>JADWQK010002215.1:0-600000 GCA_017933935.1 Sesamia nonagrioides
ACTCAAAGAGCGTACAATACCCAAGTATACAAAAACAAATGAATTTTTAAGTAGATCTCCAACTCCCTGGTGGAATAGTGTTTGTGAACAAAGTGTAATCGCCTCATACAAAGCTTTAAAATTATATAGACAGGTACCTACTATTGGCAATTACATAGAATACAAAAGAAAAGATGCATTAAAGAAAAGAACCATCTCAGAACAGAAAAAATAGGCTGGAATAATCTATGCAACACATTTAACAGAACTACACCTATAACAAAAATTTGGAATCTCTTAAAAATATTTAAATGCAAAAACAATAGGAACAAATCATACAAAGATGAGTTTATTAATTCATTATTAGAAAAATTATCAGATAACAGTGATTTAATTGATTCTACATGCATAAATAATTTCTTTGAAATTAACAATGATAACCGAAATTCAAAATTTTTACTAGAACCCTTTTCATGGTCTGAATTTACAATGACTTTACACTCTAGACGGAATACAGCACCAGGTTTAGATGATTAGGTATCCTTACATGATTATTAAAAATCTAGATGAATCAATTCAGAGACTCTTCCTTGATATTCTCAATCTTCTTTGGCACAATAAATTTATCCCGCAAACATGGAAAACACAGTGTATTATCCCAATAATCAAACCAGATAAGTCACCAGAGCTAGCTGATTCATATAGACCAATATCCCTGTCATCATGTATAGGAAAAATTTTTGAAAATATGATTAAAGTACGTCTTGACTGGTATGTTGAGTCTAATGGCATCATTCCACATGTACAGTATGGCTTCCGTAGAGGACTGCTGATAGTTTTGTCTCTTTGATCTCTGATCTGAAATTAGCAAAGAAAAAAAATTTACAAACTGCATGTGTATTCTTAGATGTTAAAGGAGCCTTTGATAGTATTGACCCTGGTATACTGGTCAAAATTATGTCCAGACTAGGTATCCCTGGTCAACTATGTCAATGGATTTTCACCTTTTTGGATAAAAGAACAATTTATATAAAACACAATAATACACTTTATGGACCAAAATATGCATCAAAAGGTACAAAGAAAGGTGGTTGTACCTCACCATTACTGTATAATATATACACTAGTGAAATTTGTAAATATGTAAATATTAGAGATGTAAATATTTTGCAATTTGCTGATGATATTGCCCTGTATAGTAGTAGTCATGATATACAAATAGCTATTGATAATATTAACCAAGCTATGTTCCAATTACATCAGTATTATAATAAAATTTTACATTTAAGAATAAATCCATCTAAAAGTAGCATGATGATTTTTGGTAAACAAAATCCAATCACAAGCATTATTTACAATGGAGAAATTATAAACAGAGTTCATTCAAAAAAATTCTTGGATATTGTTATTGACCAAAAATTAACATTTGAGGAACACATCAGACACATTTCAAAAAAAGCTCTCAAAGGTTTAAATATTATGAAATGTCTAGCTGGTATATCTTGGGGAGCAGACCCCAAAATATTATCATTATTATACAAATCTATTGTACGTAGTCATTTTGACTATAGTGCTCTTGCATATATGAATAGTTTCCATGCACAAAAACTTAATATCTTGCAGAATAAATCTCTGAGAATAATATCTGGTGCTATGTGCTCAACCCCCATAAGGGCCATGGAAGTTGAGACCAAAGTCATGCCCTTGATTTTAAGAAGAATAATGCTTGCAGAAAGATATTGTTTGAAAATAATATGTTCAAAGAACAATAGAATTATTAGTAAAATTATACCTGAAGATAGTATTTCTGAGCCACTGGTGACAGGACAAGCTCTCTTGCCCGCCACCACTCACCAACTACCACAAGAAATACCATCATTCATAGTCTTGCGTTTTATTCTCCGTAGCTTAACTATTTGCCCACAACCAATAGGAACAGTAATGTTTTCCTGAATTTCCTGCTCAGACCAGTCTTGAGGCACGCCCCTAACTATACCCACTCTTGTTACATTGAAACTTGGTATAAATATTTTATATGAAAGATTCAATAACTCTGCATTTTCCGTGAATTTATTAGCAGCTTCAAAATTCGTAAAGGCCATTGAAATTCTGTTTCTTCCAATACGATTAACACTACCATTAACAATGTTATTAATTTTTAAGTTTTTCAAAACTTTTCCAAATTGAATTGGATGTAAAGATACCGAATCATTTTCAATGGTCGTTACTCTTTGTACATGCACAGTAAAAGGACCCGAGTCCAAGCTAACATACTTTCTGGCAAAATAGGTTTGTTGCGGCTGTGAGAGACCCAAACCAGTCTCACTGTGTTGTGAAATTGAAAGGTTTTCATTGGCAGGTTTACTCAGGTGGCTGGGTGGTTGCATTTCAATTTGAGATTTATGAGATTTAGAAATGTCAGAATTAGCTGAATCAGAATCTTCACATTGACATGCCTGGACAAAAAATCGTCCATCCTTACTCTTCCGTTTTTTCATATTGCATAGACGGCACCGCGGTTTGCGTGGTCTGATTCTTTTTCTATCAGAAAATTTGCCTACAAGGCCATCCTCAGTATCCATAGATGAGTCGTCGATGACCACATTGAACGCAACAGGCGGACCAGGTCCTGGCCCGCCGCCAGGATCGTCCGGGGGATCAACCCCCATATTAATAAAAGAAAAAGAACTTATCTAATAATTAGGAGTAAAATATCTGCACACTATATACACAAATAAGTAACTAACTACTAATAATATAACTATATACTAAATAACTTAACTGATCCACAATAAGTAATTAAATTAAAGAAAGACCAGAAAAACACGACTGCCAGATTCTAAGTTTCCCGCGCTTTTTTCCTTTTGTTAGTTTATTAACAATACCGTACACTAAGGAATGTGAAAAAATGGGCGCCATATTGTAAACAGTTTAGTTGCTATAGCAACGTAAAATTAGTAACACTTCGAGTGCCGAAACCTGTATTATCAAAGATTGAAAGGAAACAATTTTTTTGAATTTTGAGTCCCAAGCTTTGCTTGCAGAATGTGCAGGACCCCAAAACTACTTAAAATGATAATTTAAAAAAGTTTTTAGTAATTACTTTAAAATCTCGAGATGGTCTGGTTTATCCATCAAAAAATGTTGTAAACATTTCAAAGAATGTCGAAAAGATATTAAAAACTCTTCTTGTAGATTTTCATGCCGAATAAAAAAAAAATTATTCTGGGGATTGTGAACATGACACAAAACATAAATATTTATTATTCAAAAGTATAATAGAGGTGTAGCTACGGACGACAGCAGGTCAAGCTACCCGAAACTGGCACATATTCCCAATCAACCTTATGCCTCAATGCTTTAGAGATAAAGTTGAAAATCTAATAAAGAAATCTGACAGATTGTAGTAGCTTGATGTGTTGTCGTCTGTGAATGAATTTGAGATACAAATATTATGGAGAAAAATCTAACTTGTTAAGGTAGATTTTTTTTCGTATAGAAATTACCTGAACAAAATTGTAATGTTCAGGAAAGAATAAGACTCATCATCATCATCATCCCAGCGTTAACCCCAGTCGCATCCGCAGCCTTTTCATCTTTGGAGTCTGGGGTTCGCTTTACCAGTCCAACTGCTGATATGGCTAAACTTCGACATTTTCCGTGAAGCGACTGCCGTCTGACCTCCACAACCCGAAGGCGACAACGAAGCATTGCAGTTAGACCAATTGTTGGATTTTTCAGGGCTCCAAGAACCCGTAACGACTGCCACTAGATGTTCGTATGGCAACCGGGACCAACGGCTTAACGTGCTTTCCGAGGCACGACCAGACCAGTGCAAATATTCATATTCATGCATACAAATACTTGCACTGTGCGGGGATCGAACCCGCGCCACCTTGCGCAGCGGCCGCATCCGCTACCGCTACGCCACGGAGGCTGTCAGGAAAGAATAAGACTGATTTGTTTTAATACATTTTTATAATTAAAATATTGTTGACTTTTAATTAAAATCCACAATCATCCTTCATGTTAGAACCATCTACCTTCGGTGTTGGAAATTTAAAATATGTATAAAATATTGAGTTTCAAAACCCGTAAAGCCATTTTTTACACGTAGTAATATTTTTATGTCTCTAACAACTCTATCTTTTCATGTTAATTTAATGAAAAAGTTACAAAACGTTTGTGAAGCGATCAATTTGTCAAAAGGCATAGAAATATTATTTAAATAATGCTACAACAATTTATCACAGTTAATCTATTCTTGGATTTTTAACGTCACTGGACTTAATGGGTTTTGAAATTATACCCTTCTAGGCTCTATTATTTAAGACGATTCCGTCAAGGAAGTCTGTGAAAAAGAATTTATTGTATATTTTTTGCAAATTACAACACTATTATATAAATCTAGCTACAGCCCCACAGTTTCACTCGCATATCTTCCTGCCTAGTTTCCTGTGTTAATCCAGGTCTTATACGGACAACACCAGTTCAAGCTACCCGAAGCTGTCAAATATTCCCAATCAACCTTAATACTTTGGAGATAAAGTTGAAAATCATATAAAAAAATCTGACGGATTGTAGTAGCTTGATGTGTTGTCGTCTGTACTAATGTGTGCTAAAGCTGATCGCACATTTGTCAGCAAAGTACGCGCCGAACGCGCCTTATTTTAAAATTGGGTTGCATAGAGCCTACCTTATTTTACGAAATGCGGCGCGTACGGTGCGGATAAATATACGAGGTTTCATATCATGGCATACAAATACAAAGAATTCTAAAATGCGGTGCGTACGGCGCCTGCGACGCGTACTTTACTGACAAATGTGCGATCAGCTTAAATTTCATCCGTTTAATGGTTTTTGCGTCCACCTTCACTTTCACATTTATGTGTTAATACTATTATAATAGGAAGGGATAGTAGGATTATTTATCGCAGAATTCTTCCGCGCCGGGAGTCCATCGTGAATATTAAGATTTCGTTGAATATGTTCCCTCCGTTGCAAACGTCTAACAAGGCTCTAACACTACGTTTACGTAGTACAAGAAATAAAAATGATATCGAATTATTTATAATTCGATATAATTTTTATTTCTTGTAATAGCTAAAAGATTAAATTCCAAGACCATAAATTTCAAAACAATCTTCAAAAAATAATATTCTCGTAATCTTTTATCGCTGTTTTTATAAAGAAACATGGGTAGCTATTAGCGGCCATTTTACCCTCTCAGTAAAGTTTAGGTATGCACGATATTTTGGTAGGTATGGCAGGTCCAGTTATGTCAATGGTCAATTTTGAGTATAATTGGTGTGCTTGTTACGAAAAAGCCACCCTTTTTGAAATGTATAGATAAATATCATAATAAAATATTTAATTTTTAATTCCAAGGTGGATTGGGGTGCTGGTTATGAAAATGCTATCTAAGGTCCGTATTACAGAACGTCACTCAAAACTCAAGCTCTACTTAAGTCTCGATTCAAGCCATTTCATTGGTTGAAAGTAATGCTTAAGCAGAGATCAATGCTTGAGTTTCGTTCTGTAATACGCACCTTAATAACTTAAATCTGTCTCGAGTTGTTCCCTTAATAAAAATAGCAAATTAATTAAATATAAAATACAGCTATCGATGTTGATCTGCAATAAATAAATAATTTCATAAATATTGTTTATTTGTGACAACCCTGGCCTATGCGTTACTGTCTAGACGATGTCGGCATTTTACACGAGATCAAAGGCGTCGACCTACTGTATGATTTTTATACTGTGATAATACTATGCCAGAGACCAGTTAGAAGATACTGTAAGCACAAAGTCATAACTAGTGCCCAAAGAATTTTAAATATATAGAATGATTAATAATATTATCTAAACAACAACATTCAAAAATAAACCTAAAGCCTACTCCATAAAGCTTATATTGCCACAAAGCTTACGCATAAATACCTAAAGTTCCGCATGAGAGGCATCGAAAGACCCCTGTGTCCCTTTCCCGCAGACTGCCAGTGTGAAATGAAACTACTATTTGGCAACTTTGATATATAAACTTCATCCACTCGTTTTGTTATTTACGCTGATATACAATATTATATCAGTGACTCCTGATTGTTTAGGCATTAAAATAACTAACTGCTTAGCTCAACATTTAATCAATGCATTTATTGTAAATAAAAATAAAACAATATTAGCAGATAGTATGAACTATTAAATGGCAACACCGATGACATATTGGGTTAAATAATCAATATGGTCGATGCAATTTTTTTTTGTGTAGGGTGAGTATGATGTTCTGTAAAAAAGACAAGACAGCTGAACAAAGAACATCTTCCTTTTTTAAGTTTGTTAAAAAAGTGAACAGACTTACTAGAAACAAATTGTATATTTTCTTGAAAATTTTTATACCTAATATGTCCTAAAGAAAATGTAAAAAAAGCGTATCAGTGTAGGTATGTCAACTATCTGTATTAGCTAAGGTAAGTACCTTACACTTTTACAAAAAGTTTAACCTACTTGAATAACTCACCTAACCATTTTATTATTATTATTTTTTCGCCAAGCGATTCGTCGTGTTCCGGCATGATATTTGGTGAAGACGGGTCTGAGCAGTTGTGTTGCGATGTGTGCCGGGTACGATGCGCCAAATGTTGTTGTGTCGGAGGTTTGGTCGTGGAGAGTCTCCAGATTAATCTCCCTCTGGCGCAGCATCGTTGGTCGTGTTGTTGGGTTTAACATTGCATCACCTCGCTCAACTGTCGTCATCCTTCTTATTCCTAAGTTTTTTAAGTGAATAGGCTTAATAAAATAAACTAGTGCGCTTTACCATCAACGATTGCATCACTGCTTACCATCAGGCGGGATTGCAGTCATGCACTAGTTTATAATAATTAAAAAATATATATCTTTATATATATAATTCTGCTGTACGTGTGTATGTCATTGAACTCCTCCTAAACGGCTTGACCGATTTTAATGAATTTTTCTATATGCGTTTGAGTGGCGACCTGGATCGTTTAGATTCACAAATCAACCCGGCAGATGGCGCTAATCGCTTGAAGAAGCATGTGATCTCGGAAACGGCCCTAACGATTTCGCTGAAAATTAATATGTGGTGGTTTTCGGGGACGAAAAATCGATATAGCTCAGTCTTATGTCTGGGGAAGCGCATAATTTCGAGTTTTCTCTTTCACAATATTTCACGCATAATATGGACGCTAATTTCGCGCGGCTTGACATAGCGGCTGTAGCGTAGTCGGTATTGGTATGGTTTACTCGCGATGGCTGGTGTTCCTCGGTTCAAACCCGGTCAATCACAAGTTTTTTTTTTTGTTTTTAGACAAGTTTTTTTTAATTTTTTTAGTTACTTAAAAATATAATTGTACATAAGAACTAAAAGGCGAAAAAATAAAAAAGATTTTTTTTTTATTTAAGTAAATTTGTACTTATGAACTAAAAGAGAAAAAAATAAATAGAAATAAATAATCTATATATATAAAAATGAATTGCTGTTCGTTAGTCTCGCTAAAACTCGAGAACGGCTGGGCCGATTGAGCTGATTTTGGTTTTAAAATGTTTGTCGTAGTCCAGGGCAGGTCTAAACGGCGAGAAAGTAAGGAAAAAATGATTTAATAATAATTATGTATGAGCTTCATTGTTTTTACTTCTTCTCTACACTTTAGTGCTACCCTGGTACCCTGCACCTCCAAAAAGGAGACAAAATAAAACTCACTTACAAGAGCAATGGGAGAATGCCAATGATAATAAATGTCACAACAATACAATATTAGTTTGAAGTTGAAGTTGGCTTTGTGGCTTTTTATTGGAAACTTTAAACCAGCAGAGAGTAGTATGTCTTGCTTTAAACGAATGCATCAACGGCTGAGACTCTTTTTTATGTACGGTGTATGGTACCAGGGTAGCACAAAAGTGTAGAGTCGAAACAATAAAGCTCATTATTAATCTAATATTACATCGATGAAGTTATTTTGCCTACTTTGAGGAGTTGCAAGGTACCAGGATCGCAAAAAAGTGTAGGAGAAGTCGAAACAATGAAGTTCATTCATTCACACAGGAACAACGGGAACGGGATAAAAAGGATATCCTATATCCTTCTCCCAGTTCTTAACTACCTCCCTACCAATTTTCAGCCAAATCGGTTCAGCCGTTCTTAGGTTATAAATAGTGTAACTAACACGACTTTCTTCTATATTTAAACAGATTATCCTAATTTAAAATAGAAGTAGTAGTAAATAAGATCATGTCATATTGCCTTTAGGGCGGAACAAAGTTCGCCGGGACACTTTTGTGCTACCCTGGTACATAGCACCTCTACAAACTAGGCACAATAAAAGTTCTTTGATGTAATTATTATGGTTTAATGATGAATGAGCTTCACTCTTTCGGCTTCTCCTACAATTTTGTGCTGCCCTGGTACCTTACACCTCCACAAAGTAGAGAAAATCAAATTTCTTCTATGTATTAGTGATTTAATGAATGCAAAGCCGATTACAAAGTGAAGGAAAACATTTTAAGGAAACCTGGCCTTTTGTAAGTCTGAAATCGCCAACCCGCATTGAGCAAGCGTGGTGATTACGCTCAGTCGTTCTCCTCTCTAGCTATCCCCAGCAGGGGGACGATAAAAAAGGCTGAAGATGATGAGCTTCATTGTTTCGATTTCTCCTACACTTTTGTGCTGCCCTAATTATCCTAATTTAAAAACTAAAAAATAAGATCATGTAATATTTATTGCCTTTAAGGCGGAACAAAGTTCGCCGGGTCAGCTAGCGGGTCTTCTAGCTGACCTTGCGAACTTTGTTCCGCCTTAAAAGCAATATGACATGATCTTATTTACTACTTTTTAAATTAGGATAATCTATATATATAAAAGAAGTCGTGTTAGTTACACTATTCATAACCCAAGAACGGCTGAACCGATTTGGCTGAAAATTTGTAAGGAGGTAGCTAAGAACTGGGAGAAGGACATAGGATATCCTTTTTAACCCGTTCCAGTCATTCCTGTGTGAATGAATGAACTTTATTGTTTCGGCTTCTCCTACATTTTTGTGCTACCCTGGTACCTTGCACCTCCTCAAAGTAGGCAAAATAAAACTTCATCCATGTAATATTAGATTAATAATGATGAATGAGCTTCATTTTTCGCTTCTTCTACACTTTTGCTACCCATACCTACATCAAAAAAGTCTCACCGTTGATCATTCGGTAAACAAGAAATCCTACTAATATTATAAATGCGAAAGTAATCTGTCTGTCTGTCTGTCTATCTGTCTGTCTGTCTGTTACGCTTTCCCGCTTAAACCTCTCAACCGATTTTGATGAAATTTGGCACAGACAATCTTTAGACCCTGAGAAAGAACATAGGCTACCTTTTATCCCGGAAAAGTTTGATGTTCCCGAGGGAAATCTAAAAAGCGCGATATAACCGAACTCCACGCGAGCGATGCCGCGGGCGGAAAGCTATTTTTTCCGTGCAATGAACTTCATTGTTTCGGCTTCTCCTACATTTTTGTGCTACCCTGGTACCATACACCGTACATCTATATATATAAAAATGAATTGCTGTTCGTTAGTCTCGCTAAAACTCGAGAACGGCTGGGCCGATTGAGCTGATTTTGGTTTTAAAATGTTTGTCGTAGTCTAGGGTAGGTCTGAACGGTGAGAAAGTAAGGAAAAAATGATTTAATAATAATTATGTATGAGCTTCATTGTTTTTACTTCTTCTCTACACTTTAGTGCTACCCTGGTACCCTGCACCTCCAAAAAGGAGACAAAATAAAACTCACTTACAAGAGCAATGGGAGAATGGCAATGATAATAAATGTCACAACAATACAATATTAGTTTGAAGTTGAAGTTGGCTTTGTGGCTTTTTATTGGAAACTTTAAACCGGCAGAGAGTATGTCTTGCTTTAAACGAATGCATCAACGGCTGAGACTCTTTTTTTATGTACGGTGTATGGTACCAGGGTAGCACAAAAATGTAGGAGAAGCCGAAACAATGAAGTTCATTGCACGGAAAAAATAGCTTTCCGCCCGCGGCATCGCCCGCGTGGAGTTCGGTTATATCGCGCTTTATCGCTGGTACCTTGCACCTCCTCAAAGTAGGCAAAATAAAACTTCATCCATGTAATATTAGATTAATAATGATGAATGAGCTTCATTGTTTCGACTTCTCCTACACTTTTGTGCTACCCTGGTACCATACACAGTACATTTAAAAAAAAAAAGTCTCACCCGTTGATGCATTCGGTTAAAGCAAGAAATCCATACTAATTAATCCATACTAATATTATAAATGCGAAAGTAACTCTGTCTGTCTGTCTATCTGCCTGTCTGTCTGTCTGTCTGTCTGTCTGTCTGTCTGTTACGCTTTCCCGCTTAAACCTCTCAACCGATTTTGATGAAATTTGGCACAGACAATCTTTAGACCCTGAGAAAGAACATAGGCTACCTTTTATCCCGGAAAAGTTTGATGTTCCCGAGGGAAATCTAAAAAGCGCGATATAACCGAACTCCACGCGGGCGATGCCGCGGGCGGAAAGCTATTTTTTCCGTGCAATGAACTTCATTGTTTCGGCTTCTCCTACATTTTTGTGCTACCCTGGTACCATACACCGTACATCTTTAATAAAAAAAAAGTCTCACCCGTTGATGCATTCGGTTAAAGCAAGAAATCCATACTAATCCATACTAATATTATAAATGCGAAAGTAACTCTGTCTGTCTGTCTGTCTGTCTGTCTGTTTGTCTGTCTGTCTGTTACGCTTTCCCGCTTAAACCTCTCAACCGATTTTGATGAAATTTGGCACAGACAATCTTTAGACCCTGAGAAAGAACATAGGCCTTGCACCTCTACAAACTAGGCACAATAAAAGTTCTCTTCCATGTAATTATTATGGTTTAATGATGAATGGGCTTCATTGTTTCGACTTCTCCTACACTTTTGTGCTACGATAATTATCCTAATTTAAAAATAAGATCATGTGATATTGCCTTTAAGGCGGAACAAAGTTCGCCGGGTCAGCTAGTTATTTAATATTTTTTATTTTACTTAACGAGACAGAAACAAGAGCTCTAGGGGTAGAGAGAGGTATGATATCTTTGTTACAAATGTAGATGACAATGCTTTCCATGGGTTTCTTCTTTCCATCCTAAATCTGCTGTACGTGTGTACGTCACTGAATTCCTCCTAGGCTGGTCCGATTTGAATCAAGTCTATGTATATAAATGAAAGTCGTGTTAGTTACTATATTTATAACTCAAGAACCGCTTAACCAGTATGGCTCAAAATTGGTAGGGAGGTAGATAAGAACTGAGAGAAGGACATATCACATAGGATACTTTTTATCCCGTTCCCGCGGTTCCTGTCGTTCCCGTGTGACGTGACATAAGACATGGTTTAACAAAACGCAACTGACATGGAATAACAAAACCACTCAGTCAAAATATAAGTTAGCGGTTCATTTGTTAAAAATGATACAAACACACTCCTACACTACTCAGCATATTAAAAAAAGTCTTACCGGTTGAATGTTGATGCATTTATTTAAAGCAAGGAATATAAATGCTCTCTGCCGGTTTAATTTTTTTAATAAAAGCCCCAAAGCAAACTTCAACTTCAAAATTTCTAATATTGTATTGTTGTGCCATTTACTACTTCACTACATACTATAAATCAAAGTTACTTTCTCTTTCCCTATGTTCCTTTGTATGATTAAATCTTTAAAACTGCGAAACAGATTTTGATGAGGTTTCTTTTAATAGATAGAGTAATTAAAAAGAAACGTTTATATGTATAATAACATCCATTAAATTGTAAAGAAACACTATTCCTCGCCTAATGTAGGAGTGATGAGAGGAGGCATAACTCTGTTGCCGCTAAAAATCGCAGTACAGCGGACAGAGCTCCGGCGGGGTCTCATGGCGACATGGAAAGTGTGATTGTCGCAATCCAGCACTGAGCACGCCGCAATAGCGGCGGTAAGTCCTCTCTTTGAGGAGTAGCTAGAGAAGCGCCACGGCGTCCTCACCTTCCGACTGACGTAGATCCTCACCGGACACGGCTGTTTCGGGCGGTTCCTGTTCCGTATAAGGCGGGAGGAAACGCCAGGGTGACCACTGTGTGCATCGCCCTGAGGACACGGTGGAGCATAAGGTGGAAGTCTGCCCGGCTTGGATAGAGCACAGCCGTGTTCTCGTGGCGGCGATCGGCAGCGATCTCTCGCGTCCGACCCTGGTCCGGGCCATAGTCCGGAGCAAGAGTGCATGACAAGCTTTCACCTCCTTCTGTGAAGCAGTGATGCTGGCAAAGGAGGAGGCGGAGCGGGTGAGGGAGCGGAAATCCCACTACACTCACGGCTCAAACCGCCGCAGGAAGCGCCCTGGTCGGGAAGCAACATCGGACTCCCAATCGCCGTAGGCGCGGGCTTGCGGGCGGCGAGGGATAGGCAGCTCGCCTCCTTGTAAGAACCAGGCCCGGGTTGACGGCCCATTGTGTTTCACACGTGCCTCAAAGAGATGTCAGCACACCTTGACGGTGTCCACGAGGACTGGTCCACAGGGTTACGGGTTAATTAAAAAAGAAATCATGGCACTGGCCGTTGCACAGGCAAGTGAAGGAACACGGGTGGGTTTTACTCATTAAAAGTCTGACACGCCCTTCCGCTCCGCCCAGAGCGGGAGAGGTCACTTGATGATTTCCCATCCACAATAAAAAAAAAACTGAAGAAGAGCAAGAAATTGCACTTGAAGGCGCAGCCTTAGTATGGCTCGACTTCATGCTTCTCACTCACCAGAGCAAAGGGATGCAGCCCGTGAAATGGCTCGGTTGGCAATGCGAAATCGTCGAGAAAACCTCAGAGATCAAGCGCTAGATAATTTACGAAACACAAGAAGAAATTCATCAAATACCGATTTGAATCGGGCAGCGTTTCAATACGCATATAATATAGCGCAATGGCGTTCGCATTGGGCCAATGGATGTTGTTTGCGAGTATTGTAGCACATTAAAGATTTCCGGATAATCGCCAGGATTGTGTTCCCAAATAAAGAATCATTGAATAATAATATTCATTTATTTAAAATTATCCTAATTTAAAAAGTAGTCATGTGATACTGCCTTTAAGGCGGAACGAAGTTCGCCGGGTCAGCTAGTATATATATATAAACTAACGCTTGACCGCAATCCCGCCTGATGGTAAGCAGTGACGCAAACGTTGATGGTAAAGCGCACTAGTTTATTAAGAGCCTATTCACTCTAGCCTTAGAAACACCGCCGGCTGGCAAATTCCTCCAGTACCTCGATGTACGCGGTATAAAGGACGAGGCGAAACGCTTCGTCCGGTTCGATATTTATTGATTGTTGGTGAACATAATTTTCTTGCAGTGTTCCAAGTGATGATGGAATTCGAGAATAATGGCATGAAGTTATTCCAGTTGAACCAACAACTAAAACAAGGTTTTATACATTTGCGGTATGATGGTTGACAATTTTTTGTCTTTCAAAGTGTATTGTATTTGTTACGTCTGTAACACTTTGTATAGATAAATGTGTTGATTTCCTGAACATGCCTTTTGTCATTTTTTAATTATATTACGCAGCGTAGCGCGCCACATCATCCACTTATCACAACGGTGTGTGCTAGTATTATTATACTCTTTGGTGCGTGACTACTAGCTAGACTGCTAGCTAGAGTACCGAGAAGGCACCCGAATTGAGGCGTGTGGGCGTGGGTATGACTTGCGTTCCAAGCATTTCTATTAAGTCAACGTACTGAAAACCTTATTCACTAAATTCATTTTGCATTTTATATATATCAATATTGCCTTTTACAGCATGTAATTTAATAAATATTTTCGAAGATATTACAGAGACATAGAGGCTGCGGCGCACAGGGGCAACGCGAGCCTGTAACTGTCCCTATGTATGTTTAGATCCATAAAACTAAGTAACGGGATGCGCTTTTCTTTAATAGAGTGATTCAAGATAAAGTTATATATACCTAATATAATAAATTTATTTGAGCGAAGCCAGATCGGGTCGCTAGTAGGGTTGTAACGGAGCTTCGCCTCCGCTTCCGTTACTGCGGAAGTTCCGCAAGAAATCGTATCTTCGCGTCCGCCTCCACCTCCTCACAATTTTTTGCGGAGTTATAACGGAGGTTTATTTACGTATTTATAAAATAAATAACGCGCAAGCTGCGACGCTCGACAACCGTCCGGCCGCGTTTGAGCGCGAAATGGTCAAGAATCAACTAGTGCGAGGTGGGAATGCGGCAAACACAATTTGTTTCTCCTTAATTTTCATTACAAGAAGGTAATAGTTTTTTTTACCAAGTATGCTACTATTAATTTATGTATTTAAAATAAAAAAATGTTTTAATTAACCATAAATTTAAATTTTTTTTATATGTAGTTTCACCTCCGCTTCCGCCTCCGTTAACCTCCGCATCCGCGGAGGTGAGACTCGTCGCCTCCGCATCCGCCTCCGCCTCCGCTAACAAGCCTCCGTTACAACCCTAGTCGCTAGTATACAATATAAATAAAGTTCATGATTTATTTTGTAGCTACCTCTAACTATTATTAGATTTTTACTAAAAAAAAATATTTTTGTAGTTTATTAAATGTCCCAATTTTCTTATGAACACCCTACTCGAAAGGGACACAGGGGTCCTTCGTGCGTTTCTCTTTCTAGGAACGCCTTTGCCGGCTCGTCAGCTTTTTAGGTATTTATACAAATTCTTTGCTAGTGCCACATTACAAAAAAAAAAGATACTGTAATATTTATTGGAGTTTTTGGCGGGAAGCTAAGATGAGTGCCACGCTCATTTTTCATTGGACTTTTAAATTATTTATAGTGTCGTTTACTAAATATAAATGCGTGATTTATGTAATAAAAAGTGCATTCAGTGAATAATTCATAAAGAACAGTGAAATATTGTAGCATAGTGGCCACATCATGGCTTTGTACCAAATCTTTCTCGTAGTGTTCGGTTCGCGCGGCCGTCTTTTACGACATGAATAATTCATTACGTGACATTGGCTAAATGAAAGAGAGAAAGAAGGAAGAACTTTTGAAGATTTTTATTTTACTTTCAAATTGGCACAGAGTCATATCTAGTGCAACAAAAAAAAAAAGATACTGTAATACAAGGAACTTATATCTAAAGTGGAATGTCCACTATCGATCAAAACATGGTCCGAGGGAGATAGCTTTACAGTAGCTCTCAGTCCTTGTTGAGTAGGGTGACTATTAAAATGGAGCCATTATAAGGAATTGACATAAAACATTTTTTTTTTACTTATACTATATTGTGGCTATAAAGTCGTGAAAATAATGGAGGGCGCTGCGGTCGTGCATATAGCAACTCTGTTGACTTGTCTGAAATCATAAATCATTTTCCTTACCATCAGCTCTTACAGCAGGGCAGAAACAGTCCTAAATCAGTTTTCTGTACCATGACGTCTTATTAGCAGGCCTGCAACAGTCCTGTTGCGGTGACGTTTACAAAAACTGTTCACCTTCTTTTTAGTTAATTTAGACAATGTAAAAATATGTAAAGAAAACCCTGTCTGATCCGTGAAGGTATTGTTAGGAATCGATAACTGATTCTACTAATTATTATAGTGTCGTTTGTCGCCGAAACTTAGGCTTAAAGTTGAGGACTGTATCTGTGAACAGAAAAATGAGCCCTAGTGTGGTGGAATATGATCAAAAACAGAGCCTCATAATAATGGAATGCATATTATGGACCGTGGAAATGAATAATACATATATAAGTATGAATAACAGTATAAATAATAAGTGTAAGTATATCTGAATATGTACATAACATTACACGTTTACTAAATATAAATGCTTTACAAAGCCGAACTAAATTTAAAAAAAAAATCCCCCTAAAAAAATAAATAATATTTTGCAAAAAGAGGTAACTTAATACATGTGCGGTATGACACCCTTCCGCGGGCGACGAGGGGCAGGGCACGCGACGCGTGGTCGAATCGCATAAGCGTACCGTCAAAATAGTGTTGTCACTTTTTAAAAATTACCAAATTTCGGGGAAGTTGGAATTAATTTGCGGGAAAAAAAGATTATTTTAAAATTAATTAGTATAGTTACTATGATGATTACGTAAAATTTTATATTATATTTGGTCATGTGTTTACCCTAACCTTTATTATCCTTATCGGTCGGACAGGGTTTTCTTTACATATTGTATATATACCCAAGAATCTCATGTATTTATTATTTAAAAAAACCGGTAAAGTGAAAATATAAGTTTATGAACGATGCGTATAAAAAAGCCAGTGGCATTACAGCAGGCCACAGACAAGCATGACGATTCAACATTGGTGAACTTCGTTCAATAATCCTTGAATTTTAATACTCTCATAGTACGATTATTAGCAGCACTAAATTAGGCCTACATCAAGACTGTCTGGAAACTGAACGTTTTCTTAAGCGGTCATGGTAAGCCCCCTGAAATATTTTATTTGTGATACATAATAGGTACAGTGGCTATTCATATTTCAGGATAAAGTGCGCTATCATCAGCCTATTATAGGCATATAAACACAAAAATTAAATAATAAAAAATAACTAAATAAATGATTACATTATACTAAGGATAATTAAAGTCAAAAAGTTGTGGATTCATGAAGAACAGGGAGTAAAGTTCACTCATCATCCATAGAAAAGGGAGGATCCTCCGAACAGACGGGTGTTATGTCTGGCGGGCACTTGCCCAAATCTCTATATTTATGTTTTTATAATCTATATGGTGTACATATTAAAGAGTATTCTATTCTAGATGAGTCAGTTCTTCGCCTAAGCGAAGGTAGCAGGTTGAACACAGCAGTAGCGGAGACGTTGTTACTTGTTAGTGACGCAGCTGACAATGAAAAAACCATTGATGTAGTTTAATATTATATCAAAGGAAAATACTTTTTAACGAAGAATATTTGGAATCAGATGATGAAAGCAATTCTTATGTTTTGGAATACTTTTCGTTGGTAAAAACACGTTGAAACATATAATAATAAATATGTATGATTTTTATTTTGGTTTACTCATTTTATTTAAAAGCCAGAGACCATAGATTTGTGTTTTCATTAAAACCAGTAATGTTTCTAGTATAAAATAATGTATTAGTATCAAAATGATTTCAGTCAAGTCAACAGGGTTGCTATATGCACGACCACAGCGCCCTCATTTATTTTCACGACTTTATAGACAGACTGTACTTGTCTGATCTGGAATCGAATCTGCACATTCATACTTGAGAGGCTGTTGTTTTAACCACTAGGCCACCACGACAATTGTTTGTTTGCTTTAAGGTATTTAAATAAAACTAGTAAACATACAGAGCTTATAAATGGTTTATTTGCGTAATTTAAGATTATAATTAAATTACAAAATAATATCATATAACTGATAATATTTCAAATTAATTGTTATCAATGTTTGGTGCGCTGCGGTTTTGAACAAAACAAAATTTAGTTTAAGTACCTAAAATTAATTTTTCTACATAATTTATTTAAGAACAAATAGGAACTTCATTGGGTTTGTTGCGACATTACGCCTATAAATTTTGTAAAAAGTGTATACATATGATTCATAAAATTTAATTAGACACCCTCATAAAATTCTTAACAAAAGCGACTTGATTTATAATACATAGTATATTAATAATATTAGATCTCAATTTTAAAAATACATTATCAAATGATGGTCGTCATATATTTCTCGAGTCTTCGAGACATCAGAATTGTAAAAAGCGAAAATGGACTTATTAATTGATATCAACACTAAGTAAGGCCTCGTACAGATATTTCTCGTCTGATTATCACAAGCGTCTGCATGTACTTATTGTTATTTCAGTTCTTCGGCATATAATCTTTAAGACTTATAATTAAGTGCAGATTTAAAATTGAAATTCGTACAATGCACTTATAAAATACACACACATTTCTATAAGTAAGTAATGTTACAGTAATTATGTATAAAACATTTAAGCTTACAAACACTAAATGCAAGATCCCAGTCACCAATATAAGATAAAAATGTTCAGTTTTAATGGAGAGGAGGTGGACTAATGATAGCGTTTTTGTTCATATATGCTGAAAAAGATAGCAATGAAATGATATTAAGTACTGACTCAACACTATACTTATGATAAATATATGTATGTTCGCTCGCTATTTGGTCTTTGTTTAATTTACAAAATACTAACCTATCGTGTACATGATAGCTCATTTTATTTGGGACCCACAATCATTGTTGCAACATTATCGTGCCTAGGTTTACATAACACATACAAAATACATGTTGACTCAAATACCTATTTCTAAGTACACCATTTAACAGTATTCACTTCTGATTTGGGAATGTAATAGCCATTTTATATAATATTTACTTGCCCCAATTATAATTTGTACCTATAAAATATATTTTATAAAATACGTAGCATAGAAGGCAACATCAATATCTATAGTAAAAATTAACAATTTCCGATTAATGACGTGGGGCAAATATTGACATCATGCAATAAGTAGCACCATTTGTTAGCAGCGTGACCCATAGTTACCAATACAACAGAATTTTCAGGTCCGTTTCACAAGACATTTTGGTCGAAATTGTATTACAAGTACCTGGTTAACGAAATAAAATAACGACCTGACACTTGACTACTTTAAACGAC
This sequence comes from Sesamia nonagrioides, assembly GCA_017933935.1. NCBI lineage: Eukaryota > Metazoa > Arthropoda > Insecta > Lepidoptera > Noctuidae > Sesamia > Sesamia nonagrioides. The sequence continues at coordinate 18,690 of JADWQK010002215.1, forward strand.
TCCAAAGTATCACGCGCAAAAGTGGTATAAAATAATCTATCCTAATTACTAAGCTGTATGCTAATATCTATCACACGTTAACACAGAATCTTTGAATTAAAGGCTGTGCACAGAAGTGTCGCCTTAGTTACTGTACACGCGTATAATATCTTTAATGGCATCTTTAGTGCCGAATATGAGGGCGAATAGACCAAAGATCAGAACGATTATATTCTTCCAAATGAGATATTTGTAAGGTCCAAATCCGATATCCCAGTAGGTGATAACTTCGATGAAGGCAGGCGCAATTAGTCCGAGGATAGAGAAACAGAAAGCTCCAATGACGCCCATGAATGGCCCAATGGTAGGAACGGCCACGGCTAGCAATACGCAAGCAGTGACCATAATAGTCCTCATGATGTAGTCGGCAAGGTCTGGGCGCTTCGTGAACTTGTCTTTGATGCTGTTCCACATGATTTCGACGCACACGAAGAACTGCAGTCCATACGTGCAGTATACGGCAATGGCGATAGAGATCTTGACGATTTGGGCAGGGCTGTAAACAGTAAGATATGTTAGGACTCATTTCTAGCTACTCAAACCAGCACTAATAAGCGGTCAGTGGCGGTAGAGTTGAAATTATGATAAGGTAGACTCAATCCTGTTGCTTTGTTACTAGCCTGTTACTTTCTATGAGTAGCTACGCGCGACGATTGGAGTAGTGGTAGCCTAGTATTAGCCATTAGGTATCGGCCCCACCAAGTGGCTCATGGGATCGAACCCAAGTAGGCACTTTGTGCAATTATTATTTCACCAGTGTTCTTTAAACGAAAATAAACTACGTGAGGAAACCTGCATGTCCTAGAACCTAAAATTCGAAGTCACATGTCACCCATCACCCCGCACTCGGCGGATTCGGTGGGTAATGGCGCCGATTCTCTTGTTCACAAACTAAACTAATTTTAAGTTAAATGCATCTTTTTCTTTCTACTTAATTAAGAAAAGGATAGAAGATAACATTTTAATCATCAATCCTGTCAAATTAAGATGTTCCATAGACAGTTTAGACGCCATTATAAACATCAACGCCCGCAATTACATAGTTCTACTGTGTGAATTTTATGACAGCCTCCGTGGCGTAGCGGTAGCGGACGCGGCCGCTGCGCAAGGTGGCGCGGGTTCGATCCCCGCACAGTGCAAATATTTGTATGCATGAATATGAATATTTGCACTGGTCTGGTCGTGCCTCGGAAAGCACATTAAGCCGTTGGTCCCGGTTGCCATATGAACATCTAGTGGCAGTCGTTACGGGTTGTTGGAGCCCTCAAAAGTCCAACAATTGGTCTAACTGCAATGCTTCGATGTCGCCTTCGGGTTGTGGAGGTCAGACGGCAGTCGCTTCACGGAAAATATCGAAGTTTAGCCATATCAGCAGTTTGACTGGTAAAGCGGACCCCAGACTCCAAAGCTGAAAAAGGCTGCGGATGCGACTGGGATTAACGCTGGGATGATGATGACTGTGTGAATTTTATCGCTGAATGATATAATCATGCTTCGTTTATAAGTTATAACCACCCGCTAAATTGGTCACGTGTCCTCGTGGCTTCAAGAGAAAAGGACTGAAGTGTTGAGTTGTGGTGAAAACGTGCTGCTGCCAAGAGTGTGAAGAGCTTGCGGGGACCTCCAAGCTGCTCAAATTCCTACTGGACGTCTGAACAGCTCGTGGAAGAGGTAAGGTGCATGGCATTCCATAACCCACTTCCTAGGCTAAGAGTTTTCTCCGCGACAGTAACATAATTTTATTTTCTTTTATTTAATAAATATAGTTCGAAGGTAAGAATATTTTCCCACGCGAAGCCACTTGGCCGCTCCATTTGTGGTCAACATCAACTCTTGATCAATGGCCCTTGTGGAAGAGACATCACAATTTTGCCAATAACACGTGCGAACTGCGAATAGACACTATCAATTTACTTCAGGCGTGGACATCGTTAGACAATATGTAAAGAAAACCCTGTCCGACCCATAAGGATAATAAAGGTTAGGTAAACACTTGACCAAATATATTAAAAAAAATTACATAATCATCATAGTAACAATACTAATGAATTTTGAAATAATCCTTTTTTCCGGGGAAATAATTCCAATTTCCCCGAAATTTGGTAATTTTTAAAAAAGTGAGTAAGTGAGTTATAAGCGAATAGCGACGCGATCACGTCACAGGTGCCGCGTGCCCAGCCCCCCGCCGCCCGCGGAATGGGGATGCTTACCGCACATGTATTAAGTTACCTCTTTTTGCGAAATAATATTTATTGTTTTAGGGGGATTTTTTTTAAGTTTTGCCGGTCTTTGTGGGCATTATTAGAATCAGTTATCGATACCTAACAATACCTTCACGGATCAGATCGGACAAGCCTTAGCGATGAGAATTGTGGCACTCCGAAAGAAAGAGACGAAGTTTCGGTCTATCTTTATCTCTCTCAAAATCATCTATGAGGAAAGAGATAGCGCTAGAACGAAAGTATAGGCTATCTCACTCACTCTTTTCAAACCCAAAAATTTACTGCAGAATATACGCTTACGGCATGTCTATTAGTATAATTATGTCGATGGGCGTGGACTAATTTGACAGGTCTAAACTAACATATTATCTTCAGTCCTTTTATTAATGAAATGTAAAGAAAAAGATACATTGAACTTTAGTTTAGTAGGAACATTATGCTACAACGATGAGCAAAGAAAGACCTACATTGAGCGTAATCACCACTCTTACTTAATGCGGGTTGGCGATTTCAGACTTAAACTCCAGGGTTCCTCAAGATGTTTTCTTTCACCTTGTAATCATATACATACATCAGTTGCATAGGTACTTACATTTCAGAATTTTCCAAGTTCAAAGTGATGGAGTCGCTGACTCCCTCCCCATAGCGAAGGTATCCGAGGAAACCAAGAAGGATGTACACTAGAGTGACACCGCTCATGCCCTTGTTCAGGACGCCGCATGTGCCAAGCATGGAACGAGGCGTCTTCATAGCATTTTCAAGAGGCATTACAACACCGATGGCTTCCATCGCGAAGATACTCAGTGAGAAGAATTCAGGCCATTCTACAGGTTTTTTAAAAAGCATCGATTGAATGTTTTCAGTCTGAAGTTCCCCAGTTCCAACCAGGTAGTAGAAGGTGATTCCAAGCCCAAGACCCATGAACACATTAGCGATCATAGACACCGGTGCGAGGTATTTGAGATTGCGGATCCATGCCATGAAGATGAGCGGTAGTAATAGGGCGATGATAAATATTCTTATTTCTACATTTTCTTCTTTTTCGTTCATGTGGTACGCCACGACCTAAAACAATGATATACAAAAACGGTCTTATTTGTTTGCTTTTTTTTGTCTTTATTAAATATTAGGTAGTGCAGTTCAGTTATCTAAGTTTCAAGTATCTCACCTGCAGAATATTCTTAGCAACGATGACGGCGTACACTGAGCAGGTTCCGAAGTAAGTCAAGAAGAGGCTCACGAGTATGAAAATTCTGAAAACAAACGTTTCAGCTAATGATTCGCTACCAATGATTCAGGTGAGAAATGTAGTTTAGTTCAAGAGACAAAAATTAATACCGAATAAAATACAGAAAAAGAAGGCTGTATTAAATTGTCTCATATTATAATAATTAACCTACTTAGTTTATAGAGAATTTATTAGGATGTGGTAAAACAGTCCGATCATCCAACATTAACCAACAGTAGGTATAAGCATTTTGTTTCTACTTGTATTGTGAAAATTTCAGTTCACCTGAAAGCATTGCCCCATTGTCGAAGCCGCTGTGGTCCATTCTCAAACGCTGCCTGGCCCACCTCTGGGAAAGTCATCTGAGTTTTTCTAGTTTTCTTGTATAACACGTGCGCGCACTTGATCTGTTGACAAATATTTTATTTCTGAACAAGGGTTGTACAAACATGTTGAAGGCGCAGCCTGACTGGTGTGTCAATAGGAGAAACGATAACCGGGTGAATGTCACAGTAAACTGAGGTTATGGTGCGGCCAAACTGTCCGTCCAGCAATGAACGGCTTTTGGCTAAAGGAAAGAAACATTTGTTTGTTCGACCAAAAATATTTGGAAGTTAGGTGGGTTAGTGAGTAGGAGTTCTGGCTCGTATTGAGACTTGAAACAGCATCTGTTCTGCGGTTATTGCCTGACTGGTACCTATTTATTTATTTTTAAATAAACAATTTCGCAATGCAAATGCCAAGTTAGGGAACATATAGTAAGCAAGCAATAGACTGTCGCGGAATAGGAAAATATATTAAAAATTGCATGGCAATGACTTTGAAGTATACTTACGAGAATGTAAGAGCAGTGAGTGCAGACAAGCGCAACCAGCATTGTGAAGAAGATTCCGGAAACCAGCCCAGCGCACTTGAACGCCTTAGGCATAGCCAGGATACCCGTACCCAGTGACGCCTTCAGCAGATGCGTCAGGGTGTCCATGTTTCTGAAACATCACCAGAATCCCTCGGTAACATCGAGACGACTGCTCCAATATTTTTATATCTAAACATGTCTTGAGGTGGGAGTTGTATCGGTATGTCAAAGAATAAAACTATATTTAAGTCTAAACTATACACTTACTAGATAAGAATATATACACATTTTACAATAAAAGTGGCATTTGCAAAAGATATAACTAGGTACCGTGTTCTGGACGATTTACATAAACTTCGCCCAGATTTTCTGACCATGGATATAAACATTTTTCATCATCATCAGCCTCTACTCGTCCACTGCTGGACATAGGCCTCCTTCATGGCACGCCAACAAGCTTGATCCTGAGCAGATCTCCGCCAGCCACTACCAGCCTCCTTTTTGATGTCGTCGCTCCATCTCGCCCAAGGGCGTCCTACGCTACGTTTGCCGAGACGCGGTCAAATGGAATTTATCTTTAGTCTATGGTCCGTATTCCAGAAGGAAACTCAAGCATTGATCTCTGCATAAGCATTACTTTAAACTAGTTTCAACCAATCAAATGGCTTGAAACGAGACTTAAGTAGAGCTTGAGTTTTGAGTGACGTTCTGTAATACGTTCCTATGACTGTAGCTTACGAGAGGATCGCTGCAGTTACACAGTTAGATATACATGTAATTAAATGTACTTAGTCTGCTTTTCATTCATAAGCATTTTTCATACATACTAAATACATATCTTGATGTAAATCACCCGATATGCATGCCTTTATCATTATCCGAAGCTTTTGCTACAATTAGCATTTAAATTTGACTCAGCGGCAACAAATGCGGCTGTTTAAGATCTTCTCTTATTGCATAGGTACCTAATTTCTTTTTTAAGAAGTACCTCCCATTTTAGATTTGATTTGTTAAAGAAGTTTATGGATAACCTGAAGATCAAGAATATTATAATCATTCAACGTAAAAGAGATCAATGTCACCATCATACCAAGATTTATAGGAGCTAGGAAAGGTGGATCTGTTTCTCAAACAGTATTGTGAACCTTGAATTGATATCTGATTATCATCAGGTTAATAGAATTCAAGAAAAACATGCTCTTTTTTCCGCCTTATTCATATTAAATTATGGAAGAGGTAAAAATTTTACAAGTCCCCCTTTCGACGTAGATACTTAAATAAATTTATCCATTAGAATTGTTGATTTCAAAGAGACAAGGTTTTTGTGTCTAGGCTTCCTACTTAGAAAACGCTTTAAATATTTATGGCATAGTATAAAATCTAGCAAATATATATATGTTCCTTTTGACAGTCTGGAACTGCTTGAATAAGCAAATCTTCTGAATTATGTAATGTCTGCATAGTCTAACTTTAGACCGTCAATTTGCTTGTCTTATTCACGCAAACTTAGCAAGCGGATAAGAAATCAGCCAATTACTGTATCTAAGGTCCGTATAACAGAATCCCACTCAAAACTCAAGCTTTACTTAAATCTCGTTTGAAGCGATTTGATTGGTTGAAAGTAATTTTAAGTAACGCTTAAATCTTGAGTAAGGTACCTACTGTAATACGGTCCTTAGAATATATTCTTTATCAGTGTGCGCTGTTCCTTTTCTTGGTAAATACATCGTCAGGGATCTAGATACATATTAGTGTTTAGTGACGCTGATACATTTTGATTTATGGTAATCAAAATGTATCACCGTCATCAGCGTAAGCACAGGGCCGGCGAAGACTTGTCTCCCAGAAGTAAGATCTTTAGAGACGGATTATGCTTCTATATTAATATTATATGATGTTGTATTTTCGAATTATTTAGCAGTTTCAAACTGCTTTATAAGCAGTTTGTAAACGTGTGCACAAACGTTTTACCACAAAATGCCGTACAAAACAGCGTCGTGTGAGCAGACGCTAAAGGGCCATAGGAAATTAGGCATGTAATGTCCAAAAAAAGGACCTGATGTGACTATATAGGTACATTTAATTATCTAACTGTGTAACTGCAGCGATCCTCTCGTAAGCTACAATCATAGACTAAAGATAAATTCCATTGTGCCTTGCATTGGTCCGATGTTAATAAAGGGGAAAGGTTGTAAAAGTTTACAAACATTTCGTATTAGAAATATGTTTTATGAGAAATAATGAAGGGATATATTTACAGACTTTATTGAAATAAATTTAAATTGTCAGAGTCGGTCAGATGGGCCGATTTTTATATCCGTGGTTAACTCAAACTGTTAAAAATAGTAACTAATAACTATTTTTAAACTATTAGTTAATTATTTGACCATTAGCAATTATAACATAATCAATTGGATGAGTTAACTACGGATCTAAAAATACAGTTGTAGCTAATTGTAAAAAACGACTAAGGGATTAGCTAAGTAACATTTCCATTGGAATACACTACCAGCCCATAGTGGATTAAATAAAAATTTATCTTCTGTACTTCTCTTAATGAATTTTGCATGAATTTTAGTTTAGAAAATCGGTATCAATATTCGTTTAGTAAATATGTGTTAGCGAGAGAAACGTCATTCCAATTTCCTCATTTGAAACGGGCAAACCAGTTAGGTTATGATTTTGGACTATAATAAGAAAAATAAGACTTGATAGCTGCACAAGGAAGGAAAAACCAAAATATAATACTCAAAGTGTTGAAACTACGATCAAAATCGTGTGCGATGGAGTGGAGTGACGTCACTCCAGCTGGTCATGTTATATCTTCCAAACGAAAGATGATATGACTATGTATTATAGCACAAAAAATAAGGCATAATAGCTTTCATCGGCAGAGAAAATTTTGATTTCCTTGTCAACAACTCTATCTAAGTTATTTTTATTAAACCGATAAATAAGTATGTGTAGGCAGGAGTATAGAGACGACATCCTAGCTGCTCACGACATATCCTCCCCCGAAAGGAGATATGGTAATAGCTCAAAAATAAGGAATAATAGCCTAAAAAATTGGCACTAAAGTAGTATTCTATCAGATATGAGGAAGTTGGAGTTATACACACTAGCAATTCGCATTAGCAGTGAAATATGTGTAAATATTTCGCGTGGCAGAAGTAAACATATTCTTTAGGCATCAACGGTTATATAATTACCTACATTTTTATAGGTTTCTAGGCCACCATTTAGATATAATAAAATGCATACCTTCCACAAATACCAATCTACTGAAATAGTTTTATTTATTGGTAGCTTCTTCATTAGATATACATATTTACAGGTATATTTACTACAAGCTTGTTAGTTCTTAGGATTAGTATTCCTTCTGAGGGAAGGAATTGAAATACGTCGAAGAAAATAATGCATGGTAATGAAGTTGCCCCGTACCAGGGCTAGTAGAATTTAGGATCTAATCCCTAATTGGCAATCTGCTCCAACCATTCGGACACTTAGATATCTTGCTGGTCCTATTATGGGGCTGTCAGCAATATTAACTCATAAAAATATACAAGCAGAGATATCTGTAAAAGGGAGAAAAGGAAACTGGACGGAATTTGTTTCACTTTCTGCTCCGTCGAACATTAAAGCCAAAGAGTTGCTAAGGCGTGGTAAAAAGTAAATACTTACGAAGTGGGATTCTCCAACTTTCGTTCGCTGAACGGGTCGAAATCGCCTGACTCCGGATCTTTTGTCATGTTGTATCTAAGCAAAACAATTGGTAAAATTAGTCATTTAATAACACTTCTGTGTGATGACTAGAGATCGGATTTACGGCGCTTATATACCTAAACTTGAACAAAATGCTGACTAAATAATGCTGGCTGATTAATGCGTGTCTACAGTGGCATACATATTACATACGTGTACCGATAGGCATATCCATATTTTTCTTTCTTCAAATCAAATTTAGGTACATATTGAAGCGCTGGAATACACGATCTCTAGTGATGACGTTGTAAATATTAATTCGAATTAAAGAAACTAAGGTGAAATCTAAAAGGATAATCAATTTGACGTAAATATGGCACAGAATCAAATAAGTAGCCATCACTGGAATTCAGAAGTAAGTCTACTTATGCCTATTTCATCAACTAAAAGTAACAGTAGGCTTATTCAAATTTATTTGTGATTGGTAGAATGCCTCTTTTCTTTCATACCACTATTTGACGTCATCTTGATAGTCACCGTCTTACTAGTCACATCGTTCATCCATGACTTCTTTGGTATTGCTCTACTCTAAATATACCGTGTCATTACCATGTGCTTCAAGTCAAGCGTTCGGATTTGTTTTTATAGTTTATATATTACGACTGCGGAGGTTTTCTAGCTAATTTAATTTGACCCTGTAGAATCATTTGGTTACCAGAAAGAAGATATTATTTTGTCATACTAACTTGTTGACGACTTTCTCCTTCTTCTTCTCATCCTGAGACAGGAACGTCTCCAGCTCCTGCGGCGCCACCGCGTTGCCATTTGTTTCCTAGAACAAAATATATTTTTTGATGACGTACACAGGTTGTTGATTACACTAGGGGCATAGTAGGGGACAAGATACTCTAGTTACTGTGGACTGAAGCTTCCATTTTAATACAGCGCAAAGTTTTGTTTTTTTTTTTCACGGAAATGGTTTTTTTATTTATTTATAGAGATACATAAATATGTATAGGTAGTTTATTGTACACCAAAAATAACATTACCTACATAAAAATATCTACAATCAACACTACAATCGCTAATGCAATCTCTTCCAGGCAACGTTTTAACGTTTTAGGCTATGCTTGAAAAATGTCATACTCTTTAGATTTCGTCTGAGATATGTAGATAAGGTTAGATATTTAGGTGGTGGTTTAGTTTTAGGTGGTTTTTGTTTTATGATAGTTAGCAGATGTCTATCGAGTTTAAGCTAGTCTATACCTTCTGTCCTTTTCTTATTAAAATGGAAAGAAAAAGATGCACTGAATTTAAATGAACACAGGTTTCGGTTTTCAATTAATATATTTGATTAAAAAACTGTGTTGTAGATTTACTTAATAAAATTATAAATATTGTAGTAAATAAGACAGAGATAAAATCGTGATTTTTTATAAGTAAGATATTTAGTTTTTATTAGTATTTGTACACTACCACTTAATTTCGTAGCTAATGTTTAGTTGGTTCTACGATGCAACTGAATGGAACCCGAGAAATTTCAATCCAAAAGAGTTGCTTCCCCTCAAAGTTATTGTGAGCGCACTAAATTCGAATTCCTAATTCAGAACATTCCTAATTCAGATTGAACTCGGATCCGAATCCAAGGATTTTTTCGCTGTATAGCATGTACAGACGACAGCACATCAAGCTACTACAATCTGTCAGATCTCTTTATTAGATTTTCATTGTTTCAAAATCAATAAGGTTTATGATTGATTAGGATTATTTGACAGTTTCGAGTAACTTGACCTGCTGTCGTCCGTATACGTATCGCACGGAGTAAAGATATGTACATATATTTAATTGTTGCTCTGATTGCCCGTGACATCACACCAGATCCTATCGGAATACCTACCAGTCGAAGCGTTATGCTGAGATAGCGGCCTTTTGGCCCTTTATAGGACTTTCTGAATATTTTTAGGGTTCCGTACCTCAAAAGGAAAAAACGGAACCCTTATAGGATCACTTTGTTGTCCGTTTGTCTGTCTGTCTGTCTGTCAAGACCCTTTATCTCAAGAACGCGTGGACGTATCAAGCTGAAATTCACATGAAATACTCGGATCTATTGTCCCTTTAAGCTGTGAAAATATCAAACTTATAAGCCAAGCCAATCAAAAGATACAGCCGATATATCGATATTTTCAACAAATTTTCGACACTCGCAAAGGAATCAAAACCTACAGGATACTTCCCGTAAACTCAGAATCTTGAAATTTGGCATGAAGGATTTTCATATAATGCAAATATAGGAAAAATTGCGAAAATCACATTTTTTTAGTTATACAATATGTAAAGAAAACCCTGTCCGATCCGTGAAGGTATTGTTAGGTATCGTTAACTGATTCTAATAATGCCTATAAAGCCAGGCTAAACTTAAAAAAAAATCTCCCAAAAAAAATAAATATTATTTCGAAAAAGCGAGGTAACTTAATGCATGTGCGGTAGGCAACCCGATAGCCCCGCCCACCTTCACCCGCGCATGTATGCGCGGGTGAAGGGGGGCGGGGCATGCGGCACGTGGTCGCATCGCTATTCGCTCCGTCACAAATGGTGTTGTCAGTTTTTTAAAAATGACCAAATTTCGGGGAAATTGGAATTAATACCCGGGAAAAAAAGATTATTTCAAAATTCATTATTATTGTTACTGTGATGATTATGTAAAATTTTATATTATATTTGGTCAAGTGTTTACCTAACCTTTATTATCCTTATGGGTCGGACAGGGTTTTCTTTACATATTGTATAATATAATAAACATATTTTAATAAAATGAACCTATTTCTCACGAACTAATAAAGGTCAATTCAAATTGAAATTTATACCAAATACCTAGGTCTATTGTCCCTTTAAGCAGTGAAAAAATCAAACTTCTACGTTAAAGCGATCAAAAGATACAGCAGTTTATACCGACACCTTAGACGAATTTCCGTCACACGCTAGGGAATCAAAACCTACAAGGTACTTCCCGTGAACTCAGAATCTTGAAATTCGGCACGAAGCAACGTTATAATTATTATAGTACAGACAGATAAAGGAAAAATTGTGAAAATGATAAATTTGAAGTTACATAAAATATTAAAATATTATTTTTGCTTACATGACATGAAATATTTTTTTATTAATTATAAACTTACTACCTACCCTTTTTCACATGAACGCGTAGAGATATTAAAGTTGAAATTCATACCAAACACTTCTTAAATCTAATTGCCTCTAAACTGTGAAAAATTCTAAATCAATGCTAGTATTATAAATGCGAAAGTAACTCTGTCTGTCTGTTACGCTTTCCCGCCTAAACCTCTCAACCGATTTTGATGAAGTTTGGCACAGACAATCTTTAGACCCTGAGAAAGAACATAGGCTACCTTTTATCGCGGAAAATATGATGTTCCCGAGGGGAATTTAAACAGCGCGATATAACCGAACTCCACGCGGGCGAAGCCGCTGGCGGAAAGCTAGTACGTCATAAATTGTAAACCGCTACGTTTGTACGGCGGAACCCTCGGTGTTCGAGTCCGACTCGCATTTGGCCGGTTTTTTTTTACGTATTTTTATATTTAACTAGCTTTCCGCCCGCGGCTTCGCCCGCGTGGAGTTCGGTTTTATCGCGCTTTTTAGATTTCTCAGTGTTTCTCTACTATATTATGCATTTATTATACATACAAACCTTCCTTAAGAATCACTCTATCTATTAAAAAAAACCGCGTCAAAATCCGTTGCGTAGTTTTAAAGATCTAAGCATACATACGGACATACAGCGAAAGCGACTTTGTTTTATACTATGTAGGTATTGATTGTGTTTATTTTAGTTTTATGGTCTGCCTGTAAGAGTCACACACAATTATTTACCTTTCTTTCTTTTATATCCATTCGATTGAGTTGGTATAAAGTTTGTAATGATATCGTCTGAAATTGAATAGGCGCCGTCTAGTGACTACTATAAGTAAAACAATTATTCCATACAAAATGACGCAAACGCCAACGCAATAGAATAGGTATAAAACCTCACACTTTACGATTAATAAACAAGTAATATCTATCTGTATGAAACGATATACGATAATGTGATTTCTAAATTGAGTTTCTTATGTAGGTATAAGGAAAATCGTTTCCTTAAGTTTTCATCCTAAGTCAGATGCATATTACTGTGTCGTGTAGTGTGGTAACGGCTTCTGACGCAGTGTTATCCAATCAAAATTCGTTGTCATTTGACGTAGTCATGAATGTAGACGTTTGATTGGTCCAAACACAACACGACACGCCACAATAATGACAGCGGCTTTAACGTTTTCAAGTTTGTTTTGAATGGAACGCTAAGTGAACCTTGAAAAAGATCATTATTTGTTTGAATAACTAATGCGGATAGTGCGCATAGTCGCGTGAAATACGATAATGTCTCTACATCTATAACGTAATACTTGTAACGCGTGAAAACGTTTACTCGAGATTAAATTTAGTCGTTTTTCTTTTATGGTTAGTACTAACCATAAAAGAAAAAAATAAATATAGTATTCGTATAGTAGTCGTAAATATATAAGGAAACTAATTACTTATATATCTACGATTAGGTGCAGACGACAGCAGATCAAGCTACTACAATGTTTCAAATTTCTTTATTAAATTTTCTACTTTATTAGTAAAGCATTAAGGCTCACGGTTGATTGGGAATATTTGTCTGTTTCGGGTAGCTTGACCTACTGTCATCCGTGCTTATAGTTTGTCATAAATAGACTTACTTTATGACAGAATCCCGTTCATATTTATTTTGTCCATTTGTATACTCTTAATGGCAAAAATAATGATGTCAAAAACCCTAAGTAACCTATTCATGGATGATAGGTACCCATTCCTTAATTAGAACAGTTGACACTATGACTTATGGGTTGGTCACTTGATGGTTCAATAAAGTGTTACCAACCTCATGTTATTAAGTATGTTGTTGGTCATATCACTGTTTTGGAATGGTATATAAGCTACTAGCTAGAAGAAAAGAAGATATATATTTACCATTTTGATGTGTTGTTAGCCGTCACTTGATAGCGATGTTCCCTCGTCAGCTCCTGTCAACAAAACAAACAACATTAGTTATCTCATTATCATACGCTACATAGCTAATTAGCGTTTATTTATTTACAAATCATCCAACTAAATTGAATTTGTTGTTCGGAAAACCACGAAGATCGGCCGTCGCGCGTCGGTCGGTTTAAAAAAAGGTTAATGAAAAGGAAAGTAAAACACGTTTTATTATAATTAGTTACTTATTTATCATATATAAATAAGTGCGATTTACATATCCACCTAACTACAGAAGTCATTCGTGTATAACTCATGTCATTATGTCGTAGATGTTATTATCATAAAGTTATTTCAGACGAAAAGCGACATTGCTTATAACAGTAGGTTTACCGTCTGATTAATAAACTGTTTTTATGTGATTCCTAAGTACGGCCGATAGCAGCCCCCTAATTGCGTAACACTACTACTATCACTTGGAATCATTCCGAAGCATATTGCTATTCCACTGCTTCCTATGATCGAAAATATATCTGCTCAACAACGTAAATAACGCAATGAATGTTGTTGAACTGTCAAAATGAAACCCATTGCTACTGATAATGTGTTACGCAATTACCCTGCAAGTCAAGCTACCTGAAACTTTCAAATATTCCCGATCAACCTTGAGTCTTAGAGATAAAGTTGAAAATCTAAGAAAGAAATCTGACATATTATACCTTGTATCTTGATGTGATGCCGTCTGTACAATAGTATTACTCTATTGTTCATCATCATCATCTCAGCGTTAATCCTAGTCGCATGCGAAAGCTTTTTCAGCTTTGGAGTCTGGGGTCCACTTTACCAGACTAACTGCTTATTTTGGTTAAACTTCCATATTTTCCGTGAAGCGACTGCCGTCTGCCTTCACAACCCGAAGGCGATATCGAAGCATTGCAGTTAGACCAATTGTTGGACTTTTGAGGGCTCCAACAACCCGTAACGACTGCCATTAGATATTCGTATGGCAACCGGGACCAACGGCTTAACGCGCTTTCCGAGGTACGACCAGACCAGTGCAAATATTCATAATCATGCATACAAATATTTGGACTGTGCGATGACTCTATTATTGTTACTACTTAGTACTTAATAATTAATATACTACATGGCTAAGTTAGTGGATATTCAACGAACTATCTTAAGCTATAATAAAGAATATTATCCAAGGTTTTATAATGTAACTAATCTGGACAAGCCACTTTCTCTTAACAACACTTAAAAAACACGTTTTCGCCCGCAGACGATATAACATAATATATAACTCCGTTTCAATGCACTATAAAAATAATGTAATGGTTTCATGCATATTATCAATGGCCGGTAAAACAATTGCCGATCTTCATACGTTAACACTACCCATAAATATCTAAGCTGGCCAATAAAAAATAAATTTTATTACTAGTAAAATAATAATAATTTAATGAAAAGCTGAATTTTTGAAACTGAAACATATAATTATAGATAGTTTAATTATAAATAAGCATGGCAAGATTGCTTACGTAACGCTTATTTTTTATATTGGTCGATAATATTATTGCGTAAGTCATGCTAAAATACAAATACTGTTCGAGTTTACGAAGATCAAGGTTGCTTGTGTGCGTGGGCGAATCTGTAGTCTGTACTCTACGAATAGTACGAAATTTGTCAGCCAGACTCATAATAAAATATTAATAGTATAATGTATATTCAGTTTTATTATGTGACGTTTACATTTTGCTAACACACTTTTGTTACACGCTCTTTGTACACACACGTTTTTGTTGCAGTGAAAAAATTGCGGTTTATTCGCCGTGTGCAGATACATATGCCCGTCATTGTTGTTACTATTACTTGTGGACGGGCAAGTTTTTTTCTTCGGCGCGGTTAATGCCGTAAAGAAACCGTGCCGTGTGCGACGGGCTTTTCTATTTTTAATTTAGTTTGTCCTTTTGTTTTATAAGCTATCTGATGTAATTCTAGTCATAATGTACTTATTTTTTCTTTTTCTTCTTCAGCCTATAGAGGTGCTGGACAAAGGGTTCTCCCAAGGCTTTCATTACATTGCGAGGATTTGCCATAATCCCCACGCTTGTCAGGCCAGAGTTGGGGATCGTAGTAGTTTGATATTCCACGGGAGAAGCGCTGCTGCCCGCTTCCCTGGTGAGAGTTCTCTTAGGCGCCTCTTACGACACCCACGGGATGATATGGGATGGTACTATTTTAAACCCGGTACCACACGGCACATAATGTATTTAATATGTTCTAAATTTGTTATGTTGAAAAAAAAAGCTATGTAACAGAGGACGCAAACTTCAAATTATTTAATTTAAATAATGTTATCAAATCCTGTGTTATCGCCCACAAGCTAACATAGTGATATCAACCTTTTATTTTATGTAATATTCATCCATATATTCATAATATTATATACTGTTACACTACACGAATAAAACAGTAAAGATTTATTTAATTCACATTTCCTTATGTTATTTTCTTATAGTAGGTACCAATGTTACACCATGTTATGAAACTTTTAAATTAGTCAAAAAAAAAAAAATACGGAAAAATAAATTGGTGCAAGATGGCTATGCAAATAATTCCAACACTAATTATTAAATAAACAGTTAATTAAAATATTATCACTTAATCACACTGTATCTAGTAGGTAGTTTACTTTAAGTTAATGCAGAAATAAAATATTAATAATTAAATATTCGCACTTATGTAATAAAAATGAGATAAATCTACAGATGACTTACTTGAACTCAAGTGTTTTACGTAGCTACGCTCTCGATAAACGTGTTGCCTTCCCAATACTTAAGTCACGACTGATGATAACACGATCCGTGAAGCGTCTAATATAAACTAGATATATCAGCACGGCCATCAGGGACCTCGTGATAATAACTTGACATAAAGTTGATAGGCGGCACCAAAGTGCACACGAGGTGTCTCTCGTGTGCACTTTGGTGCCGGCTTTGCCGCCTATCAATTGTATGTCAAGTGCATTTATGTATGTGTAAAAAGCTTGGGCCAATTTGGCTTGATCTCGAGGCTCTTTAGCGCACTTCAACTAACTTTCGTGTGGAGGAAAAAAATGGGGTGAAGCCCAGACGTGCTTTTTTATTCGTTCATCATCATCAATATATTTTTTATCGTCCCACTGCAGGGCACAGGTCTCCTCTCATACAGAGAAGGATTGAGTGTAATCACCACGCTTGCTTAATACGGGTTTGTTTTATTGGTTCTTCAGACGATAATTCTAGGAATTTTAAGAACTTTCACAGCCTGCAGGGTAATTGCGTAACATAATATCAGTAGCAATGGGTTTCATCTTGACAGTTCAACAATATTCATTGCGTTATTTATGTTGTTGAGCAGACACACTTTCCGAACGTATGGAGCATGGTTTAGCATGATTCCAATGGATAGTAATAGAGTACTACACAATTAGGGTGCTGATTTCAGATTCAATCTGCCAATAATACTTCTAATTATAAAGACGTTCTGACAAGTTGATGGCATTGACAAAAAAAAAAAAAAAAAAACTAACAGGGTTATTTCAAAAGGTTGTGAAATAGTGTTATTGGCAAAATTGTGGTGTCTCTTCCACAAGGGCCATTGATCAAGAGTTGAAGTTGAGTTTTGAAGGTTTTTAATTACGGGAATTAGTCTTCTGATGGCTGATATCTTCAACGCCATAATAACTTTTATTCGAGAAATAAAATTAACGTGTGACAGTTTTTGTAAGCAATATCTGTAAATGATTCAAAATTGTTCCTCAAATAAAGTTAGCCATCAGATGACTGAAAAAAAACAAACTGTGTTATACTAACTAAATTATGCCAGTACTCGGAATTGTCATGTCTTAGTGAAAATAGGAACACTTGCTGTAAGTATGCGCATTTATTAAACAGAATAAAAATACATAGCAGTTTAAATACCTAAGTACATAGGCGAACTAATGATATGTTTTTATTTTATTTATTTTTTTAGATTTTTACTGATTGTCATAAATACTTATTTCAAAACTACATACTTAGTATAATGCACACATATTTTTAAATTTTGCGGATCGGGCGTAGTTATTGACTTTTTAGCTTGTTAACCTGTGTCATTGTGTGAACTATGTAATTTATGAAATTAACTTTTAAAATGATTATCTAGACGTCTGTAAAGCTCGATTCATTTCAAAGTTCAACATTCTGCCGACATACCTACATTATGTCAAGAGTGTGTAGGTACATTTTATTTTTTTAATATCTAATTATAAACTAGCGCTTGACTGCAATCCCGCCTGATGGTAAGCAGTGATGCAATCGTTGATGGTAAAGCGCGCTAGTTTATTAGGCCCATTCACTTAAAAATCCTTAGTGAATAGGAGGGAAGACGGCAGTTGAGCGAGGTGGTGTAATGTTAGACCCAACAACACGACCGACGATGCTGTGCCAGGAGGAGATTGATGTGGAGACCCTCCACGACCAAACTCCCGGCACAATAACATTTGACGCATCGTACCCGGCACACATCACAACACAACTGCTCAGGCCCGTCCTCCGTACGGCTTCACCAGACATCATGCCGGAACACGACCAATCGCTTGGCGGCAAGACTTGTCTGGTGGGTGGTAACTTCTGCCGGCAGCCGACATTATACAAAAACCTTATTTTTTCAAAGGATATTTTAGAAACTACTTTCCTCATACCTACCACAACGAGGAAAACAGTTTATAAAATATACTAAAAAATAATAATTAGACACAGGAAAATATGTAAATTAACTCTAAGGTCTGCCTTCTTACACTAATCTCAGCATTTATCAGAATAAATGAAATTCAGGTTTCAGAATTCAGGGAAACGATTTTAAAATGCACATAAGTTTTGATGATACCTACGTACTACTACAGAAAAACTTGACACGAGTTTTTTTTTAGGAATTAAAATATTTAAATTCCATTTTCATGTCATCGTTTTAGTATGGCCCTGATTTATCACTTTAGCTCAAGCGATTCTATTAGCCTTTATGGTCCTGACAAGAGAATTTTAAGCTTCAATTCTCATTCAAATATCTATTGTCTGCATGGTTCGCTTATTTATTTTGTCAGGGAGAGTTTTGTTCAGTTATATTCACTAGATTTTTAGTAATAAAGTTCTTTTGAATATGATCGAACTGAAAGATAGGTGTCAATGATTTCCTATAACTGGTAATAACGCAGATAACTAATGCGTTTCCCTAATAAGACATCGAAATTTAAGTAGTGTTGTAATATTTATATAATATAATTAATAACTGATAGATATTAATGTGAATCAAACTCAATCTATACTAATGCATAAAGCTGAAGAGTTTGTTTGTTTTTCTGAACGCGCTAATCACAGGAACTACTGGTCCGATTTGACAAAATCTTTTTGCGTTAGATAGCCCATTAATCCAGAAAGGCTTTAGGCTATATAACATCACGCTGCGACCAATAGGAGCGGAGGATAACTAACTCCACGAAAGAAGTCGCTGGCGGCCGCTGGTTTGATAATAATATAGAAATATTGTTTTTCCATGAGTTTATCTGGATTGTCAAATAACTTGTTTGTTTTATTGAGCTTAAGCAAATTGCACCGAATTGTGCAACATACTACAATCTGAATGATTTTAATGAATATTGCTAATCCATTTATTCATCTTTAGCCTATTAGCAGTCCACAGCTGGACATATTATGCCATGAACTAGTCAACGTCATTTGTTGTTTCGTTGTTGAGAATAGGTTCTACAGCTCCGACTGGAACGATTCTCATCCTAGCATAGTTTGCAACCTGTGGACGAAGCCTAGACCTCATGAAACAAGTTCTTATAGTTTGTTTTTGATTTTAATTTATTTTGCTTTAATTTTTGATGCACATATTTTCTAATGTTATCTTATTTCTGATGGTAATTTATTTTGTGCTTTTAATTTTAATCGGACTGAATATTGAATGAATATTAAAGTTGACATTCAGAGAGCCACGAATTATGTGTTCACTACCGGTGTTAAACTTGTTGATCACCGAGACATCCGTGAATATGCTTTTTATTCGTCATGATGACTATATCTTATTTTTGTCTTAGTGTCGGGACTTCATCACGAAGGCCCCTCTTCTCAAGGAAGTTAATAAGCATTTGTCCTCTATGATTCCTACAAGTACCCAGTAGAGACTACCATGACAACGTTAAGTATACCACATAGTGGGCCTTAGTGGGGAATGCAAAGCTTTGGAGATGTCCTCAGACATTTCCCCTACTTCGTCATCAATGTGCGGTGAGAACTCGATGCGTAAGTAAACCTAATTAATGTTGAACCCAATTCATTATTGACATTAATTCTACCCTACTATTAATAAGTTGTGAATTGGCTGTAAAATAAGAATTTGGTATAAATCTTGATAAAACAGTATTAATCATATTTCAACAAAGAGTAATTTACAATCTGGACCTAAATAAATATCCACAAGAAAAAAAATATTAATGAAGCAAATGTGGAATAATATAGAAAACATTTTAAATGGAATTACAGATTGACAAAGTATGTAATCAACTATACTAACATTCCAATGCTTTGCACATGCTAAGTGAAACCGTCAATCAATAATTGGTGGTCTCATTTACGCAGGAAGCCAGTGTTTGGGGAGCTGGTCTGAATTCTCTGACGCTTCGTTTCTAAACGACACTTCGTCTTTCAGTATGTGTTCATAAACACCGAAATCCTCTTAACGGTAATGGTCTATACCTTCAAGATTGTGATATAGAATTACATACAATGCCACGGGTATGTAGATATGGTATTTAATTGTCAAGAAGGTGCATAAGGGCTATATGTCTTTTTCGTATGTGACTTTGTATTGTAGTGATTCAGATTTATGACATATGTATGAAAAATAGCAAGCAAGCAAGGCGCAGTTTACCAACTGCGCCTTGCGGTTACGCCCTCGTAAGTTTCGATATGATTTTTTTATATACTCCGTTTCTACTATTGATCGGAGCGTGATGTTATGTAGCCTATAACGCAAAAAGAATTTTTCTAATCGGACCAGTAGAGATTAGCGCGTTCAAACAAACAAACAATCTCTTCAGCTTTATACAATATGTTAAGAAAACCCTGTCCGACCCGTAAGGATAGTAAAGGTTAGGTAAACACATGACCAAGTAACATATGAAATTTTACATAATCATCATAGTAACAATACTTTATTACTTTATTATATTACTATAATATTTTGAAATTATCTTTTTTTTCCGCGAATTAATTCCAACTTCCCCAAAACTTAGTAATTTTTAAAAAGTAACAACATTATTTTTGACGGTGTAATTCTGAGCGAATAGCGATGCGACCGCGTGCCGCGTGCCCTGCCCCTCTTCGCCCGCGCCTGGATGGCCTACCGCACATGTTTTAAGTTACCTCTTTTTGCGAAATAATATTTATTTTTTTAGAGGGATTTTTTTTAGTGTTTGGCCCGGCTTTGTAGGCATTAGTAGAATCAGTTATCGATACCTAACAATACCTTCACGGATCGGACAGGGTTTTCTTTACATATTGTACATTTATTAGTATAAGAGTACAGATGTGCTGAAGAAAATAATATATTTGTACAGAAATTTCTTTAGTAGAACATAGAGCTCAAATGTATGCAGATCCTATTGTAATACCTGTGTTCACAAATATAGATTAATTGATTGTCATTCAAAACACCCTGTAGCGATTGTCTGCTGCGATACTAGGCCATTCCAAAGATCCCTCCTTGCACATGTGAAATATTATCTGGATAGAATATGGCTAAATGGGTAATGAGGCTGTGACCCAGACAGGATTCTGTTCTTTTGTGGACTTAATTTTAGTTCAGGTCAAGTGTTTGGGGACTCTTTCCTCGTGTAGCCTTTATGTCTAGATTGTTTAACTCACAATGACAAGTCGGATGTATGTATTTTGCCATTTGAAAGGAATAAATTTGTTATCTATATCTATACTAATATATAATGCTGAAGAGTTTGTTTGTATGTTTGTTTGTTCGCGCTAATCTCGGGAACTACTGATCCGATTTGAAAAAAATTTTTTTGCGTTGGATAGCCTATTAATCCAGGAAGGCTTTAGGCTATATAACATCACGCTGAGACCAATGGGATCGGAGCATAACTAAACCACGCGAACGAAGTCGCTGGCGGCCGCTAGTACAGGATAAAATTGAAAACTGCGGTAATTTGAAACACGAGCAGTTACATAATGATTCCTAATTGTAATTCTCACAGTGTAAATTCTTCAAAGTAAAAATTGGCGCGGTTGTAGGTACATACTAAACTAGCCAAAAATCTATATCTAGGTACCCACCGTGAGGATTGTTCCTGTCTGCAGTTGCAGCGCGTGTTATTAGGTAGGTGACCTAAAAAGGTGGTACCTACTCTTTTGCTTTACTTACGAACGCAGCTGTGGTCATGATTTGCACAGAATTTTGTTTTCAAAATGGTCAAATATAGGTTTCAGCGATAGTAACTACTGAAATGTTAAAGAAAGTGTAAGTTTTTTAAATATTTTATATAAACATATATATATTACATATTTGTGTAAAATTAGTAAGCTAAATTAAAAAAAAAAATCTTATACTTGATAAATTGTCTGCAGGTATATTAGCGAAAATAAAATTAATTACGTTGGCACCTATTCTATAGTCTTAGTTGTAAGTATTCTTATAGAAATTAGCGGAAACCGGCTCGCTTCCTCCTATAGCTGACAGACTTGCGCTCATGAACAATGACTTGGAATATCGTGTCATATTTAAATTGCTAAAAATTAATTTGTAAAGTGTTCAAATTTTTGTTGATTTATGTTGCTTAAATTTTAAAAGTAAACTCGATCGGAAGTTTTATTTGAATGCTATATTCTATTCGTTTCTGGTACCATCTTATAGTCAAGCAGAAACATTGCACCACCATGAGAGCGCGCGTCTTCGCTAATTTAGGTAACCTAGTATCGTCGATGGATGCAATTGTCAACCGCCTGATAGCGCCTTCATTACTGTTGCCTGTCCTCGCCGAGCCAACGTCCACGCCAAGTGACGAGAGCGTGGTCAGCACTTCCAGCGACGCCAGATGATCAGCTACAACGATTTTAATGGACATTACGGAGCGGCGTCTTATCAACGCGCTAAAATCCATAAACCGGTGAGGTCCAACCATTATTATGTGTCTGATATTTATTATAGCATGCGTAAGATCTATCTTGTCACACCTATGCGTGGTGTGACGATGAGTGGTCTTGCAATACCAGTGGGTGGAACAAGTGTGCCTATCCCGAGTGGGTCTATCTCTAATAGTCCGGGAGGCAGCGGCTTTTTAAACAAGTCATTTTATGCCGGCTGATGTTAATATAGAAAATAGAATGCATGTGGCTTATGACGAAATCGATCGTCAGCTGGTCCAGTTGCGGTGGATGCGAGATTGGGAAGCTGCGCAATACGTTAAAAAATAAAAATCTGAAAAATATTTTATACCACATGAAATTTTTTTCACGTGTTATTGACATTGATTACAATTAAAAGAAAGTAGTCAGCTGCACGACTGAGGGTGGATTATGCGTCAGCTGAGCGTACGAAGTAGCCAAAAAAAAAAAAATAAAATTATTTTATGCCGATTGAAATTTTTTTTACATGATTTTAGACATTTACAGAAACTTGATATTGATAATCAGCTGCATATACAGTGGGGAAAACACGTCAGCTAGAGCAGGAATGTATGACTGCGCGCATATATCTCTACGACTCGTGGTATTTTCAATGCTCCGACTGACGTCTTTCCCCCCAACGGATAATCAGCTGACGAATATTTTCTTGTATAGTCTATATATTAACACTCTAATATTTATACATTTCACAGTTTACAGTGTTATTGAATTGTAATCAATGTCAATAACACGTGAAAAAAATTTCATGTGGTATAAAATATTTTTCAGATTATATTTTTTTTACGTGTTCTATGGGTTCTCATAGCAAGCGCCCCCGCAGGTGCGTCAGCTGACCTTCACTTTCGTTATTAGGATCAGCTTCTTCACTAGTATTGTGAAGTAAAGATCGGCTTAAAAACACTAATCAAAATAGCCGCTGCCTCCCGGACTATAAAGGGTGACGCACGTTCCTGGTTGCGCGTGTGGATTAGTATCAATCGTACTTTGTCAAATTTTAAATTAGAGCTCCAGTTGTTGTGATTCTTCTATTAAATAAATGAATTGGCTATAATCACTTAGTCTATGACACGTTGACGTTGCAAATATTCTTTTTGATGTGATGTATAATATTATAGATTCAATCAACTTATCAGACTAGGTATAGAATGTGATAAGATCTGACGATTCTAATATAATCTGATAAGTACTCCACGCATGCGGACTACGCGCGAAAATCTTTGTTAAGATTACGTATAGTAAAAGGATTAAGTGACGAATGGTACGTGCTTTAATTGTGTGCCGTATAACAGATTCACAAATACACGCAGCCACCTCAATTAACTCCAGAAACGTTCGTGGAGTTCTTATCAATCTATGTGAAACCAATCGTTCAAGTGAAAGTGTACCTAATAATAGTCAGACACGCAATAGCCGATTCACCACTGATTCACATGCACAATTAAAGATGTACGTTACGTTGCTATAATTGTGGCCAAAACGGACATTAAGCCAAATATTGTTCGAAACGAAGTATGACCGATGACAACAAAAATAAATCCATGACTACCCCTGAATTTGTGTGCATATTTTGTAAGAAAGTTGAGCACAATGAGGACACTTGTTTTACAAAGGAACGGTTCTGATTGACATTGGTAGTGATCTTGCTAAAGTGTTTCTTATGTCGTATGAATCCAAGTTTATGTATATTGCGTGGTTTAGGTGGAATAGAAATGTGTTCAAATCAAATCAAGGCATTTATTTCAAATAAACCAGTTACAGGCACTTTTGAATTGTCAGAAGGTCGGTCAGTCAATAAGATGAAGCTAGTCGCCCATTCCAAAGAGTAGATACCTATGGAGAAGAACGGGCAAGAAACTCCATGGACACTCTTTTAAATTTTCAAGCTATTGTTACAAATATTTGATTTCATCATTCGTGCTGAAATCAACCGTGTGAGAACGATGCAGAAATACGTACGTATACGAATACGTACGCTGAGAGCGTCCATTATGGAAAACACACAAAAATCAATTCAGTAATTAAAATACGCCGTGGCAGCTAAGAGATGACCAGTCCCCTCTGATGGCGTCCGTTCACGAACATGATGTATGGACCAGCATCATTCAGCTCAATCATATTGAAGGGAACCTAATGACCCAACACACACGCCACCATCAGCGAGACATTTGAGTGAGCATGACATACTCTCAGTTCAGATTGTTTTGTAGCTTTGCCCACGGAATATTGTGACGTCACCTTAGAGGCAAATCTGTATGTTGTGTAGACCGTGATTACTTTAGTGCGCCAGTGCTTATTGATACAGATGTACTAAACTGACGAGAGTAAATAAAATAGTTCGCTTGTAAATTACTTCTTGACACAGTGAACCAACCGTGCAACTTGACTCGATCAACACACAACTGTGTGTTGAGGAAAAAGAGCGTTTAGCGTTTGTGCAGCTGGTATAAAATACTTTCTCAGTGATATAGCTAAAACTACAGTAAATGACGGAGAGATGCAGTTTCACATAATTAGTGAAAAAACTGTAAATTATCGACCATATAAATTAACATACGACGAAAAACTACTTTTACAGTAAGGTCAAAATTGCATTACCACTTTTGAACTTTATTGCAATAACAATAAGTGTCAAAAGTGGTACTCCACTTTTGACCGTCACTGTAAGAGATATTGTTATGGACTTCGTGTTGAAGCCCTTTTTATCTCCTTAGGTTATGAAGATTCCGTTGTCCGGACCGCTTCTTAGCCAGATTCAAGACCAGTTACGAGTAGCATCGAGGACCCTGTTCCGTCAAAAGAAGCTGCGTTAGCTGTAACTTCAGATTAGAGGGAGCTATAAATTAAAAAAAAAAAAAATTGATACGTATGCTGCGCATAAGCTGGACCCAAAAAGTCAGAAATAACACCGTCCCCCAGCGCGTTCAAATGCCTCGAAAGTTGTTGCCCACCATAAAAAAAAAAAACGCAAAATAGAATATCTCAGCTACGTGCTCCGACATATAGATATGCACTACTCTAACTGATTATAATGGGCAAGACAGAAGGGAAGAGGCGCGCTGGACGAAAGAGAAAATCGTGGCTGCGAATCATCAGGGAGTGGACCGGCATTACTTCCGTCGAAAAACTGTTCCGACTCGCGGTTGACAAGACCGAGTACAAGAAACTGACGGCCAACCTTCAGGATTGAAGAGGCACTGGGAGAAGAAGAAGAACAAATGACTAAACTTGTCGCGGAAACCGGCGCTTCCTCTTTTGGCTAACAGACGTGCGCTCGTGAATGTATGCGCTTTAACGATGTAACGCTGTATCAACGATTGCATCGCTGCTTACTATCAGGCGAGATTGCATTGGCTATTGTATACACGCTGGAATTTAAATGGTTGTTTTCCCGCGGCAGAACGATTTGCTTTAAGGAATAATTTCGATGAATAGAGTAAAAAACCAAAAATGTTTGTATTATAAAATAATTAAAAAAGTAAATAAAAAAAAATCATCAACTCGAAAAAGTGAGAAAAGTTAATTACGCTAGATACAACTTGTAGGTACTACCCGTACTACTCGGAATGTACATGAAACCGCCTCAAAGGAAAGCAATGTATGTAATGTTCAAACCATAATAAGCTCCCGTGCGTTTTTTTATCACTATGTCAAATCTGCCATTTCAAGTTTCTAATATTTAATTTCATGATGAAACGATTGTATTACTAAGACAGAACCGTTTCGCTGCGGGAAAACAACCATTAAAATTCCACGCTGTATATTGGCTGGTGGTCGTGAGGTTGTGATTATGGCATGGCAACGGGAATCCCAGCGCCCTCACGCCACTAGCCACCGCAGGAGACGCCCTGGTCGGGAGATGACACCAAACTCCCAGCCACCGTAGGCGCGGGCCTGCGGGCGGTGAGCAATGGGCAGCTCGCCGCCCGGTAAGGACCTGGCTCGAGTCGACGGCGCGTCGTGTTTCACGCGCGCCTCAAAGAGATGTCAGCACATCGTGATGGGGTCCACGAAGACCGATGCCTCCTGGGTCAGGGTTGCGGGTTGGTTAAACAAGAAACCGTGGCCCTGGCCGTCCCACAGGCAAGTGAAGAACCACGGGTGGGTTTTAGTCAGTAAAAGTCTGACACGCCCTTCCGCTCCGCCCAGAGCGGAAGAAGTCATTTGATGATGTCCCATCCTAACAAAAATAAAATCATAACAATAAAAAAAAAGGTTGTGATTATGGCACACTATTAGGGTTATAAGTATATCGACTTGGACATCGTGTCATATTTAATTTGTTAAAAATATTTTCTTTGGTTTTATTAAAATTACTGTTGTTTTTTGATGCTTATATCTTTTTAAGAAAATTCTAAATTTAATCTAATTTCGTAAAGATAGTTTAAGCAAGCAAGTGTAGTTTCCTTTACTCGGAAAGTTGTTAGAAGCATTTAACTGTTTTGCGCGGCTGAGTTACTTATAATTATTTCTATGATCATTATGTAGGTACAAAAATGCTATAACTCCTATTATAGAAGAGAATTGGGACCGACTTTGATGATTCGTTTTGGTTTTATAAAAAAGAAAATGATTTACGAGACAGTGATTCTGAAATTGTGGTCAGTTTTTATCGATTACACGAAGTTTAGATATTTCTCACAAAAGATTTTACGCTCTGTTACTTGATTTCTAACGCGTTGGCTTGCTGATGTGTAAAATGCTCTATAAAGGGTATAGAGTCGTGGGTTCGTGCCGAAACGAACTCACGTTTACATAGCAAACTCGGTAATAGCAACATTTTTATACAATAGACCATGGTCTATTGTATAAAAATATTGCCATTACGACGCCACAATTTGTCAATCTTCATGAAGATTGGCAAAAAGATAGTTTACAGGGTGTTCATAATTTCAAGAGTTTTACCTTATACAATATGTTAAGAAAACCCTGTCCGACCCGTAAGGATAGTAAAGGTTAGGTATACACTTGACCAAATAACATATGAAATTTTACATAATCATCATAGTAACAATACTAGTGAATTTTGAAATAATCTTTTTTTCCCGCGAATTAATTCCAACTTCCCCAAAATTTGGTACTTCTTTAAAAGTGACGGTATAATTCTGAGCGAATAGCAATGCGTCCCCCGTGTGTCTCGCGTGCCCCGCCCCTCTTCGCCCGCGCCTATATGGCCTACCGCACATGTTTAAGTTACCTTTTTTTGCGACGTAATATTTATTTTTTAGGGGGATTTTTTTTTAAGTTTAGCCCGGCTTTGTAGGCATTAGTAGAATCAGTTATCGATACCTAACAATACCTTCACGGATCGGACAGGGTTTTCTTTACATATTGTATATAAAGAGGCTAGAGGGAGGATATGGGTACCTAACTATAAAACTATAAACTACTTCAAACTTTACAGAAGTTGAGTATATTATTGTCGCCAATCAATATATAAAGATCCAGCAGTCTAATTCCGTAACACGCTATGAATAATTTTGATAATCCATTGCTTCATGAATATGATTGGAAAAATTGTCTGCGCGAAAACTAAAAAAAAAACGCAATGGATGTTGTTGAACTGTCAAAATAAAATCCATTGCTACTAATAATACGTTACGTAATTACCGCTGTACCAATATATAAAACAGTACGACACTTTAAACAATCTATAATGATACAAATGCATAATGTCTTTGGTACATATTCAATTTCAATTCGTTCAATGTCCCCAACGAATTAATCGTGGTTCCGTTGTCTGAATGAAAGTTACAATTGTACAACAAAGTTATGCCATAGTATTACTACATTATCGGCATTGTGTGGAGTACGTCATTACGTCATTGGCATTCTGATTAGAAAACCATCCTTCCTGCAAGTTTAACTACTGGGCAACTAATAAAATGGGCAGTTTTGTAGCAGTAGAAGCAATCCCAATCCTACCGAATTTATGACTTTACTTGATAAAAAGTAGCAATGATTTGACGTGGGTTAGCTGCCTAATACTGAGTAATGTTTCCATGCCTTGAATTTGACTGTGATGACATTCGATGATTCGTTCTCCAGAGGCGCAGTCATTCAGTACTACACACTATTCTAATTTTATGACAAATGTTTGCTAAAATCATTGGTGTGATAACTGATAACATAGACAAAGAGACCTACTCGTGCTTAACTAAATCTATAAATGGACACTTTTAATGCATTCCTGATAGTAATGAGTTATTAATTACTTTATTATTATCTACGTACAAACAAGTAGTTAGGCGTAATAGAAATAGAGTACCTATGTGAATAAGCTGAAAGATAACAATTTGTGATAGAAGCGTAACGATCTAACTGTATTTAAATTAGTTTGGACATATACCTGCGCTACTAATTACTGTTGCTTCTAAATCAGAAGTTATTTTTTTAAATTTTTACGATGTTCACAGTCTGACCTCAGGCTCAATCCATCAAAAATACTTTTTGACTTTTCCTACATTTATACTTCCTTTCTTAGCTGGTCTATACAATATGTTAAGAAAACCCTGAGCTGTAAGGATAATAAAGGTTAGGGAAACACATGACCAAATAACATATGAAATTTTACATAATCATCATAGTAACAATACTAGTGAATTTTGAAATAATCTCTTTTTCCCGCGAATTAATTCCAACTTCCCCAAAATTTGGAAATTTTTAAAAAGTGACAACTTTATTTTTGACGGTATAATTCTGAGCGAATAGCAATGCGACCGCGTGCCGCGTGCCCTGCCCTTCTTCGCCCGCCCCTGTATGGCCTACCGCACATGTTTTAAGTTACCTCTTTTTGCCAAACAATATTAATTTTTTCAGGGCGATTTTTTTTTTAAGATTAGCCCGGTTTTGTATGCATTAATAGAATCAGTTATCGATACCTAACAATACCTTCACGGATCGGACAGGGTTTTCTTTACATATTGTAGATTCATAGATGACTCCGCCATGAAGTGTAAATGTGGTGGCGCTGTTCAGAAAAAGATGTGATTCATAATGTCGTGTTCTGCCGGCTGCACTTTACAGGAAATGGTGTACGATAGTAATGCGAATTTAGATGGTCATCGCCATGCTATGAACCAATACTGGGTATATTCTACCCACATACATCTACCAGCTTTAAGAGAATAAGAAATTACTTTAAATTTAACAATTGTAACTCTGTCGGTGTAATTTGTGTACGTAACAAAAAAACTCGTTTATTTAGCTCAACAACATTTTATTTAAATTGTTGAACAAGTGAAACAGTGTTTAATTTCTCCGATAAGCTCGCCACATCGACCGTCGCAAAAGGAAATTGGCACACGGCCCATTGTCTGAAACTTCAATGCTTCGTCTGACGGGCACAAGCATTATCATTGTTTAGTTGATAACGTGTTTAAGTGATAATAATGATCTGGTCTGCTATCTCGGTGACCCACAGGCCACAGGGCATCGGCTGTATCATATTGTGTTAACTAAGGAAGCAATCGATTAACTCATAACAATAAACGATAGGTGTAGGGTCTCTATGTTGTAATTTGAAGAAGCCTTATGTAGTGTGACGAGATTTTCCTGACGCAATGTTGTCGAATCTACATTTTGTGAAGTTCACGACTGTAATTCTGTGTGGCAATTTCTTGCGTTTGCGACAAGGCTAGGCGTTCTGGGTATTGGAAGCGGTGATATCGTTATCAGTCCCTAGCAATTAGATGACAAACGATGTAAATTTCGGTGTAGTTTGCCTAATTAATAGGATACTATTAATAATATTTACCTACTATTACGTTATAACCATTACAATAATCACAGTCACAGATTATTTGGAAGACAATATAGCTTAGGACTGAGTTACTAGCAATATGCGTAATTATGCTACAATTATAACATTTTAAACACTGTTTTCTTTTTTTTTTTTTAATCACGTACATTATTGTAAACATATTCATGCCTGGACTTGAGTTTGTTTCGGCTATTACTTCTCAGAGGTAGTCAGTTAGGAAATGCCGGCTCCATCTAGTTTAAAAAAATATGACGTGTAAAAGTGATCAGTGATCCTACTTGCTTAATAAACGATTTCATCTCATTTAATTTCATTTCATTTGAATAACCTACCTATTGTTGAAATTCTGAATAAAGGCCGAGTAGATTCCTCGTGTTGAGAAGCTTCGCTTGAAGAGATTATTTATTCATGTGTATCGTTTTACAACTGTCTACTAGATATGCTATTAATAGATCAATCTATAATTATTAACTGAACTGTTGCTGCTAACCTTATAATTAAACGTTGAAGCAATAGACTTATTCCCGCCGACTGGACACTGAAGTAATTGCTCATTTATTATTCATGTACGTAAGTGAAACCTGTATCGGTAATCTGTTTATTGTTACAATGATATGTATGTTACACATTAGGAAATAAATAAAATAAAATAAATATATAAGGACAAATCACACAGATTGAGCTAGCCCCAAAATAAGTTCGAGACTTGTGTTAAGGGATACTAACTCAACGATAGTATATTTATAATAGATACATATATAGCCTCCGTGGCCTAGCGGTAGCGGACGCGGCCGCTGCGCAAGGCGGCGCGTGTTCGATCCCCGCACAGTGCAAAAATTTGTATGCATGAATATGAATATTTGCACTGGTCTGGTCGTGCCTCGGAAAGCACGTTAAGCCGTTGGTCCCGGTTGCCATACGAACATCTAGTGGCAGTCGTTACAGGTTGTTGGAGCCCTCATAAGTTTATTTTAGTCATTTAATTTTTTAAGGTGAGAAGGTTGCTGAATCGAACTAACTACTGATTTTTCGCTACCACGACATTAGTGTGTGTTATCAGTGGAATGTTGAGACGTACTGATATACACAGACGCATTAGTTTTGCAGGAGTTTCAAGAGTTTACTGTACCTTTTTAAGAATTCTTACAAAAATCTAATATAATCCATACTAATATTATAAATGCGAAAGTAACTCTGTATGTTACGCTTTCCCGCTTAAACCTCTCAACCGATTTTGATCAAATTTGACACAGACAATCTTTAGACCCTGAGAAAGAACATAGGATAAATTTTATTGTAAAAAAATTGATATTCTCGAGAGAAATCTAAAAAGCGCGATATAACCGAATTCCACGCGGGTGAAGCCGCGGGATAGGCTAGTAATAAATAATCGTTTTCCATGTTTTGTTTAACACGCATTTAGCCAAAACATGAAAGACAGCCTAAACAAGTTTTATTAAAACAGATTGAAATGCTTTCTTTAGCTGACTGTACAGCGACATACAGCCGATTAAATATCGCATTACCAATGACGTAGAAACGTGCTTCGGCGCTTCCATTCACTCATTGAGGCGGTGACATCCGACACTGGGCGACGCATAAACCTTGCAACGAAGGGAAGCCATGTAAGTACCACGAGATACAGTTAGTTACGTTACTATCGCATGACACGGTATAAGGTGCGACCTAAACCAACCGTGCCGTGCTACGAATACCAATCATTACCAGGGGCCTTAAAGTTTATTGAACCCAACAAAAAATATATATCGGTAATTAGATCGTGAATTTTGCACGTGTGGATGAAATGTCAGGCACGCTTTATAGACCTAACTGTATATAAATAAAATTACACTGGGAGCAGCACAAAACTTATACTGGGAGCAATGATGGCCCTATTCTAGGTGGTAAAAGACTCCCCCTGGGATGCAATAAATGACTTTGAGTTTGATATACAGGTTATAGTGGGATATACAGGCGTTGCGCAAGGGGTTTCCGGAATTGGTCTTTTAAGAGGAACCACCGGGACCACCTGGGGGTATGCGCAGATGGTGATCACCGGGATGGTTTTAGTGAGGTAAAAATCCCACACTACCCGACCTCATTCCTCGGGGGTCGGGCGCCTTTTGAAGGTTTCCCCCCGAAAAAAAAGGTGGTAAAAGACTTACGAATAGGTCTTGGACTCGAAAGCAAGCAGGCGATTAAAGTAACTATGTTCAATTTATTTAATCACCACTGATTTTTATATTGTTGGTAAATTGTAATATACAATGATAATTGTGTTGTGTAAGGATGATGTAAAATTTACAACAGGCAGTGTTATCGGTACAAACTTATTCTCTAGCTCACAACGTGACGACATTACCTACCTAAATAAGGTGCCGCGCCGCTTTAGGTTCAGTGCATAATTATGTTTTTTTTTTTCATTTCTTTTTTTATTTTCATTCAGAAAAGGACAGATGATTATAGAAATATGGCGTCCGTACCTGATTGCCGAAGATGGGAGAGTAACGTTTTTCGAGCGTATTAATGAACATAATAATGTGCATACAATCATACACATGTCCGTACATTTCTTTGACACGCCCTACTGCTTGACGGATTGTGACATGCGAGGTGTCATTTGTCAGATTGTGTGAGTTGTCACTCACACAATCACGATGAATCAAATGACCCAGATGCATTGAAATTTCTAGAAAATTGTAATGCTAGATTTTTGGCGCCAATATGAAATACCTGGGATTCTTTCTCAGTACATAGGTAGGTACGTCACAAAAACATTCGTGTATACATTACGAGTAGGTATGCAAGATAATTCAAAAAGATAAAAAATTAACAAATATGAAATAATTGTACTCAAATCTTAATTTTTTCATACTCTTATGTATTATTTTATTTTGTGCTCATAGATAATAAAATAAAGATATTTTAAAATATATTAAGTAAATGTGAACACAGTGATATGTCAATTCATGTTACTCATGGAAAATATTTATGTGCTTTTCAGTTATCGTTTTAATTGGCAGTTAGGCATATTTACACAGCCAGGTTTTTTGTTTTCTTAACTAAATAAAATCCTAGTAGTAGACATGTTTGAATCACGTGCTATTTGTCAATGGAGTATTAATTTAACAGAACTAAACAAATATCTTATCTTCTATCCTTTTCTCAAAGATTTTTTTTATAATCCCTTGTACAGTCAACAGACATCAAGCTACTACAATCTGTCAGATTCAGATTTCGACTTCTCAGACTTCGACTCAGTTTGTAAACAAGCGAATCGGCGCCACTTAGCGTAAAGTGTCTGGCTGTGTTCAAACTACAACTACAGCTCATAAGGCGGATTCGTAAGGTGTTTTCTAGTTATAGGGGCAAATGAAGAAAGAAACTGCGTTTCAATATAATTATGTCAAGATAAGGTAAGGATGACGGTAGCTCGCACGTGGGCCCACCTACGCAACGTTTGCTGTAGGATACGATACAATCTGCTGCTGACACCTCAAGGCTACATCCCCTTGGCAATACCACCCACCCGAAATCTATACATAAGTACGGACGAGAGCAAGTCAAGCTACCTGAAACTGTCAGATATTCCCAATCAGCCTTGAGCCTTAACGCTTTGGTGATAAAGTTGAAAATCTAATAAAGAAATCTGATCTCTGAATCGGATCTCGAACAATCATGTATTGGCATATCGTAAAAGTAATGCGTCGTTAGTAATTTAGATTTACTAATAATTACAAACTGCGTAGCGTTATCGGTATTATAGAACTTTACTTTCTAATTTAGAAATATTGCGATTATATAATAAATGTGACTGGAGACGGGGATCTATAGGCAACAATCAGAACACTAAATGGAAAACCATGGTGCGAGATGGCGAAAACAATGCGTGTACTCCAAAATCCGATTGAATCTTTTTGATCTTGATTAAATTGATTAAAATACTCTTATCAATTCAATAAAACAGGGTCAAATGTAACAAAAGTAATATTGGTTAAAGATTTGGCTGACAACTAAGTAACACCGATGACCAAGAAATATAAACAGGAGGCGACAACTTGGAAGGAGCTGACGACGATATTTCTTTCAGATAAGCTAATATAAGATAATGAACAAGATAATAAAGTATTTACGATATAGAAAGCAAATGTTTGTTTTTTCTACAAATAAATAACTCTACAAAAAAAATTGCCACAGCACTTAAAATGTTTTTACTCAGTAGTCTGTAAGCAATTTTGTATGACCTGATATTGTTGATATAACTCTTTTGTAATATTGTTGCATATTTAATTATTGCTGATACACTGTTTGTTCCGTTCCCGCAGACAAACCGTGAAAACGGTTTTGCGGGGCATAGCATTTATCCCAATGTATTTGTATTTGTACACGTGGAGATTAAGAAAATAAATAAATAAATAATAATAATACTATCTACTGAACTACCTATCTTGTACCTTTCCGTTGGGAATAAGATACAACTATGTACATACATTTACTATAAGAAGACCAATGTCATTTTGCCAAGACAAATCTGGGGCAACACTGTATGCGGATGCGTGCACGTAGACGAAACATTCAGTATGTTTAGTTTCAACGATTTACTTCTTGTAATTGTTCTAGCTGTAGCCTTAGGCGATCATTCTTAAGCATTATCATTTGATTCTAAAACATTATTCATAATATCAATCAGTAAAATATTGACAAAAAAAAAAAAAAAAAACAAATATCTATAGGTATGCCATTGAAAACATGTAGTTACGTATTCTATTACATATTTAGAATTTATTATATTATTTATAAAATTTAATTAATTTTGTAATGTCTATCAATGTTGTTCCAATGTATTTTGTAATACAAACTAGGTATTATTAAAGAATAAATGACTATGGACTAAAAGTACTGTGCAGATTATTGTCACATCAGACAATTCTGAAGATAGAACTGACCGTGTAATGATTTTTTTAGAAAAATAAATAAACCCAGGCGTTTTGCTTTTGCGGTACATGAAACGTGATACCTACACAAATCGCGGTTACTTTGTGAAAGTCTGCGGTACCTCTTCCAACAAAAACAAACAATTTTCTTAAAGCAAAAGTTTCCTCGATTTCCTAAATTTCAACTAAAACTTTTCAATGTCATGATGGAAAATATTGGACCTAAATAGAAAAACATCAAAATGCTATTTGAAAAAATGTAACCTGAAGGTTCCACATCGCCTCCAGCTATGAATCCTTATTTAAATTAAGTAATCGAACTTTTAATGTCGTGGTGGCCTAGTGGTTAAAACACCAGCCTCTCAAGTATGAGTGCGCGGGTTCGATTCCAGGTCAGGCAAGTACTAATGTAACTTTTCTAAAGTTATATGTGCTTTTTAGAAAGCAAAATGTTGCTATGAGGCTGGCAGTCATTGGTATAATAGATATGATATACCTAAGTATATCATATCTATTACACCAATGACTGAAGGTGAAGGAAAACATCTTGAGGAAACCTGGATTTTAAGTCTTAAATCGCCCGCATTGAGCAAGCGTGGTAATTACGCTCAATCCTTCTCTGTTTGAGAGACCTGTGCCCAGCAGTGGGACGATAAAAAGGTTGCTGATGATGATGAAGCGAACGTTTATATTCACACACCTGGGGAATATCACCGACGTCTTTCGGCTGAAATGGTGGTGAAAACGCGGTACGGAGTTGTCAGTTAATGGTACCGGAGCGATTGTTACTTTTCCTAACAATTTGTGAAAGTCTTGTGGATCGTGGTATCGTTTTGTCAGACAGTAAGTCAGTCTTTGTGGTGTCAGCAAGGCAAACAGGCTCTCTTTCGTTCTTCGTAGCAATTAACATCTCAGTGTGAAACAACCGAGCATTATCCATACTAATATTATAAATGCGAAAGTAACTCTGTCTGTCTGTCTGTTACGCTTTAAAGCTTAAACCTCTCATCCAATTTTGATGAAATTTGGCACAGACAATCTTTAGACCCTGAGAAAGAACATAGGCTACCTTTTATCCCGGAAAAATTTGATGTTCCCGAGGGAAATCTAAAAAGCGCGATATAACCGAACTCCATGCGGGCGAAGCCGCGGGCGGAAAGCTAGTAATAAATATTATTCATTACACGCGTGCCCGTTGACGGCAACCTGTCAACCTATCAACGCACTGACGTCTTTGACATCGAAGTATACCGGAAGTTTTTAGCAGTGCAAACCTTACTTTTCTAGGTCTTAGTTTAGTTCAGAATTTCATATTCCAAATTAGACTTGGGTAGGGACCTATTACCATACCATACTTTTGAGTAATGGTTAAGATTCTACGCTACGAGTCCCAAGGTACAAAGCACTACCTATAGTGTTATAAAACCCAATAAATTGGTTATAGAGGTCAGAATAGGAGCTATTGTGTTATTTACACGATTTTTGTTATAATATTGAAATGTAATTTTTTAACACCCTTGCTCGTAAAGCTGATGTAATTCCACCGGTTTTAAATATGTAAAGCGGGCCATAACAAACGCGTGTGTTATCAAAGCAAATAGTTAAGTTATAGTCCATACAAATTCCATAACAGCATTATTTTCCATTTCAAGTAAATATGGAACTGATCGCCGCTGCACGGCTCGCGCTGCGCGCTGTTCCATATTTGAAATGGCAAATAATAATACTAATGGCGGGAAAGCAACAGTGTGCATTCACAGATTGAGTTTATTTAAAATGAACAAAATATAAAATACTTTTTTTTTCTGTTTCCTCGCAAGTGTGTTAAAAAATGTCGTACGATATACGTGCGTATTGGTTATAACATGCTCGGCTTAATTACACCCTCGCCTTCGGCTCGGGCTGAAATTCCGCCTCGCATGTTATAACCATCATTACGCACTAATATCGTAATGTACTATAACTTTTTGGATAGAAAATTGTTATAATATAATTTATTGAGTTTTTCGGCTTAAGTATGTGACATTTTTGCATACCTGATAATGGTTGAATATGACGGACAATATTTGAAACTACCAGCTAATGTATTTATACTCGTATTCTAGCAAAATAAATTATTATCTTATCTTATCTTTGACGATTAGGCAGACGAAGATGAAGATCTGAAAAATATGTAGACATATGCAGTGATTTACTTTCCTTGTTTGTAACTTTATTATACACTAGCGAACCGCCCCGGCTTCGCACGTGGGCAAATGATAAAGGTACCTAAGCCTTCCTCAAGAAACGGTGGCCCTTCAATAAAAATAATGTCTACTGTGCCGCCCATCAGCCAGTAGCTGACTCTACAAGATACATAGCCAGTTCCACCACCTTCAAACAGAATGAAAGCCTACCGGGGTAGCAAGTATGTTCGAAATAATGGTCCCCCGCTCCGGCCCGCCCGAGCGGCACACGGATTGTTTCTGGTATTTAGTTTTGAATAAATCGTGATATCGCCTAAATTAAAAAAAAACAATTCCAATAATTCAAAAAGAGATCTGCTGCTAGAACGTAATTTATTTGGATAAGGATTAATAATAAGGAACAAATAGTGGGCTTTGATTTCGACTGGCTTTATAGTTAACTTTTCAAACATAAAAAAGTAGTCATAATGAAGAAACTATAGTAGGTAGACATATGGTGTCATGGTGTCGCAGACTTTTTTGTAGGCATTTTTAAGGTCTACAATACTGTAGTACATTATTTTGATCTATCTCATAGGCTTCAGCCAGCAACCGCAGAAATTATTAGTGTTCCTCGTATTTATTTGTAATTATGTGTGTTATAAAGAAAACCCTGTCCGACGCATAAGGATAATAAAGGTTAGGTAAACACATGACCAAATATAATATAAAATTTTACGTAATCATCACAGTAACAATACTAATGAATTTTAAAATAATCTTTTTTTCCCGCGAATTAATTCCAACTTCCCTGAAATTTGGTAATTTTTTAAAAAGTGACAACTCCATTTTGACGTTACGCTTATGCGATTCGACCACGCGTCGCGTGTCCTGCCCCCCGTCGTCCGCGGAAGGGTGCCCTACCGCACATGTATTAAGTTACCTCCTTTTGCAAAATAATATTTATTTTTTTAGGGCGATTTTTTTTTAACTTTAGTCCGGCTTTGTCGGCATTAGTAGAATCGGTTATCGATTCCTAACAATACCTTCACGGATCGGACAGGGTTTTCTTTACATATTGTATATATTATGCATGTTATACACATAATAACCTTCCTCTGACTATCTATTAAAAAACCCCTATCAAAATCCGTTGCGTAGTTTTAAAGATAGAATCATACAAAGCGACATAGGGAAAGTAACAGACTTTGTTTTATAATATGTAGTGATTGTAGCTATTAATATTTTCAAGAGAATTAGCGAGATGGTTCATCAGGCCAAATAAAAAGGGACAGATTCTGCTCAATTACGCAGGTGCTATGCAGTTTATGCTGCTACGAAAAACTATGCATAACTACGGATTCCTCAAGAATTTTTCATATTTTCACAATAAGGCATCATACGA
This sequence comes from Sesamia nonagrioides, assembly GCA_017933935.1. NCBI lineage: Eukaryota > Metazoa > Arthropoda > Insecta > Lepidoptera > Noctuidae > Sesamia > Sesamia nonagrioides. The sequence continues at coordinate 57,276 of JADWQK010002215.1, forward strand.
TCCGTACCTTTGTGCATAGACAATGTTATATGTGCAAGATAAGACAAAGAAAGTTTGTTTTTGAAATTAATATCGTATCGGGCGCTATGCCAAAACAACCGAATGCATACGTATGCTATTCAGCACACCGGTATAAAGTGTGGACTAACGTAGTATCTACATCGTAATTCTTCTTTTTGGGCGATTTTTTTTTTTTTTGATATGGCATCTCGTAGGTGGCTACTAGGAGACCGTAACTACTTAATCGGACTTTCTTGTGGATGCCTTAATTAAAATTAAAGCCTCCAGCCAGGGGCACTTAAAACTAAATTAAAATTAGGCGACTACGCACTAAGGGCACCCCCTGTGGGGTACGAACCTCGGCTTAGGGCGTCGCTAGAGAGGACAGCAAGGGACGGCTGGATCGAATGTGATTTTTGGTCGAGCACAGCAGATCACAATGATTTTTGTTTTCAAAATATGTATTTTATTAAATTCCAAAAGTAGCCCCCTTTCTCATAGTCTTTTCGCAATATTCTTATTGGTTCATGACATTCTTGAATACTAGCGGCCGCCAGCGACTTCGTTCGCGTGGTTTAGTTATGCTCCGCTCCTATTGGTCGCAGAGTGATGTTATATAGCCTAAAGCCTTCCTGGATTAATGGGCTATCCAACGCAAAAATAATTATTTAAGAATAGTATATAAAAAAGAAAACCGGCCAAATGCGAGTCGGACTCGCACACCGAGGGTTCCGCCGTACAAACGTAGCGGTTTACAATTTATGACGTACTAGCTTTCCGCCAGCGGCTTCGCCCTCCTTCGGTTATATCGCGCTGTTTAAATTCCCCTCGGGAACATCAAATTTTTCCGGGATAAAAGGTAGCCTATGTTCTTTCTCAGGGTCTAAAGATTGTCTGTGCCAAACTTCATCAAAATCGGTTGAGAGGTTTAGGCGGGAAAGCGTAACAGACAGACAGAGTTATTTTCACATTTATAATACTAGCATTGATTTAGAATTTTTCACAGTTTAGAGGCAATTAGATTTAAGAAGTGTTTGATATGAATTTCAACTTTAATATCTCTACGCGTTCATGTGAAAAAGGGTAGGTAGTAAGGTTATAATTATTAAAAAAATATTTCATGTCATGTAAGCAAAAATAATATTTTAATATTTTATGTAATTTCAAATTTATCATTTTCACAATTTTTCCTTTATCTGTCTGTACTATAATATAACGTTGCTTCGTGCCGAATTTCAAGATTCTGAGTTCACGGGAAGTACCATGTAGGCAAAGAGATTTAAGATATATAGAGAGGGCATGTGTCAAAATGGCATAGAAAAACTGTGATCCCATGGCTCAGTTCCGCCATCTAGTAAAATATAGCAAAATTAGATCGACAATTGGAGACATCAAATAGCAAAAATGAAATAAGTTTATATAAAATATATTCAGCTATTGCCCGGTAGGTGGCCAGTGTGATCTATGTTGCCACATCCGATTTAATACCCTAGTATAGTTCAAATCGGGTAAATAAATATTGAAAAGTAAACAAATTAAGTGAAACTTGTCTTGTACAAACAAAAACTGTTTTAGAATTTTATTCGCTACTGTTCATTTACAGTGACACCGTCTATTGGCATTTTAGATGTTTAATGCTTACGAATTATTTTAACGCTCAGTTTATTGTGATTTTTGAGTGTAATAGACATTTCAGGCCATAAAGCGCATTTGGTTTTGCAATTTTCGTTTGCATTTCGTTTTTAGCAAAATTATTCTTTTTACACGTTTGTTTGCAAATATTTTTAAATGGCAATGCAAAAAACTGTGGTAGGGTTTGTATCATTTCGATATAAAGTTATCGATAATATTCAAAGAAGTTGCTACGACGATGTTTTGTCGCATTATGATAGCTTGAAACAAAAAATTAGGAAGCAGAATAATTATGGGTAATTTCAAGTTTACAAGTTTTTTATTTATATAATTCTTTTAATATAATAGGCATTAAAGTTTAAAATTGCCGATTAGTACTGAAAATCTAAATAATTGCTTATTTTTTAATTTTTAAATAATTCATATATAATCAATATAGAGGAAGGTCGTTTATGCCTTTGTGATAAAACTCTGAGGATCTAGACTGCACAAACTGTGTGAAAGCAGAACTGCCTCCTGGAAAGAAAACTTCTTGTCACGTAGATAATTGTCCAAATCACGACAAAAATGGTAGTCTGCTGGAGCAAGACCTTTAACAGATACGTACGCCATTATCTTTAAAAACGGCAAAAAAATCACGGTTATTGTATGGGAGCCCGCCTTCAGTATTTATTTTATTTTAATTATTTATTTGTAATTTGAATATATAACCAAATATTCTGTGAACATTTTAAGCGTCTATCTGTTTCCGTTATTAATATGGAGCAAAAACGGCAAAAATTCACGTTTGTTGTATGGGAGCCCCCTTAAATATTTTATTATTTTTATTCATAATACTTGTTGTTATAGCGGCAACAGAAATACTAACACAATCTCTGGAAATTACAACTGTCTCGCTATTACGGTTTATGAGATACAGCCTGGTGACAGACGGACAGACGAACAGAGAAGTCTCATAAATAGGGTTCGTTTTACCTTTTAGGTACGGAATCCTCAAAATCACAAAGTAGCTCGCAATCATTGTACTACATATACGTACCTACATATTTTATGAATATTTCATTATAAATAAGTTATGTAATATATGTACTTATCCACTTAACCGTAAATTTTATTCCAATTTTTACGGTTAAGTAGAAAAGTACTGAAATTAATAACTTACTATTTCATTTCTAATACAAGGTACCGATTCTTTTTTTTTTTAAATTTGATCGACAAGTCTTTCCAAAGTAGATAACTTCTCTTTTAAAATGCATTGAGCATAATTTCGACGAATGAGACGGAAACCAATTTTCTTCTCTACGGTCTATCTGGACAAATCGTATCCACTTTTTCCCTACAACATTATTTTTATTCGGAAACCAAAAATAACAAAAACCTAGATAAATGAATAGTAATTGTTCATTCAAATTTGTTTATTAATATGATATGATTATGTTTAAATAGAGTTAATAATAAATAAACTTGAAATATAGTAATATTTTAAGTTTATTTAGCTATATTTTAAATGTCAATAAAATGCAACAAAATGTATTCATCTTATTAAGTATTATCGATAACTAAATCGATAAACAACATTACTACATCTCTACAAGATAATAGTAAAACTACTCAACAATAGAGGGCGCTTATTACAATAATGGAAAATTTTCTAGAACTATTTAAGATTTTTTTTAAATTTGAATTGCAGACGAAATACAAATAATTCATAGAAAAACATTCCGAAGTTAGGTCCAGTCGTTTTACTATAACTAGATGTACAGTAACACAAAGCGCAACATGGCAAATTTCCTTAGAAAATGTTTATTCTTGGTGGACACAAATTACGTCCTGACGCGCAGACTAGACTGAGCGACCTTTAACCAAGTCGATAAAAGTATTGGTTTACGATTTTGTTCGTGATGTCCTGTCTATTGTAAATATAATTTTAATGTCTTTGCTTGTAGGTTTTGATTCCCTAGCGTGTGACGGAAATTCGTCTAAGGTGTCGGTATAAACTGCTGTATCTTTTGATCGCTTTAACGTAGAAGTTTGATTTTTTCACTGCTTAAAGGGACAATAGCCCTAGGTATTTGGTATAAATTTCAATTTGATACCTTTATTAGTTCGTGAGAAATAAGGCAGTAAGTTTCATTTTATTAAAATATGTTTATTCTATTATATAACTAAAGAAATTTGATTTTCGCAATTTTTCCTATATTTGCATTATATTACAATCCTTCATGCCAAATTTCAAGATTCTGAGTTTACGGGAAGTATCCTGTAGGTTTTGATTCCTTTGCGAGTGTCATAATTTTTTTGAAAATATCGACATATCGGCTGTATCTTTTGATTGGTTTGGCTTAGAAGTTTGATATTTTCACAGCTTAAAGGGACAATAGACCTAGGTATTTGGTATAAATTTCAATTTGATAACTTTATTCGTTCGTGAGAAATAAGGTAGTAAGTTCCATTTTATTAAAATATCTTTATTATATTATATAACTGAAAAAATGTGATTTTCGCAATTTTTCCCATATTTGCATTATATGACAATCCTTCATGCCAAATTTCAAGATTCTGAGTTTACGGGAAGTATCCTGTAGGTTTTGATTCCTTTGCGAGTGTCGAAAATTTGTTGAAAATATCGACATATCGGCTGTATCTTTTGATTGGCTTGGCTTAGAAGTTTGATATTTTCACAGCTTAAAGAGACAATAGACCTAGGTATTTGGTATAAATTTCAATTTGATAACTTTATTCGTTTGTGGGAAATAAGGTAGTAAGTTCCATTTTATTAAAATATGTTTATTATATTATATAACTAAAAAAATGTGATTTTCGCAATTTTTCCTATATTTGCATTATATGACAATACTTCATGCCAATTTTCAAGATTCTGAGTTTACGGGAAGTATCCTGTAGGTTTTGATTCCTTTGCGAGTGTCGAAAATTTGTTGAAAATATCGACATAATCGGCTGTATCTTTTGATTGGCTTGGTTTAGAAGTTTGATATTTTCACAGCTTAAAGGGACAATAGACCCGAGCATTTCATGTGAATTTCAGCTTGATACGTTTACGCGTTCTTGAGATAAAGGGTCTTGACAGACAGACAGACAGACAGACAGACGGACAACAAAGTGATCCTATAAGGGTTCCGTTTTTTCCTTTTGAGGTACGGAACCCTAAAAACATATCGAAACCTACTCGGGTGACATCGCCAGGCGCAGCTAGTCATTGATAAGTTCGAGGGACTGGGAGTCAACCTTATTTTGATAAAATTCAGATGATACAATCGAATCTCGAACAGATAAATTGTTTTAAACACAACATTATTATCATTAGACAGTATTTGAGCACAAGCATAACGGCTGTAAGTTACATGTGATTCGAGCCCCAGCAAGCACTTTACTAATAAAAAAATATATAAATTAAATGTAAATTATTTTATCACTACTACTCTGAAAAGCTAGAGGAAATCTCCATAAGAAAACTGGCATGTACTAGAACCAAAGATTCGAAGGCTTGTGGCATCGCTAACCGTGTGGGACGAGACCCCGAGTATTAGGAGTGGAAACATTATAATTTTTCAATCAGCCTATAAGCTTGCTTGATTTATCATTGACCTGCGTGTTTATTACTTCGCTACTTAAGTGGGCACATAAATATATGTCATTTGTGTACATACGGTCGTACAAGTGAGTTATTATGAGCGCATATGTATCAGAGTTGTAACAAAGGACTGACGACGATCCTTGAGGAAAATACCTCTTTTGTTTGAGGTGCATTTCTTTAATTATAGAACAGAAATGAGTCTGAGACTAAAAATAAGCGTTGAGTGTTATTAAGCGTTTTAATAGCTTTTATTTTAAGTTCGGCTATAACCCGCGCAGATAAAGAAAAGATCTGTAAATGGCGTCCGCTCGCATGCATTCTCACTCACTCTCTAGCGCTGTCTATACTCACACAGTGAAGTAAGCGCTGCAAAAAAAAAAAAAATCATCGATCAGGAATTCAGAATTCGCTTTCCAAACTACTGAAGCTACTTTGACGCACTCCGAGTTATCGTTAATTCCATTCCGCTAAATCTCTGTTATTTTGTTGTTTTTGTTGAGTTTGAACAATTAAACTCAACAAAAACAACAATAAAAACAAACACAACAACAAGTAAAATATCATATTTACCTTGTAAATAAGAATATTTACAACGTAAATTTGACATTTTACTAATTTAGCTTTTGATTTGTGATTGAACAATGGCATGTTTTGTCAACCGTACCATAAGTAACCGCCGCCATTTTCAGATCTTTTCTTTATCTGCGCGGTTTATACCAAACTCATCATTGGCCCTGATTGTTCACAAACTAAAATAAATTTAACCCCTTACCGCATGAATTATGAAAGAGATGAAACAAAATTTTTTTTTTAATGGTAACGTGTTTATTTTTGCTTACATAATGAGATCAAATCAACAGAAAAAATTATTAACTTATATAATTAAAGTTATTGAACGACGCCATATATGGCTTCGTATGCATTCTAGTCAAATAATCTTCAATCAAATATGGCTTCGTATGCATTTAGGAGAAATTTATATTATTCTTCGTGAAATTCTGTGAAACAATTGCGTTTGTCATTATAGCACCAAAAAAACATTACATTTTTCACATAGTGTGAATGACCGAAATTTAGAACAATTTTGGCAGATTTGTCTGCCGTTTTTCTTCTAAATAGGAAAATGGCTAATCCTATCAGTACGCACTGACTACAAAGGCATATCTTGATGTCTAGCTGGCCGTTTTTCGTGCCTTTTTTGAGGGTACTGGAGATTCAGGAAAACGGGAGGGTGTGCCTCCCCGACTGGATGTCGGAGTTCCAAGAATGCTGGATGGACGCCCACGTTTCATGCTCGTAACAGCTTTTCCTGCGTTTCGCATATGCTCGGATACGGCCAATTTGAAATCACATAAAGGCATGTAGGTGTCTGCATTGATACGTCGCCATAGCAACCAAGCATTGACAACGGACATGTCCACCATATGAAAAAAAATTCTCTTGTACCATTGACGAGACCGCAAATGAATTCTATAATAACCCAGCATAGAATCGAGTAAATCTACTCCTCCCATATGTTGATTATAAACATCACAGCCTGGGGATAAGGTATGTAAACATATTTTTTATCCTATCGATTGTAACGCCGCTTTGATGTCGTGGGTTCACTTCCAACGTAGGCTGAAAGAAGATTCACATTCTTGTTATCGAACCAGGAAATCAACTCAACTTTACTTTATCTAAAACCGCTGTTTTTACTTCCATGCTCGCTTCTTTAGTTCCTTTTCAGAAGGCATATTAGACTTTGGAACACGATTCAATCGCACAATTCCTAATGGAGGTATACCTTTTTTGTAAAGATACACTTGAAGATTTGGACTATTAAACCAGTTATCAAAACAAATTTTGTAATTTTGATGCTGTGGAACTGTTGATGTCAAGCGTGTGACAACATTTCTGGAGCGTCTGAAAGGAAAAAATTGCACGGGCCCCGGCAAAAATATCAAAATAATATATATAAAACCACTGATGCCACTCAAAGACTTGGCTTTTGTAACCCCATTTATGAGGCTTAGCAGGGTTATACTGTTTTAACTCATGACGGCACTTGGTTGGGATTATTTGCTCATCTACAGCTAAAAACTCTTATTTAGGAACTTTCATCAAACGCTCGCGAATCATATTCAATAAAGGCCAAATTTTAAACAACTTGTCATGCCCATCTTGCAGGTACAAAGTTTTAATCATATTTTGGAATTATATTTACATGCTTTGCAGTGCCACAGAAGCGTGCTAGATCTATTTCTGTAATAAAAGAGAAAGAAGCCTTAAATGCATACCAAGCCAAATATGACAGGAAAACTTTTGACACGAATGCATACGAAGCCAAATACGGCAATTTCAAAAAAGTGAACAAAATGCCACAAAATAAGCAAAACAAAGCAAAAATCAAACGTTTATTGAATAAAAGAAAGCTAATAGAATGAAGTAATATTTTTTTTTATGCGTTTACTCACCTTTTTGGTATATATTTTTAAATTACAAAGTAGGACTTTTTTAGTTGTTCGTAGCTCGTCGCACTAGCTCAACTAAACCTTAAAAATACTTGACAGATGACGTTTACTATGAACAAATTATTTACGTTCCGTTTGACGATAAAATACTGGTTCTAATCTCAATTAGTTTTCTAAGATGGGGCATAACAGTAGCTCATAAAAAAAATGAAAACTTTGTCGTCCATTTATGGTTTCGTATGCGGTAAGGGGTTAAGTACAGTGCATCTTTTTCTATAAATGTTTTACATTAAGAAGAGGACAGAAGATAATATATTAGTATAAACCTGTCAAATTAGTCCGCGCCTGACGTAAATTGATGTATTTTTGGTCGCTATGTTTATAATCGCGCCTAAACTGTCTTTCGTCTTTGTTTTGTCTTCGGACGAAGCGTTTCGCCTCCTCCTTTATACCGCGTACATCGAGGGACTGGAACAATTTGCCAGCGGCGGTGTTTCCGTCGGACTACAATTTGAGTGTCTTCAAGGCTAGAGTGAATAGGCTCTAATAAACTAGTGCGCTTTACCATCAACGATTGCGTCACTGCTTACCATCAGGCAGGATTGCGGTCAAGCGCTAGTTTATAATATGTAAAAAAAATCTTAATTTGACAGAATTAAACTAAAATGTTTCCCGCAAACTTCACCAGGTCGTCGGTCCACCTTGTCGGGGGCCTACCTACGCTGCGTCTTCCGGTGCGTGGTCGCCACTAGAGAGCCCGTCGGCCCCAACGGGCATCGGTCCTACGGGCAACGTGCTCAGCCCACTGCCACTTTAGCTTTAGCCTTAGCAGGACCGGTCGACGTAGAGAACCTTGGGGGAGGCCTATGTCCGGCTGAAATGATGATGATGATGTAACTAAAATGTTATCTTCTATCCTTTTCTTAATTAAATAGAAAGAAAAAGGTGCACTTAAAATTAATTTAGTTTGTAAACAAGAGAATCGACGCCATTGTCTGCCGAGGCTTTTCCCAATTATGCTGAGGTCGCGTTCCAGTCAAACCGGATTCAGCTGAATACTAGTATAATACATGGAGCGACTCTCTATCTATCTAACCTCCACAGTTAAAGGGTAATATGATATCCCTTAGTAGTTGACAGCCTCCGTGGCGTAGCGGTAGCGAACGCGGCCGTTGCGCAAGGAGGCGCGTGTTCGATCCCCGCACTGTGCAAATATTTGTATGCATGAATATGAATATTTGCACTGGTCTGGTCGTGCCTCGGAAACCTCGTTAAGCCGTTCGTCCCGGTTGCCATACGAACATCTAGGGGCAGTCGTTACGGGTTGTTGGAGCCCTCAAAAGTCTAACGATTGATCTAACTGCAATGCTTAGATATCGCCTTCGGGTTGTGGAGGTCAGACGGCAGTCACTTCACGGAAAATATCGAAGTTTACCCAAAATCAGCAGTTAGACTGGTAAAGCAGACCCCAGACTCCAAAGCTGAAAAAGCTGCGGTATGCAACTGGGATTAACGCTGTGATGATGATGAAGTGTATCCCTTAGTAGTAAGTCCCTGGTGGTCAGACTTACGGACTCCTGACGACCCGTGCCGACTGTCAAAGAACTACAAACAACAGCCGGGGCAACTGCTTAATGTGCTTTCCAAGCCACCGTAGGGTCTTGGTATGTAAAAACGGGCACCCATCCACAGACCAACCGCGGCAAGCGTAGCTTGACCTGATCAATCGATCTGTAAGGCTATTAAAATGTGGGCCTGCGAGCGGTGAGGCCCGAGTCGACGGCGCGTTGTGTTTCACGCGAGCCTCAAAGAGATGTCAGCACATCGTGACGGGGTCCACGAAGACCGATGCCTCCTGGGTCATCGTTGCGGGTTGGTTAAATAAGAAACCGTGGCCCTGGCCGTCGCACAGGCAAGTGAAGAAACATGGGTTGGTTTTAGTCAGTAAAAGTCTGACACACCCTTCCGCTCCGCCCAGAGCGGAAGTCATTTGATTTGAAGGAGTGTCTTTTCACCGCTAAAAGGAGCCCGTTCACCTTGGCTCCTACTTTGCAGAATGTATCCTTGGAGTGCACCAACCGCCTTCAGCTTTTGGGAGTAGAGATTTCCTCGAACTTAACTTTGGGCGGTTCATTGAGTCCAAGGCCAAGGTGGCTGCCAGAAAACTTGGCGTCATCGCAAAGGTCCGGCGGTACTTCACACCGGGGCAGCTCCTAATGTTGCACAAAGCACAGGTCCGCTCGTGTGTGGAGTACTGCAGCCACATTTGGGCTGGTGCTGCGAATAGTCACCTGGCTACTTTGGATTCAGCGGAGGTGCGAAGAGGCTGATTGGCGACCCAGACTTAACTCGTAACGGTCTCCAAAGCCTGGAGCACAGGCGTAGAGTAGCCAGTAGCCAGTAACCATTACGTTGTTGACACCACTGCGATCCGGACGAAGCGTTTTGCTTCCTTTTTTATACCGCGTACATCGAGGGACTGGAACAATTTGCCAGCGACGGTGTTTCCGTCACATTACAATTTGAGTGTCTTCAAGGCTAGAGTGAATAGGCTCTTAATAAACTAGCGTGCTTTACCATCAACGATCGCATCACTGCTTACCATCAGGCGGGATTGCGGTCAAGCGCTAGTTTATAACTTGTAAAAAAAAAAATTACCATCCCAACAAAATAAAGGCTATTAAAATGTTAGCCAAGAGCATAGGCTACTAAAACTCATCATCATCATCCCAGCCTTTTCAGTTTTGGAGTCTGGGGTCCGCTTTACCAATCCAACTGCTGATATGGCTAAACTTCGACATTTTCCGTGAAGCGACTGCCGTCTGAACTCTACAACCCGAAGGCGACATCGAAGCATCTCAGCGTTAATGGATAATTTGGCTAAGTACTGAAATAGGTCAGGTTCACCGAACACAAATTACTTTGAAAAATATAGTAGGTAATTATCGGGAAAAGATAATGAAAACCACATGGAATTCTTATCAGTTATCAGTTTACCGCTACCCACCGGTAAACTATATGCCTATAACCATAACAATTCGCATTTTTACTATGTACTATGTATTTGTTCACGTCATTGCATATTGTTATCAGCGGGGTATTGGGGAAACACACTATCAGAGGCAATACCTAGCTTCATTTTAACAGCACAACATTCATTGTGTTGTTTACGTTGCTGAGCAAATACTTTTTTCATCCTACAACTCTTGCGATTAATGAAACTATATCATACGTCTGATAAGGTGAAGCATTACATAATTTTATTCATATTCTCTCAAAGTTAGGTACAAAAATATGGACGTTTTAGAGGAAAGATGATATTATTTGAAAAACCTACTATGCAAAAATTCGTGGTGGCGTAGTGGTTAAAACCACCAGCCTCTCAAGCAGGTATGAGTGTGCGAGTTCGATACCAGGTTAGGCAAGTACCAACGTAACTTTTCTAAGTTATATATCCTTTCTAAGTATATCTTGGACACCAATCATCATCATCATTTCAGCCGAAAGACGTCCACTGCTGGACATAGGCCTCCCCCAAGGTTCTCCACGACGACCGGTCCTGCGCCTCCCGCATCCAGCGGACACCAGTGACTGATTACAAAGTGAAGGAAACATCTTGAGTAAACCTGTACTTTAAGTCTGAAATCGCTAATCCGCATTAAGCAAGCGTAGTGATTACGTTCAATTCTTTAGGAGACCTGTGCTCAGCTGTGGGACGATAAAAAGGCTAATGATGATGATCATGAGTTGTACACAACTGATCGATTGACCCACCATCATTTGGGGACTTTAGACATACACGAAAAGACTATTTCATAGAACATTTGTAAGGTGTGCTTCCGAGTTTTGACGGGAAAGCTAAGATGAGTGTCACGCGCATTTTTCATTCGACTTTTAAAATTATTTATAGTGCCGTTTACTAAATAAAAGCGCGTGATTTATGTACTAAAAAGTGCATTCAGTAAATAATTCATAAAGAACATTGAAATATCACAGCATAGTGGCCACATCAAGACTTTGCCTCAAACCTCCCTCATAGACGGTTCACGCGGCCGTCTTTTTCAACTGTCATTGGCGGGATCCGGCATTATTGTGAAACAAAATTTTCGTAGAATTTCTATAATTTGTTACAAGTGTTATTGGCAAAATTGTGGTATCTATTCCACAGAGGCCAGTTGGCGCCAGGGTTGAGGAGAGGAGAGTTGAGGTTGACTATTTTATAATATGTAACGATTAGAAACAAATATCTAATCAAAGCCTAAAAAACAGTGCAAAGCAGACAAAGGCTAGTAAGATATAATATTTCTGCACTTATACATTCTGTGTAATTTTAAATAACTCGTCCAATTGGATCAGTTCATTCAATTCATTAAAAATAGAGAATCGGTAAAAATATACCTCGTAGATATTACTGTAATCTATTAATAATTAAGCGAAGTAACGTTTCAAGAATCGACCTTCACAAAGTCGCGTCATCAGGATTATGATAATCAAATTGATACGCCTAAGCATGATTTGACGATTTCATGGGCATCAAGCAAACGTGTTCGACAGTTTACTATTCGTTGGCACATATTTCACTATAACATCATGCCTATTTCCACCGTAGGGACAGACAGTAAACCCAGATTTCAGTAGTTATGTTTACGCCCCATATAATAGGGGTAAGACGATAAATATCATCATTCAGTTATCAATTATGACTGAATGAGCAATCGTTTAACGGGTTAAGTTTAGAATTACTATGTAATAATTCTAAACTTAACCCGTCAAACGATTTCTTACTGAAAGTAGGTTAGTATGTATGCAAGCCCAAATGCCCTCAGATAATACAAGTGTATACCAATATTCCCCTGAAGAAATCAAATTATTTTTTACGAATCGAATTGTTCCCTAAGGGATGTCGATTTACCGACCACCCACAGATTTTTGGCGGTCTCATCATCATCTCAGCGTTAATCCCAGTCGCATCCGTAACTTTTTCAGCTTTTTGGAGTCTGGGGTCCGCTTTACCAGTCCAACTGCTGATTTTGGCTAAACTTCGATATTTTCCGTGAAGCGACTGCCGTCTGACCTCTACAACCCGAAGGCGATATCTAAGCATTGCAGTTAGACCAATTGTTAGACTTTTGAGGGCTCCAACAACCCGTAACGACTGCCACTAGATGTTCGTATGGCAACCGGGACCAACGACTTAACGTGCTTTCCGAGGCACGACCAGACCAGTGCAAATATTCATATTCATGCATACAAATATTTGCACTGTGCGGGGATCGAACCCGCGCCTCCTTGCGCAACGGCCGCGTTCGCTACCGCTACGCCACGGAGGCTGTCGATTGCGCTGTGTTTTGGCGGTGTCTTCCGCACAAATTAGAGACTTCTCCAATTTACTACTTAACTACCTATAGATTATAGAAAAATGACCTATTAATGACGTATTTCTAAACTTCCTTATTATCACTAACTCGATAATTCGTAGCACATCTGTGTATATGAATTGAAGCTTCGATTACTTCCTGAATTACGTCCTTCTAAGTACTTACGATTGACTTATTGCCTTAAGTTCGGTTCCTTTAGAGTTTATAGGAACTACATTTTACCATCAAACTGGGTCCTTACATAAAATTTTGCCTAATTTTACCCGTGATTGCTATTTTGATATGAGAGGTTCTAATCTGCAAAGATACGAGGTCTTTGCTAGATTTTTTATTGATAAAGACACAAGAATGATAAAGGGATTATAGGAATTGACCATAAGACGTTGAAAACGAATCAAAAATGTTTTATACAATAGGGATGTATCAAAGGTATGAAAATCTTAGTCAGTATTATAGGAATTGACCATAAGACGTTGAAAACAAATCAAAAATATTTTATACAATAGGGATGTATCAAAGGTATGAAAATCTTAGTCAGTATTATAGGAATTGACCATAAGACGTTGAAAACAAATCAAAAATGTTTTATACAATAGGGATGTATCAGAGGTATGAAAATCTTAGTCAGTATTATAGGAATTGACCATAAGACGTTGAAAACGAATCAAAAATGTTTTATACAATAGGGATGTATCAGAGGTATGAAAATCTTAGTCAGTATTATAGGAATTGACCATAAGACGTTGAAAACAAATCAAAAATGTTTTATACAATAGGGATGTATCAAAGGTATGAAAATCTTAGTCAGTATTATAGGAATTGACCATAAGACGTTGAAAACAAATCAAAAATGTTTTATACAATAGGGATGTATCAGAGGTATGAAAATCTTAGTCAGTATTATAGGAATTGACCATAAGACGTTGAAAACAAATCAAAAATGTTTTATACAATAGGGATGTATCAGAGGTATGAAAATCTTAGTCAGTATTATAGGAATTGACCATAAGACGTTGAAAACAAATCAAAAATGTTTTATACAATAGGGATGTATCAGAGGTATGAAAATCTTAGTCAGTATTATAGGAATTGACCATAAGACGTTGAAAACAAATCAAAAATGTTTTATACAATAGGGATGTATCAGAGGTATGAAAATCTTAGGCAGTCTTATAGATAATTAAAAAAATCTACCTCTACCTACATCTACCTACCAAGTTTCATCACTATAGCTCTTATAGTTTCGGAAAAAAATGGCTGTGACATACGGACGGACAGACGAACAGACAGACATGTGACGAATCTATAAGGGTTCCGTTTTTTGCCATTTGGCAACGGAACCCTAAAAAGTCATTGTAATTCCATTAAAATACTACTTATCTTAACACATAGATATTACTTGTACCTAGACTGCAATAATTGTCAATTATTGAATTAATTTAAAATAAACTTGAGATAAAATGTATGTCCTTTTGCGGAGACGTTGACCGTTTAAAGGACATTTATACTGATTGTAACCATTGTTGTAAGGATCTTGTTTGGAGAGCAACACTGGCAATTGCTGTCTTTCTAATACTGTGAAGTAGTTAATAAATAATATCAAGTGAAGAAAGTAAGCAACTATCGTCACTCATGCCTTCATCGATTATATGATGCCCATGTCTTCTTTTCCATACTTCAATTTATTCAGTAGTGATATCATTTCTCAACATCTTATCTATCTTATAACATTAAAACTCAAATCATCCTCACGACATAATTTATAAGTAAACAGACGAGATAAATAAATGCAACAAGGCATTGCATGACGTCAGCAAGCGAAATCGATTATTTACTCTCATCATAAGTCATAACATAATATTTATTTATCTTCTTCTTCTTCTTTTTTCAAGGTGAGATTCAACCTCAACTCTTGATCATTGGCCTCTGTGGAATAGATACCACAATTTTGCCAATAACACTTGTAACAAATTATAGAAATTCTTTGAAAATTTTATTTCACAATAATGGCGGATATCTTCAATGACAGTTGAAAAAGATAGCCGCGTGAACCGTCTACGAGAGTTTGAGGCAAAGTCATGATGTGGCCACTACGCTGTGATATTTCAATGTTCTTTATGAATTATTTACTGAATGCACTTACACCCGTCAAAACTCCCTTCTTCATAAGTCATAACATAATATTTATTTATCAACCATTTTAAATTTAGATATTTACGAAGGATGACAAATGTTGATTGAAACATAAAATTTAGGAAAGTATAGACAGATAATTAATAGTAACAAACGATAATGAGGTTACAGTGACACAAGATTAAAGGGCTGCCGATGCCTACACGTATGTAGGAAACAGTAAAAAGCTCAGTGTTTAGTCAGACTTATTAGAAATGATATAAGTAAAAAAGAAAAAAGATTGTACTATCAAATTGAATGAATTATGATATTTTTAACAGCTATTTACCTATTACTAAAAAAATGCTAATCATAGACATATAGATACTTATGTACCTACCTAGTTGTCGATCGAACCAGTCAGCATAAGCTTCCCCGACCTAAGTAAACTAATAACTTAGCTAGTTCAAACAATGGTAGTTTAATGCTTTCTCATCATTATAACTCAACCTTTCCTTACTCCGCCGTTCCCCCTTTATATTCATGGCGATTCAGTTGGAAAATTACTAGGTCAACTTGCAGGTGCATAACTCGGCTAGCAATTCAGTCTAGTTTATAACACATCAATTTGTGTATCGAACCTTAATATACTCATAACATTCATTGAGATTTCTGCGGCATCACAGCCTCTTATGTTTTTGTTAATAGCCTATTACTACTTATTCAATCAAGAGTATTGCAGTTGGACAGATTTTGTAGGGGTTGAAAATATTTCACACACACGTTTATTGTCCGGATTGAGACCTTGACAATTTGAGACATATTATGGCGTTAAAGTGATGACTCATTGACATATCTTCGACGAACGCTACAAGGAAAGTTACGCCGCGCTTGTCCCTACGCCGAACGCTACGCCAAAAGATTTTTTTTTTCAGATTGCAATGCAATTTCAAAAAAAAATATTCAATTTATCCTTTTCTGTATGAGAGGAGACCTGTGCCCAGCAGTGGGACGATAAAAAAAGGTTGATGACAATGATGATGATGATGCAATTTCAGAGCCATAAGAAAGTTATTCTAAATCATTGATGAAGTATTTTTGCCCACCAAGTATTTTTCAAATACGTAATGTCAGCCTTCATCTTACAAAGTGGGTCAGCTTGTCTATCAGTATTTATATGTATAGCTCGGTGAGCAATTAGTAAAAGGAATATATTAGTATCTCTCGCGAAGAGTGATGTTTTTGTATTGGCGACTCTGATAGGATCTCCAAAAAACATTTATTATATCATTCCAGCCCTCGCGAGCCCGAGGCCTCGCGAAGCGTTATTCTTTTGTAGATACTAGTTGTATCTAAAAAGAATAACGCTTCGCTATTGTCATTTGCATTTCAGGGCTATCTGTTTCTCCTTCATCAATGAGCAATGACCTTCAAAGAACTATTAATTATAATGTATTATGTAGATAAGATTTTGATATTATCAAATAATATCACAGTATAGAAGGCGACTGAAAATCACGCTAATTGTCGACGATTATCTAAACTTAGTGCATAAGAACCGGTCGCGGGCCCCGGTTACGGCCCCTTCGGAGTGTTTGAGGTTTCCAGCGGGGCAGTAGAAGATTCATATAAAATAATTGATATATAAGGATATATCATTTATTTTAGGTTTTTAATTTAGGTTTCTCGACACGTAACAATACAAGTTCACGTACACAGTTAAATACAATCAAAACAATAACTGTTTAGGATAAATAGGGAGGATCTATAAAAAAATATACAAATTTATTTTTTGTTTATGCGATACCTGCACATAGTTTGTTCAGAATAAGCAACTGAATCGAATCCAATCATTATTACACCATGTTATATTTTTTCCCAAATACATTTAGAAATTGTTGCAGTGCGGTTATCGAGCGCCCCACGCAGCTTACGATAGACCATAGTATTGCGCGCCCACGCAACAGCTGACGCCAGAGGTCAACGCCCCGTTCGCCCGCCCGAGCGCAACGTGGTCCATATTTTTGTTGGGACAGCCAAGTAGGATAACAGGCTCATAACTTTGTGGTTTTCTATGATATCTTTTTAAAATGTTGTACATAGATTCTTTACTTAAAAATACTGGACACGTGTTTCGGGTTTCGCATAAAAAAAAGGAATGTTGTAGATATATTCTTAATGAGGCGGTGGACAAAATAAGGTTGACACTTATTATAGATGAGGAGATGCAATATTGTTTATGCGCCGGGAGTAAAAGCGTGGGAACTATTAGGTACCGCTCACTTTAGAATGTTCATCTAAAATTATTTGAAGAAAGAGTATAATTCGCAATATTTGACATTTCTCAAATTTAATAACGCAATAAAAAAATAATTCTGAAATTAAATATAAACCTACTTACAGAAAATAAATTACTTAATGATTGGTTATGGATAACTTGGCTTTACAACACGGAAATTTGTAATAGTTAAACACCTTTCACATAAGTCTAGGTTCGAATGACCGTCTTCTAGCAACCAGAAAAGGCACTACGAGCTGGAAAAATCGTAACCAAATGCCTCGCCTTTCCAAAACTATGTTGTGGTTGGCCTTCCAGTTATAAATATATGCAGATAAATTAAGTGTCTACATATACTGCTGTGATAAACATTGTTTTTCAATACTAGTATAATAATAACAACAATTAAAAGGTTTTGTGTATAATGTTCTTGGAACTGTGATGATTTAACATAGCAGCATGAAACTGATAATGCATTACTTTTTATTACAAATGATGAAGGTCTAACAGCGAAGCAGACATGATTACAGAGTCTGGGAATAAAATTCTGTAAAAGTCTGGGATCTGATCTGATCATAATAAATTAATGGAAGGGAAATCCAGATTTATTAAAATGGTTTTATCAGATGCTTAAGTAAGTACACAGTGTATACCTACTTACAAATTTTAAGAACCTTACTTTCGTCAGCTTTTGATGAACAACTAGACTTTTGAAAGACGTCAACTAACGTGCCATATCATTTTACCTAATACATAGATGCAATTCCTGACACTAGTCGGATGGATATTGCGCTGTAACCGCATGCAGACTGCATGCGACTTCCGATTTGGTACGTATCAATCACATTAGTCCGTAAATATCCGCTACTAAACATGGAGTAATTAGCAGCTATCATGGCGTACATGGGACGTAGTGGGGCGTAGTGGGACGATAAAAAGGTTGATGATGATGATGATGATGGCGTACATGGACAAATGTAATTATAAAATAACATCACCACATCACTTCTATATTCGACGAAGTTAACGGCAGAGACGTAACTCAGATATCATGCCCTAAGTACGTCAATTATTCGGCCTCAGAAACAGGGTTGTTGAATTGAGAAATACCTAACTAAATAAATATTCAAGGCAATTTTCTCGAACTGAGGAGCGATTCCCGTCCCAGCAGACGCGTTTCTAATCTTAGACCAACGAGGTAGTATTTATAGTGTATGCACTGTCCTAAAATGGATGCTCGTAGGCACTTAGCAGCCGATCCTTCAGCATATTATGTTGCCTTGATCTCATCTTACACAGCCTACGCGGGAGGTCTGTAGCGCGTTTGCCACCTATACAGCCTAATGTTTAATTTAGAAATGCAATCAATAAATACTTAAGGTGGATGCGCTGAGGTAGCTAAGCCCCCCTGGAAAACACGTAGGACACGTATGAACTACCATGATTACTAAACAAAGTATGAATAAGGACTTATCTCTAACTTAAATATAACCACGCACAAAGATTACTAACTCTAAAAGTTTGACTTGCCGTCCCCTAGGCCGGAATGCCCACCCCTAGGCCTGACTTTGATGTCATAGGCATCTATGCTTAAAATATGTTTAGTATTCTATCCCATTGTAGTAATTTTTATCCAATATACAAGCTAAAGAGTAGGTTACTAATACCAGTCTGCAAATTTTTTGTAGCTAAGCAAAAAATGAGCGGAATAACAATACCTTCTCCATTAGTTTTTTCTATCAAAGCACGAGAATACATGTAACGGGACTGCTTAGTCAGATTGCAAAAACATTATAAAGGATGATGTTTAGAGAGTTCAAGCGAACGTAGCAAAGAACTCGTTAACTCCTTTTCTTGTGGCGGTCTAGCTGCAATAAGATATTGAAGTTAACAATGGCGCGCATTCCCTTGTTCAGAAACTAGCGCGGGTTTGGGTGACATTTTAAAATTATAAAAAAAAAACTTCATACCTAGCTTCTGCCTGCGACTTCGTCCGCGTGGAATTCCGGCCCGCTCGCCCGTCCTAATACTTCGTTTTCGCTTAGTGTTCTTTCTGATTTTATTTTTAATTTTGTTCGGTTCCTAAGTGTCGTTATATTTTAATCAATATACAATATGTAAAGAAAACCCTGTCCGATCCGTGAAGGTATTGTTAGGTATCGATAACTGATTCTACTAATGCCCACAAAGACAGGCTAAACTTAAACAAAAAATCCCCCTAAAAAATAAATATTATTTCGCAAAAAGAGGTAACTTAATACATGTGCGGTAAGCAACCCCTTCCACGGGCAGCGGGGGGCAGGGCACGCGGCACCTGTGACGTGGTCGCGTCGCTATTCGCTTATAATAATACCGGTATTGTCCCTTTTGTAAAATTACCAAATTTCGGGCAAATTCGAATTAATTCCCGGGAAAAAAGGATTATTTCAAAATTCATTAGTATTGTTACTATGATGATTATGTAAAATTTTATATTATATTTGGTCAAGTGTTTACCTAACCTTTATTATTCTTAAGGGTCGGACAGGGTTTTCTTTACATATTGTATACGAAAACCCCATCAAGAATCACTCCTTATACATTGGTGAAACAGCATGAAAATCAGCGCATTAGTTTTTGTGTTCATCGCGAACAGATAACACAGGGAGGACTTTGTTTTATAGTATGCTGTGATATTGATAGTGATTATGATAATGGCGCCGATTCTGTTGTTCAGAAACTAAACTGATTTTAAGTTATCTTTTTCTTTCCATTTCGTTAAGAAAAGGATAGAAGATAACATGTTAGTTTAATCCTGTCAAATTAAAATACTGCATAGACCGTTTAGACGCGATTATAAACATGGCGAGTGACTCAAAATACGTCAGTTTACGTCAGGAGCGGACTAATTTGACAATGAAATAGAAAAAGATGGACTGAACATAAATATAATTTAGTTTGCGAACAAACTAATCGGGGCCAATTTCTTGTAAGAATTTAACACACAAGAAGTAGAGAGTAGAGAAGTATTAAACACGTGGTATTTTATAATTGCACCGCCATAATATTACGCTGTGTGATTTAAAAGACCGTAGAAAATGTGTTGACGATTTTAGTGTGAGTGTAATGGAACCGAAGAAATGACTTGACGGTGTAAAAGCTTATTTAGGTGTCTCTACTGAAATATCAATTAGAAATGAATTACGTAATAAGTAGATTAGGATAGAGGCAGGAAAGGAGGCAGATGATGACGATGACCTAGTCGTAAATATAGACTGTGAACATACTGTTAAACTATCTGTTAATATTATAATACATTCTGTATACAACTAACATTACTTACAACAAGGATTAATTGCCGCTAATAAAAGGTTAACACATGTTTAAACCGTTACACCTACATAGTAAAATAGCGTTAATTTTTTTGATAACACCAGTTTTATACGGTTCTATCTGGTTTGTTAGTACATTGAAAAGCAGACAAATGAAAGTTTGGCATGACAGGTAATAATTTGACCGAGTAGGTACTGTGCCAAGACCAACGACCGCACAGGCTACGGGAGAGCAAACTTTAGGTAAGTAGGTAGGTACGTATATATACCACATGCCTACACTCATTAACTTTGTGGAAGTGCTAAATTTGTTGTGTTTAGTTATGGAGTAAAACTACATAAATAGTGCTGCATTGCAACAGTTGCAACAAGTGGTGAGTGTTGCCAGGTTTTGCGGTGATATTATGGGTATCCATAATGTTACCTAACTAGGTACCGTTAGATGCTGTTGACGAAATAGACTTTTACCAATATTATAATTTGTTATAAAATAAATAAGTAAAAGCTAATTACGATAAACGCAGGCATAATTATTAGATATAATGGGTATATTTAATGAGCAAAAATCTTAGTGTATTATTACTTTATTTGTAAATGGATTACAAAAATACTTTAAAATACAGGGTGTATTTTGAATAAATGGGTAATCCTCCTCCTCATTACTGAGGGTCGTGATGTCCCTGTGGAATTATCCTCTTCTTCACAATAGTTCGCCATTTGTTACGATCCCTGGCCGCGAGTATAGCATCATGCAGGCCGGTGTCCAGAGAGGAACGAATTTGATCAGTCCACCTTATTGGACTGCGACCTCTGGAACGTCGTCCATCCACCTTCCCAGTAACCATCAGATGTTCGAGGTTTTCTCCATCCTTTCTGGCAATATGGCCAAAATACTCCAAAATTCTTCGAAGGCAGATAGAGGAGAGTCTTATTGTGACAACCAGCTCTCGAAGGATTGATGCATTTGTGCGGAATGCTGTCCAAGGAGTCTGAAGCATCTCCCTCCAGCACCATATCTCAAAAGCGTCAATGCGGTCTCGATCGGCTTTCTTGACTGTCCACGTTTCCGAAACATAGCTAAAGATGGAGAAGATGAGAGATCTGACGAGTTTAATCTTAGTTTTCGGTGAAATGTTGCGGTCACGGCACAATTTGTGATGCTCAGACATAGCATTTTTGGCCATTCCTATTCGTCTCCTTATTTCCAAATCACATGATCCATTGTTGCTTATACTAGACCCCAGATAAATGAAATTGGTAATAAATGGGTAATAGTTGAACTACATTTTGTGACCATCTGCCTACGTGTGTTACTGTGTTAGTGAAAACTAATAACAAACGGCCGTAAAGCTATTGTAAATTATACAAAAACGTACATGTTAGCAGGTCGCTATTAACAGCTGAATAAACTCCTTTCATAAGCGTGATACCTCCGACATTCGACGACATTATAATTATTACAACTCAGCTCTGACTGACAAATACAAGGAGCTTAGTTTGCCTTTCATTAAAAAAATCGCGGTAAAATTTAATATTATGCAAAAATTTTAGCGCTTTTTAATTACATATCAAATTCTATTTATCTTTGCAAATATAAATCTGGACAGAAAAAATCCAGCTTAAGTTTTTTTAAAAAGTTTAAAAAAATATAGGGAATGAAAACATATAGGTTACGAGTGCAACTGTTATATAACAGATTAAATAGGTTTATCGTATTAATGTCAAGGAACAACCAGCTGCAAGTAAGCTCGTAAACGTGCATATTTATGTCGCCACGGAACTGCAGACAGATGTGGGCTTGGCCCGTCTGCTGCCAGGCGCGCAGCCACACGCTGGCAACCGGTTAGCTGCACTATAGTTTGAATGTCAAGTTAAACTGAATGAAATTTGTTTAATGATCGTCAACAATGCTTATTCGCGCCCTTTATAAGTGTTTTGTCCACGAATATTGACAAAGCGATCTAACACAGAGATAAGAATTTAGGACAGATAACATACTATTATTTACATTATTTAACACGTGTTTAATATGCATTTTTTTTAAACTCTTCTCTAATAATAACAGGATAATGCAACGGTGAATTTAGTTGTAACCAGATGCTACACGTTGCTGATGCGACCCCGCCAAATTTTTGAAAGGAACATATAAAATAACACGAGAACGATGCCTAAAATTACACAGCATTGAAATTCTTTAGAAATAAAAATAAGTATAATTTATAAACATCCATATGTGACGATAAAAAAAGCTCTCGTAGATTTCTACCGAATAATTGAATTCTAAAAACGTGTCAACACAAGCATCAAGTTACGGTTTTTAAATAATATCAAGTATACACGGTACTCACCTCTGTCTATGTCTGTGCCGGCTGCCGAGCAACGGGTTATAGGTTATAGCGAAACAATTGAAGCACTAGGCCACGTGCTTTATATTTAGCGAGCGGAACGCGACCGGCTGACTCGCGAGTTAAAATCAGAATGAACCGATGAACGATGCCAGAGCAAACGTACGCAATACGCATGGCAGTTCTCCGTACAAGCAACCGAGGCGGATTGTTGCGTCATAGCGCACCGGGACTGTCGGCGCTCGGCGTCTTCATGTGCGTGTAATGTCAAACCGCCCGAGGCTACCCGACCAAGTGATCTCGTCCCGCTTACTTACGTGGCACCATACTATACTCTAACCTCTTTCATTTTCGGCAGTATTACCGCCAACGTTTACGTATCGGGTGTGACATTCGACTTTTTCGTACAAATTCTGTCAACCGTTTCACAGTGACGTATTGCTAAAAGAAATTTGGCTTGGGTTCTAGGCTCGTAAAAATCGCTTAGGAGTTTTGTCGGCAAGATGTAATAATAGCCCCGTATTTTATTGTAAAGAACGGTTTGTTTGTTGACAACGAGTTGTTATAGAAACCATTTATTTTTGAGTTATGATTCATAGGTGTGAATTTAGATCGCATGGTTACTTAAAGTATTTAAGGATTACGAATCACGTACCTTTGTAAGTACCTAGCTGGAAAATGCGACCATAATTAATAATACCTACAAAAAAAAAATACATTTACAAGTTATGTACCCGGCATAATATTTTCTGATACCTAATGAATTGTTATAATTTTATGTTAAGTAATTATTTTTACCGATATTGTTATTATCTCTATTAAAATAATAATCTTATTAAAAATTATTATTTTAATATAATAAAACAAAGTTAAAAAACTAAAACCCAACTACGACAAAAAACGACGCTGAAAAAGTATAAAACAAGATTTTCAGAATACTGAACTGAACAAAGTTGCTAATGTAGTTGCAAGTAAATGGACACAGTAGTAATGTCATACAATACTATTCATGTTTGGAAAGGCGTAGTCACACGTTACATTTACCTACCTACCGTAGCACCTTGACAACGTGTGACTACGCCTTTCCAAACATGAAAATTTATCTCTACATAGTGAATATTGTATACTTCAGAATAGTATTGTATGACATTACTACTGTGTCCATTTACTTGCAACTACATTAGCAACTTTGTTCAGTTCAGTATTCTGAAAATCTTGTTTTATACTTTTTCAGCGTCGTTTTTGTCGTAGTTGGGTTTTAGTTTTTTAACTTTTTTTTATTTGTACTATTTTGGTGTTAAAGTGTATTTGTGGCGCATATTATTAACAAAAGTTAAACTGATGAACTAAAAACTAGGTACTTGACATATTACATCTACACGCACATATAACAACATAAGCCCGAAGGCATATAGTCCAGTGGCCTTTTTATGGGAGATTTAGCCAGTTATCAAACTGTTTCCGCCTTCACCGCGTGGAGTTCTCCCAGCTTATGTCGTTTTCATTAGTGCATTACATATTCTATTAATGTTCACACTGCTCTACATTGCATAAAGCGATTCACAGTTCCCGTGACCCGCGCTTTACTCTTATCGCTCATATTTAACATCATTGAAGCATTCTTGTAATTATGTACAAGCATAAAGCACTCGTGAAGCTCTTTCACGTGATACCAAACACGGTATATTTATTTTAATTTTATATTAACATAGAACTTTTGTCCGCTAGAGGGCGCAATACTAAATTTGGTGACAAGCTTTATAGCTCATAACTAACAGAATATCAAGGCCCTTCTAATGATACTGCAGTGGTCTTATTCTGATAAGTAGTAAAGAAGCTATGAACGAAAAGATGTGAATTATATGCAACCAGCCCATGAATACAGGTAAAGTCACAAGCAAATGCTAGCAATATATATATATTCAAAATGTACAAGTAAAGCGCTTTCAAATGATACCAAACACGGCATATTTATCTTAACTTTTTTTTTTACTCTGTATGTTTTGTCCGCTAGAGGGCGCCACAGTAGATTTTGTGAAACCCCATATAGCCTATAACCAGCGGACAATTAAGACGCTTCTAATGATATATCAGTTGTCGAATTCTGATAAGTAGTTTAGAAGTTACGAGGGAACAGATGAACATACATACATACATACATACATACATACATACATACATACATACATACATACATACATACATACATACATACATACATAGCCTGTCAAAATCATAACCCTCCTTTTGCTTTGCCGTAGTCGGGTAAAAATCAAGGAATTTTATATTATATATTTTATTATTAGCTTAATTATTTAAATGAGAACTACTACTTAACATATTTAAAAGAAACTATAAATAAATGTTAAGGGTTTATTAATAGACACTGTATTATTATAACTAAATTTCGGAATTTTAATTTAGTGGCATTAACTTAAACTAAAAGTAGGTTACGCTAGTGCATTCGAGTTGCCTAGAGAGGGACCTTGAAAATGAGCGCCAAGTTGCGTCAGCTTCGAGGGATTTGTTAAAAATATTAGTTACAATCATCCTTGTTGTAAAAGCGTGGGCAGGAGTTTATAAATATTTATTCATGACGAATGTGTGGTAGTAACTACCACACAGTAGAGAATGGAATAATATTTCACAAAACTTTATTTCTTCATACAACTTTTTTTTACATGAATAAGTAGAATTTTTGTTTCTAAAACTTTGCCCTAAACTAGCATTTATAAATTGTGGGAGCATAAATATTGAAACTGACATACATAAAAAGCCAGACCCGGAACAACTACCTGTAGACGATTCAATAGTAATTTGTGATATTTTATGAGCAGGTAACCTAGTGGTGATATTTGTAGGAAGGGTCCGAACCCAGCCAGGCGTTTTACTTTGTCTATTTTTTTAAATTATTTTGCCACTGCTTCCCCGGAAAACACCATGTCCTCGAAAGTCGTAACAAACATTCAAAGACCCGTGACACCTGCGAAGCCGCACTGGGCCTGCTTGTTGGATTACGGCCCACTACCTTTTATTCTACCTATAACCTACCTATAAGTAAAGTAGGCCTGACATAACAATGATGATGCTTATTCAAAAAAATAAGCCCACTGAATAAAATTGTGCAAAAAGCTAAAATAACAATTACAGCTGTCACATGTAAAAATTTCTAGTATTTTCTTTTACTTTTTAATTGTTATGTTAAGCTAAAATAACATAACAATTGAAAAATAAAATATATACTAGAAATTTTTTACATGTGACAAGATAAATGTAATTGTTATTTTAATGATAACTTATCAGCCTTAGAATAAAACGTGTAGTGTAGCTAAATGCATTTATAAGAGACACAAATAATACAAAGCCTCAAATATTTAAAAAAAGCATGTTCTCTGCGCAAAACAAATGTTATGAGCATAAATATCTGCACTACGTCATTGTACATAAAGGTATCATAAGCTGTCAAATTTCTACTTTATCGCTAACGAATACGAATTTTCTTGATTGGGAAGTTTTTGACAGTTTCGGGTAGCTTGACCTGCCAAGCTAATCTCTTTTTACCCGACTACGGCAAAGCAAAAGGAGGGTTATGATTTTGACAGGCTATGTATGTATGTATGTATGTATGTATGTATGTATGTATGTATGTATGTATGTATGTTCATCTGTTCCCTCGTATCTTCTAAACTACTTATTCGAATTCGATAAATGACATATCATTAGAAGCGTCTTAATTGTCTGCTGGTTATAGGCTATATGGAGTTTCACAAAATCTAACGTGGCGCCCTCTAGCGGACAAAATATACAGAGTAAAAAAATAAAGTTAAGATAAATATGCCGTGTTTGGTATCATTTGAATGGGCTTAACTTGTACATTTTGAATATATATATATTACTAGCATTTGCTTGTGACTTTACCTGTATTCATGGGCTGATTGCATATAATTCACATCTTTTCGTTCATAGACAGCTTCTTTACTACTTATCAGAATAAGACCACTGCAGAACCATTAGAAGGGCCTTGATATTCTGTTGGTTATGAGCTATAAAGCTTGTCACCAAATTTAGTATTACGCCCTCTAGCGGACAAAAGTTCTATGTTAATACAAAATTAAAATAAATATACCGTATTTGGTATCATCTGAAAGAGCTTCATGAGTACTTTATGTTTGTACATAATCCCTAGTAATGCTTCGTAGAAATTTGAATGTAAACCAGGGTTTGGTAAACGGAGCGATGGGAGTGGTGAAGGCCTTCGAATGGCCTGCTCTTCGGCGCGATCAGTTAGAACAGGAGAACAGCCAAGCGCTGTTCTCATACAATTTGACGACGCATCCATAAAATCAGATACTAACGGACTTATCAAAATCGAGCCTTGCCTCACTGAATTTGACGGCTTGAGGGGTTCTGGGCAAATTCAGCGTAAAATGCTCCCGCTGATTCTTTCTTGGGGTTGTACTGTACATAAATTACAAGGTTGTACTCTAGATAAAAAAGTTACAGATCTAGAAAAGTCATTGTTTGCTAAAGGACAGGCCTATGTCGCTCTCAGTAGAGTTAAAACCATAGAGGGATTATTTATAAGTGCCTTGGATCATAATAAATTACTTAAAATCCACATGACAGTCGATCGTTAGCAGAATTAGATAGATTAAGAAATCTTCCCAGGTCCTCTTAATATAAGTTTTTTTTTTTAATAATTATAAACTAGCGCTTGACTGCAATCTCGCCTGATGTTAAGCAGTGACGCAATCCTTGATGCCTGCGCACTAGTTTATTAAGCCTATTCACTTAAAAAACTTAGGAATAGCAAGGATGACGGCAGTTGAGCCAGGTGATGCAATGTTAAATCCAAGACCAACACGACTAACCATGCTGCGCCAGAGGGAGATTGATCTGGAGACTCTCCACGACCAAACTCCCGATACAACAACATTTGGCGCATCGTACTCGCCACACAACGCAACACAAAGTGCTCAGACGCGTCCTCCGTACGGCTTCACCAGACATCATGCTGGAACACGACGAATCGCTTGGCGGCAAGACTTTGTCTGGTGGGTGCTAACTTCTGCCGGCAGCCGATGTTATGGCCTACCACCGTTAGAAAAACATCCAATCTATTTATACTAACGGCCTCATCCACTAATTCATGACCCATTTGGTGCCATCGACGCAAATGTGCGTCGCTACTATGAAAAACCGGGAGCTTCATACGGGGAAACCGTTGCTATACGCGCTACGCTCCAAGCGCTACGAAATAGTAAAATAGGACATATCTACATATTACTATACGCCGATACATAAGTCAAAAGTGATGTCGTATGTTAACTACCTAGTTTTTAGTTCGTCAATTTAACTTTTATTAATATTATGCGCCACAAATACACTTTAACACCAAAATAGTACAAATAATAAAAAGTTAAAAAACTAAAACCCAACTACGACAAAACATAACCCTCCTGGCAGTCGGGTAAAAAAACGACGCTGAAAAAGTATAAAACAAGATTTTCAGAATACTGAACTGAACAAAGTTGCTAATATAGTTGCAAGTAAATGGACACAGTAGACTCTACCAAGATGCCTTCATTGTAAATTGACAATAATGTCTTACGATACTATTCTGAAGTATGCAATATTCACTATTTACAGATAAATTTTCATGTTTGGAAAGGCGTAGTCACACGTTACCTACATATACCTACCGTAGCACTTTCATAACGTGTGACTGCGGTTGTTGTGTCCATTTACTTGCAACTACATTAGCAACTTTGTTCAGTTCAGTATTCTGAAAATCTTGTTTTATACTTTTTCAGCGTCGTTTTTGTCGTAGTTGGGTTTTAGTTTTTTTACTTTTTTTATTTGTACTATTTTGGTGTTAAAGTGTATTTGTGGCGCATATTATTAACAAAAGTTAAACTGATGAACTAAAAACTAGGTACTTGACATATTACATCTACACGCACATATAACAACATAAGCCCGAAGGCATATAGTGCAGAGGCCTTTTTATGGGAGATTTAGCCAGTTATCAAACTGTTTCCGCCTTCACCGCGTGGAGTTACTCCCAGCTTATGTCGTTTTCATTAGTGCATTACATATTCTATTAATGTTCACACTGCTCTACATTGCATAAAGCGATTCACAGTTCCCGTGACCCGCGCTTTACTCTTATCGCTCATATTTAACATCATTAAAGCATTCTTGTAATTATGTACAAGCATAAAGCACTCATGAAGCTCTTTCACGTGATACCAAACACGGTATATTTATTTTAATTTTATATTAACATAGAACTTTTTGTCCGCTAGAGGGCGCAATACTAAATTTGGTGACAAGCTTTATAGCTCATAATGAATATGAAGAAATGATATAGTAAAGAAGCTATGAACGAAAAGATGTGAATTATATGCAACCAGCCCATGAATACAGGTAAAGTCACAAGCAAATGCTAGCAATATATATATATTCAAAATGTACAAGTAAAGCGCTTTCAAATGATACCAAACACGGCATATTTATCTTAACTTTATTTTTTTACTCTGTATGTTTTGTCCGCTAGAGGGCGCCACAGTAGATTTTGTGAAAACCCATATAGCCTATAACCAGCGGACAATTAAGACGCTTCTAATGATATATCATTTGTCGAATTCTGATAAGTAGTTTAGAAGTTACGAGGGAACAGATGAACATACATACATACATACATACATACATACATACATACATACATACATACATACATACATACATACATACATACATACATAGCCTGTCAAAATCATAACCCTCCTTTTGCTTTGCCGTAGTCGGGTAAAAATCAAGGAATTTTATATTATATATTTTATTATTAGCTTAATTATTTAAATGAGAACTACTACTTAACATATTTAAAAGAAACTATAAATAAATGTTAAGGGTTTATTAATAGACACTGTATTATTATAACTAAATTTCGGAATTTTAATTTAGTGGCATTAACTTAAACTAAAAGTAGGTTACGCTAGTGCATTCGAGTTGCCTAGAGAGGGACCTTGAAAATGAGCGCCAAGTTGCGTCAGCTTCGAGGGATTTGTTAAAAATATTAGTTACAATCATCCTTGTTGTAAAAGCGTGGGCAGGAGTTTATAAATATTTATTCATGACGAATGTGTGGTAGTAACTACCACACAGTAGAGAATGGAATAATATTTCACAAAACTTTATTTCTTCATACAACTTTTTTTTACATGAATAAGTAGAATTTTTGTTTCTAAAACTTTGCCCTAAACTAGCATTTATAAATTGTGGGAGCATAAATATTGAAACTGACATACATAAAAAGCCAGACCCGGAACAACTACCTGTAGACGATTCAATAGTAATTTGTGATATTTTATGAGCAGGTAACCTAGTGGTGATATTTGTAGGAAGGGTCCGAACCCAGCCAGGCGTTTTACTTTGTCTATTTTTTTAAATTATTTTGCCACTGCTTCCCCGGAAAACACCATGTCCTCGAAAGTCGTAACAAACATTCAAAGACCCGTGACACCTGCGAAGCCGCACTGGGCCTGCTTGTTGGATTACGGCCCACTACCTTTTATTCTACCTATAACCTACCTATAAGTAAAGTAGGCCTGACATAACAATGATGATGCTTATTCAAAAAAATAAGCCCACTGAATAAAATTGTGCAAAAAGCTAAAATAACAATTACAGCTGTCACATGTAAAAATTTCTAGTATTTTCTTTTACTTTTTAATTGTTATGTTAAGCTAAAATAACATAACAATTGAAAAATAAAATATATACTAGAAATTTTTTACATGTGACAAGATAAATGTAATTGTTATTTTAATGATAACTTATCAGCCTTAGAATAAAACGTGTAGTGTAGCTAAATGCATTTATAAGAGACACAAATAATACAAAGCCTCAAATATTTAAAAAAAGCATGTTCTCTGCGCAAAACAAATGTTATGAGCATAAATATCTGCACTACGTCATTGTACATAAAGGTATCATAAGCTGTCAAATTTCTACTTTATCGCTAACGAATACGAATTTTCTTGATTGGGAAGTTTTTGACAGTTTCGGGTAGCTTGACCTGCCAAGCTAATCTCTTTTTATTACCTAGAGTTCAGTTTGTGACAAGTGTATTTCATTATTATATCTATGTAGGTATTTCCTTGATGATAAATATACATTAGCTTATGTCAGCGGGTTCGCCCGCATGGTACTTAGTTGGATATTATCAACGGGGAACGTACAAAACGGATAAAATTGTCCTAGTTGCCAATCATCACTATCACTACATATTATCATCATCATCTCTATCACTATCAATATCGCAGCATACCTATTATAAAAAGTCCTCCTCGTGTCTGTCTTTTCGCGATTAACTCAAAAATTACTGCGCCGATTTTCATGCTGTTTTACCAATAGACATGGAGAAAGGTTTTTTATATATTGATTACAATACTCGTTACTCGATACTTAGGAACCGGATAAAATCAAAAATAAAGACAGAAAGAACACTAAGCGAAAACGAAGTACTTAGTAGGACGGGTGAGCGGGCCGGAATTCCACGCGGTCGAAGTCGGAGGCAGAATCTATGAAATTATAAAATTATCTGTGTGCCAAATGTCACCCAAATCCGTTTAGCATTTTTACGTGATTGCCTAAGAACAAACATCTAAACACCTAAAAATAACCGAATCAAGTAGGATAGGGCTCTAAGACTATAAGTCGATAGGGTTCGCGGAAAATAATACACGACGCAAAAAAAGTTTAAAAGCAAACATTGCTTCATATAAATTTTTATTTCAATAAACTACATAGTTATATATACATGCATGCCTTTTAAGTTTTGTCGTTTGAAGAAAAACCAACTGGAACCATACAGTACCTACTTTTTATTGTTTTTCAAAGTATTCACCAGATAGCTTCATACAGTTTTCCAATCGCTAAAACCAGTAGGGTAATTACGTAGCACACAGTAGCAATGGATTTCATTTTGACAGTTGAACAACATTCATTGCGTTATTTACATAGCTGACTAAACAGTAAGCAGAGACATTTTTCTAACATATGGACCAATGGACTAGCATTAAGCTTCAAAATGATTCCAACTGATAGTAATACTGTGTTACGCAATTAGGGTGCTATTATTATAACATTTATTCCACTCAAAAATTCAAAATGGTTGATGTGTAAGCGTCGACTGCTTCTTCACCGGACTGTAACCTTTGACCATGAATATTTTACTTAATTTTAGGAAATGTAAAGAAATCGTTAGGTCAGGACTGTATGGAGGAAGGTCAGGAATTTCTACTTTTTCCTGCTTCAAATACGCAATCGTTAGACGAGCGCTGCGTGAGCTTGCGTTGTCGTGGTGCAGGATAAGGCGTTGCTTTGAGTTACATTTTCGATGTGTGACAAACTTCTTCAGCCTATAGAGGTTCACTGCTGGATCTTTGTCCAAGTCCCGCAAGGCTTTCTACGATGATCGGTTTTGCGCATCCATCGGCTTCCCGCGACCTTCACCAGGTCATCGGTCGACCTTGTTGGGGGCCTCCCTACGCTGCGTCTTCCGGTACGTGGCCGCCACTCCAGAACCTTAGTGCCCCATCGGCAATGCTTTGACAATGACTTGTGGTAAACAAACTTTTGTACACCACTCTTCGTTAATGGTTGTACGATACGATCTTCACGTGCAATAGTCGAACATGGCCGGTTTATACATAGAACGGGGCCACCATCTTGTTTCAACTACTTTGAGAACAACTTAAGTCAGCTTTGGCTCGTCTTGAAAGACCCAGATTGTATGTTTGGAACCAGGACCGTAGGCATAGATCCAAAATTCGTAACCGTGATGATGTCTTAGATATGATTTGACTCTCCTCGGTTGAACTTTGGCAGATATTTCCTCTGCCATCTGACGCGGGCCGCCTTGTGATCGTCGGAAAGTGGATGCGGTATCCAAAGGCAAACTAGCTTTCTCAGACCAAGCGCTTCGTGCAAATCCTCTGAATGGTTGTCCCTGAGATGCCAAATAGCGCCTCTATCTCTCGATACGCCACATGGCGATTTTCGAGAATTAGTTGTCTCACAGCAATGATGTTACCTTCCGTGAAGGCGGATTTTGGGCGTCCTTCGCGAAATTTGTCATTAATACTAGTACTTCCACCCTGGAATTCTAGGCAGACTGTGAATCTCCGGTAGCGTTCGACAGCCTGCAGACATGGGGCTTTTTTTTTTGTTTTGATGGGAAATCATCTGATCATGAATCATGACTTCTCCCGCTCTGGACGGAACGGAAGGGCGTGTCAGACTTTTACTGACTAAAACCCACCTGTGTTTCTTCACTTGCCTGTAGGACGGCCAGGGCCACGGTCTCTTGTTTAACCAACCCGCAACCCTGACCCAAATGGGGCTTCATCACTGAACACATATGTTAAGCTCTTCAAAAAACTGAATCCGTGTCAGACCTCTTAAAGTTGTAGACAATTTTTTCATGAACATTCTCTGACAGCCTCCAATCGCCGGGAAATACAGAAACGACAGAACTTAAAAGGCATGCCTAGTACATGGATAGGTGTAGGTACATATTAGTATAATAGGTATAATCTACTTTGTTGTGGAGTTGCGGACTCTACCGCATATTAACTATTACCTAGATTTACTCGTATATACCTAGGTTCGTACCTCGTTTTCGAATAAATTATAATGTAATTAATAGAAAACAAATAGCTCATTTATCAAATTTAAATTCATGCAGGCATGCAAATATACTGCACTTTATTTTTTTAAGTACAGACGCGTGTAGGTCAAGCTACCCGAGACAGTCGAAGATTCCCAATCAGCTTTGAACCTTAATGCATTAGTGATAAAGTTGAAATCGATGAGAGGAATTTGTCACATTGTAGTAGCATGACGTGCTAACGTTTGTAGATACATACAATACGAACACCTATTAACAATTACTTATAGGTACACGTATTCGAATTGTTTGATTATTTTAAATTAAAAAACACCTTATGACCAACCATTTACAAGTGGTATCATCATCATCATCAACCTTTTAACGTCCCACTGCTGGGCACAGGTCTCCTCCCATACAGAGAAGGATTGAGCGTAATCACCACGCTTGCTCAATGCGGGTTGGCGATTTCAGACCCAAAGTCCAGGTTTCCTCGAGGTGTTTACAAGTGGTATAAGTGGTAAATATTATTTTCCATGAACGTTGTCAAGTATAAGTAGTTATAATTATAGTTTACCATTGTTTCAACTGAAAGAAATTCACAAATTATCACTTCTCTAACAATCTCCGGCATAATTCCAATTGAAAACATTTAATTTTCTTAAGCTAGGGCACCCATATTTTTTCATTTTTCGATATTATGTATTTTTCATTCAAAATTTCAACTTTGAAATTCGGTGTATTCTAAAAAGACGTAAGCTCCAAACATACGGTGGACTGGCGATAAAACCTTTGCTTTGCTGTGACCCGTAAAAAAAACTGGTACCTACATCGAAAAAGAGGAAACGAAGTTTTGTCTATCTTGTTATCTCTCTCAAAATCATCAGTCATCTATGAGGAAACAGATAGTCCTAGCGACGGCATACGGCTCACTAGTTTGGTGGCCAAGAACTAGTCTGAGCACAGTCCAAAAAGATTTCGAGAAACTACAGCGGTTGGCGTGTGTGGCAATCACCAGTTGCATGAGAACCACGCCTACAGCCGTCCTGCAGGCAATGTTGGGCGGTAAGTCCCCTCTTTGAGGAGCGGTTAGAGAGGCTCCACGGCGTCCTCACCTTCCGACGCTGGTCCTCACCGGACACGGTTGTTTCGGGAGCTTCCTGTTCCGGATAAGGCGGGAAGAAACGCCAGGGTGTTACCATTGTGAGGTCGCCTTGAGGACACTGCTTGGAGTTTTGCCCGGCTTGGGTCGAGCACCACCGTGTCCTCGTGGCGGCGATCGGCGGCGATCTCTCGCGTCCGACCCTGGTCCAGGCCATGGTCCGGAGCGAGAGCGTATGGCAGCTCGTCACCTCCTTCTGCGAATTAGTGATGCTGGCAAAGGAGAAGGCGGAGCGCGTGAGCGAGCGGGAATCCCAGCGCCCTTACGCTATTATTATAGCCGTCACAGGAGACGCCCTGGTCGGGAGACAACATCGAACTTCCGGCCACCGTAGGCGCGGACTTGCGGGCGGTGAGCAGTGAGCAGAACGCCACCCAGTAAGGACCAGGCTCGAGTCGACTAACAGCCCGACTTTTTTTTAAATTATGACATGTGCTTGACCGCAATCCCGCTTGATGGTAAGCAGTGATGCAATCGTTGATGGTAAAGTACGCTAGTTTATTAAGAACCTATTCACTCAAAAAAACTGAGTGAATAGGAAGAAAGACGGCAGTTGAGCGAGCTGATTGGATTTTAAACTCCACCATGTTGCGCCAGAGGGAGATTGATCTGGAGACCCTCCACGACCAAACTCCTGACACAACATTTGGTGCATCGTATCCGGCACACATCGCAACACAACTGCTCAAACCCGTCCTCCGGCTTCACCAGACATCATTCTGGGACACGACGAATCGCTTGGCAGCAAGCCTTTGTCTGGTGGTATCTTCACCTAACATAAGAAAAGGATAAGACGATAAATGGCCATTATATCGGAAAAAATGTTCAAAATGCCAATATGCGTGGTGACAATAGTGGTAACCAAAAACGTATTCTTCAAATTAATCCACTTGCTTATTTTTTACCTTATAGGTGTCATAGCTTAAGCTAGAACCTCATCGTAGGAAATGCTGCATCGTCTTGTGTCCAAGCAAAATCTTTTTTTGGTTTGACAAAGGTTTGCCGGCTCAAGTAAGAGGTGGGTATTTTAGACACTCATGTAAAATCATTATCGCTGAAATCCCTTTCTGAAACCTGATGGGAATGCAGGGTAGCCTGGGTGAAGGCTGTTAAATACCAACTAAGCAATATACATATACATATATCACATGATGCTTTAAATTAAACGATTTAGCAGAAAATGCAACAAATGGTCAGTTGGTAAGTGAATGCCATTCTGTAGAAAAGGAAATAACTACCTGCGAATTTGTAGTGTCATTTTTCATATGATATTAGATTCTGATAAAGATAAATGTTATAAGCAAAATGTGGCAAAGCGAAACCATTCACTTAGATGTGGCTATAAAACACCTGTGTAGCTACCATGAGTTCTCATTACGAGATATCGAGCGCGTTTGGTTGAGAGTTCTTATAACCTTGAAGCGGGCCAATCGATGAGTCAAACGCGCTCGATTTTTTTTTTTATAAATTATAAACTAGCGCTTGACCGCAATCCCGCCTGATGGTAAGCAGTGACGAAATCGTTGATGGTAAAGCGCACTAGTTTATTAAGAGCCTATTCACTCTAGCCAAGACACTCAAATTGTAGTCCGACGGAAACACCGCCGCTGGCAAATTGTTCCAGTCCCTTGATGTACGCGGTATAAAGGAGGAGGCGAAACGCTTCGTCCGGATCGTAGTGGTGTTAACAACGTAAGGGTGGTAAGTCGCCGTTCGACGGGTCGTCCGATGGTGGAACGGAGATGGGGGAATTAAATCATGCAATTCCCTCGCACACTCCCCAAAATGCATCCTATAGAACACCGAAAGGCTGGCTACTCTACGCCTGTGCTCTAGGCTTTGGAGACCGTCTCGAGTTAAGTCAGGGTCACCAGTCAGCCTCTTCGCCCGCCTCTCCACTGAATCCAAAGTGGCCAGGTGACACTTAGCAGCACCAGCCCAAATTTGGCTGCAGTACTCCACACACGAACGGACCTGTGCTTTGTACAACAGTAGAAGCTGCCCTGGTGTGAATTACTGCCGGATCTTTGCGATAACGCCAAGTTTTCTGGCAGCCACCGTGGCCTTGGACTCAATGAACCGCCCAAAGTTTAGGTTCGAGGAAATCTCAACTCCCAAAAGCTGAAGGCGGTCGGTACACTCCAAGGATACATTTCGAAAAGTAGGAGCCAAGGTGAACAGGCTCCTTTTGGCGGTGAAAAAACACGCCTGTGTTTTGGCGGCATTGAATGCTACAAGCTTGGCATTGTCCCATTCGGAGACTGCCTGTAGTGCAACACTCGTTCGCTCTACCATGGTCTCTCTTTCGGACCGGATTGATTCCCTACTAGCCCGAGCATTCGGCAGGTATCTCTCTACAACTGTGCTGTCATCTGTATACCCATAGATACCGGGCATCTAACTCGATCATCGATATCGACGATCGAGTCTCGTAATGTAAACTCATGGTAGCCACACTGGATGCATTCACAAATTAGCTCGATAACTATCGAGAAAATGATTTTCAGTCATCCTTTCTAACAGGGGGAGAAATAGCCGAGAAAAATGATATTGATAGACAGTTCAAGGAAGTCAGAAGACGTGTATGTAGGAAAGAACGCCATTATTTTGGAAATAAAATACGTAATAGAAAATTAATTAACTGAACTTTAGTTTCCTAAGAATTATTGCCACCACACCTGTGATAGTTGCGTCTTTATGGAATGTCTTTATGGAGTTTTTTATGGAATTCAATGACACAAGATCGGCTTTCAATCGAAAATGACGATGCTCAATCGTTGGATTATTGTGCTATAATTAAAGATTTCAGTCCTAAGAAAAGCAGCAAACACCAGTTTTAAAATTTAACATCTCTATTTTTGTTTATTTTGTGATTTTTTTAAACATAAAATAGTTTGAAAATTCATTTTTATTCATTTGTATAACTTTGGCATTTCTCCTCAAACATGACATTTACCTAAATCAAACAACCAGACCTACTTTCAATCGCAACACATACTTTTAATGAAGGACAAAGGTCCTCGTACAGACCTACCGCCAGTAGCCTCGCAATAGGTAAGGCCGCCGCTGGTCAATTGTATTGTCGTTGTCAGCTTGTTAAATCGTTGGCACATAAACTTGTGTGTGTTATCAATTAAGTTCGTAATTATTATTATTTGCAAGTGTTATTATCCACGTTCTGTTATTATTAAATAACCATGATAGTTTTTGAAATATTTCTAGCCGATAGCAGACATTGACATTGACATTAGTGGCATTAGACATGCTTAGGCGCAGGTAACTTCTTCATTCTACCGTATAGGCACAGGTAAGTGACGTCACCACATGTTCTGTGTTTTTAATTTTTTACTTGGAAAAAAAATATGAAATGTATTTGAACTCAGGATACAAAAATAAAGAAAAAGAATTGTTTTAAGGTCAGTTTTGAAATGTGGACAATTGCCTAATTATTACGTCGCAAATAAAACTTTCATAAACGACTAACGTTTATACAATAACTTGCTTACCAACTGTTACTTTTACCAATTTATATGTAGTCAAACATTTCAGTTCATATAACATATTTTAAGCAAAATAAAATAAGCCCAATATTTAGTACCTAAGTAGATAACGTCGTCATTAATTTAAAATTTCTAATAATTAAGTCAATGGCGCCGATTCTGTTGTTCACAAACTAAACTAATTTTAAGTTATGTGCATCTTTTTCTTTCCATTTCGTTAAGAAATGGACAGAAGATAAAACGTCAGTTTAGATCTGTCAAATTAGTGCGCTCCTGACGTAAACTGGCGTATTTTAGTCGCCATGTTTATAATCGCGTCTAAACTGTCTATGGAGTATCTCAATTTGACAGGATTAAATTAAAATGTTATCTTCTATCCTTTTCTTAACGAAATGGAAAGAAAAAGATGCACATAACTTAAAATTAGTTTAGTTTGTGAACAACAGAATCGGCGCCAATAGCTTACATGGGCGTAGCCAGGCTTGGGCTCAGGGTGGGGCAGCAGTTATTCTATCCCCCTCCCCCTCTACCAGTTTTTTTTTCATTTTTGGGTAATAAGCACCCTAAAGATCAGAGTACAGTTAGGCATCTTTCTAAGTATATCT
Organism: Sesamia nonagrioides; assembly: GCA_017933935.1. Lineage (NCBI taxonomy): Eukaryota > Metazoa > Arthropoda > Insecta > Lepidoptera > Noctuidae > Sesamia > Sesamia nonagrioides. Next base: position 96,325 of record JADWQK010002215.1, read on the forward strand.
TAGACACCAATGACTGATTTTAAGATGAAGGAAAACATCTTGAGGAAACCAGGACTTTTAAGTCTGAAATCGCCAACCCGCATTAAGAAGGCGTGGTGATTACGCTCAATCCTTTTTAGTGTGAGAGGAGACCTGTGCCCAGCAGTGGGAAGATAAAAAGGTTGTTGATGATGATGATAGATCAGGGCCAGGGTGGGGCAAGCAACCCAGCTTGCCCCAGAGTGGCTACGCCCATGATTGCTTAGTCAGTAACAAAAGATTTCCAACTTTATATCTGTTGCATAAAATATACATAATTCTAATGCGTTTTATTGAGTTAGTTTTACATCCAAAAATTTGTTTCTGGCGTTTCACATGGTGGTCACAGTTCTTTTTTTTTTGTTCCGGGGTGGAAAATCCTCAATGGATGTCCGCCGCCCGGGGGTGGGCGACGGGGTCTTTCAGACTCCTACTGACTAAAAACCACCCCGGTGTCTCTCCGGTCACGTGCGCACGGAGCCGCGGGAGTGTGGTCATAGTTCTAACACCCAACCTAGCTGTATCGATTTAAGAACGTAAAGTAATCTACGTAGACAAAGGAATAAATTATAAATTACTAGCTTTCCGCCAGCGGCTTCGCCCACGTGGAATTCGGTTATATCGCGCTTTTTAGATTTTCTTCGGGAATATTTTTCAATAAAAGGTAGGCTATGTCCTTTCTGAGGGTCTAAAGATTGTCTGTGCCAAATTTCATCAAAATCGGTTGCGAGGTTTAAGCGGGAAAGCGTAACAGAGTTACTTTTGCATTTATAATATTAGTATGGATTCGGCCTTAACCTATAGATCTGTTTGCAAGAACATGACAAAAAAAAAAAATATTCCGACCTAATCATCATCATCATCATCAACCTTTTCATCGTCCCACTGCTGGGCAAAGGTCTCCTCTCACTCAGAGAAGAATTGAGGGTAATCACCAAGCTTGCTCAATGCAGGTTGGCGATTTCAGACTTAAAGTCCAGGTTTCTTCAAGATATTTTCCTTCACCTTGTAATCAGTCATTGATGTCCAAGATATACTTAGAAAGTACCTACATATAACTTAGAAAACACTCATACTTGAGAGGCTGGTTTTTATAGAGGCCACGACTTAGTGCCTCAATGAAATTAATAATTATTCGATTAAAAAGTTCTACAAAGACCAGCTGTGGCTTTGAGGTATCAGCCCCGACTTACTAGTTATACATATAGTATACTTAGACTTTGTGTCATCACGACTGCTCTCAAAACAGTGACGGAAAAATTCGTGAGGAAACCGGCATTTTCTAGAGCCAAAAATTCGAAGACATCTGATATCTACTAAGCCGCACAGGGCTCGCGTTGTAGATTACAACGAGAGCCCTGTGCTCACTTATTGCTCACTTCCTCTCATCAAGAGGAGATTTGTGTCTTCTGGGACACAGGCCTCCCATAATTCCAGTCTATATTGTTCCCACTTCTGACTTCTTGACTGAGGACATTATATGCTGATAATGTTATGTAATGTTAATCAAAAAGACCAAATGAAAATGTGTATTAAACCAAACCGTGTGAGTATGACTAGCGCATTACTATAATTATTATCAGCATACAAATACGACCCAAACTGCGCCAGTATGACTCGGGCACGTAGCGTACCTAGTAGTATATTATCAGCATAAAGAAGAATTGCAACACTTGACAGATGCCCGATAGGGCCGACGAGTACCTCGAGTGGCAACCACGCATCGGAAGACGCAGCGTGGGTAGGCCCCCGACAAAGTGGAACGACGACGACCTGGTGAAGGTCGCGGGAAACCGCTGGATGCAGGAAGTGCAGGACCGGTCGTCGTGGAGATCTTTCGGGGAGGCTTGTGTAGGTACAGCAGTGGACGTCTTTCGGCTGAAATGATGGTAATAAAAAATACGACTCAAAATGTGCGATTATGACTCGCGCACGTAGCGCATTACCTACCTTTGGCTATACAAAGAAAATTTAAAGCTCTTTTTCAGCTCATGTGAAAGTTTCAACTGTCTAGCTATCGCTGTTCATGAGATACAGCCATATGATAGTCTGGTGACTGACAGACAGTGTAATAATAATAATAGGATTCCCTTTTTTACTCTTTGGGTACGGAACCCTAAAAAGCCTAGAGTTTTAAATAAATCAAAACTGTAATTAGCGCTTTCGTAGTAGGTAAAAATTAATTAAATTTAATCGATTGTGTCCATTGAAAAACATCAGTGTTTTATCTCGAATAGCAACCCGATCTGAAGCGTTCACATATTGCAATCATGTCGAAGTCAAAAGGTGTATCCAATGACTTAGGTACCAAGTACCTACCGTAATACCTACGTAGAGTCTACCTGCGCAAGAGTACATAAAATAATAATGCAAACAGTATGTATTGACGCCTAATCGTCATCGATCATAAAATGCAACGTTATTTGTAATCAATTTCACTAGGCACCTTGCTTATCCAATGGTGGTGGATAAGCTACGGTCTAGACGGTATATACGGCATATGGCGTACGGTATATATGGTCTAATAGTACGGTCAGCTATAAATAAAAAGTAGATTCAAAACTACCCTACACATTCACAATATTATGTTGAAATCGGTTGGGTGATCCCGGAGATTAGCGAGGATGAACAACGTGGATGGACGTGGAAGTCCAAAAGTCTGGCAAGCAGTCCTTTTTTTATATTAACATAAACAGAAACTTGATCGTGCTTGATGGTAAGCAGTAATCCAATCGTTGATGGTAAAGCGACCTAGTTCATTAAGAGCCTATTCACTCTAGCCTGAAAGACACTTAAGATTTCTTCAGACGGAAAGACTGCCGCAGGCAAATTGTTCCAGTCCTTCAATGTACCTACGCATAAAAAATGAGGCGAAACGCTTCGTCCGGACATAGTGGTGCTAACGTAAGGGTGGATCCTCGCTGTACGTCTGGTCGTCTGATGATGGAACGGTGATTGCAGAATTAAGTCCTGCAATTCCCGTGTTGCAAGCACTCTCCAAAATGCATCCTATAGAATACCGACAGGCTTGCTACTCTACTCCGTGGTTTTGTGTTAGCCAGTTATTGAGTTGTGGAGTACCTATAGGACTTTTTTTTTTAAATAAATAAAATTTATATAGATACGGTTTCACTCCAAAATTGTTTTAAATTGTTTGACGCATGTTTCAGGATCATGACGTAACATTTGGTACAAAACCGTAAAAAATAGTCCATAATAAGGTTACGCAATAAATTGTATTTAAACCATGACTGAGGCGTGAAACGCGATAACGTTACTTTTTCTAAGCATTTTTTTCCCAGTTTGTATGAACGTAGATAAAACAAAAGAGTAAGTGAGTCTCGCAACAGGTGGAATCATATTTTGTACCTGATTTTTTGAATGTATATTAGTTATGAGCAAGGCCGAAAATCCGATGGTCTTGCTCCATATCTCACCCCAGTTGCGTCGGATGCCATCCCATCGTATTAGGAGTGTCAGCAAAGACGGTTTGCGCATACACTTGTGCGGATAGTCTCCGTCGCCACTAGCCACAGTGACCATAATTCGGCTGGAGAATATGATTATATCTACGGATTTGGATGTTTTTTTAAGAAACTTGGTGATTTCGATTCTTTATATTTGCTGGCCATACTGCTTATGTCTGGGCACCTCTCCAGTCTGCTATTTTTATAAATATGTCATTCCAACACGATTCCATTTTCATTGTGCTTAAAAGATCATAATCTCCTAAATGCATAATGACTAATGAGTCATAATGATTGATTTGATTGCGACTAGTTCGGATCGTTTGGACTTGCCATGGCGCCTCCGCCGGGCCGGAACAAGCGGGGTAGACCAAAGAAGTGCTGGCTTGACGTTGTAAGAGATGACATGCGTGCCAACAAGCTCTTACCACAGGATGCTAAAGATCGTGCGAAATGGAGGAGAATATGCAGGAAAGCGGACCCCGGGCTCCAACGCGAAAGCCGCGGATGCAACCGGGATAAACACTGAGATGATGATGAGTTCGGATCGTTTGGACCGAACGATCCAATGGGCGGTCCAAATGATCCCAACTAGTCGCAATCATTTGAAAAAATGTATTCGCCGATTAGACTGCGGAATAAAAATCCATAGGGCAAAGTAGTAACATTGGCATAGAATAAAGAGAGGGAAGTACGTTATCTTCATACAAACGGACCGCGCGCGGCTTGTATGTGTGCGCCATAGTATCTATGCATCGCCGCACGCACACCTAAACACAATATTAGAGTGCCTATGACTGCGCTAGTCGCGGCTAGCACGGAACGAGGTTCGCGCGTCACGGCTTTTCGGCACATTAGCTTTTAAAAAATGATCACATAAACTGCAAAGTTGGTATGTCTATTTATGAACAAATAAAAGACTTATATTTTTCAAATTATATTTCTAAAAGTTATTTACAAGGATACGGATATATTACACATTAAAGTTTATTAACAACGCGTTTCGTAATAGTCGAAACCGAAGAAAGTAGGTATTTTTCTGTAGCTAATTTGTAATTTTGTATTAAATGTGTGATTCAATAGATGTTATGTTTGTATTATTTATATTTGTATTAATTAAAAACAAAAATAAATATGGTTCTTTATGTGTACAAAACTAAAAATAAAAATTACAAAAAAAAAACTGACTAGTATATGTAAACTAAATACTAAGCAAATAATTTAAACATAAGCTCTTAGTCTATAAATATTTGTTAGCGGTTTGGGCGACAACCGTAACCGACGAAGCGCGGACAGTCGTCAACCCTAAGACAGTAGGCAATTAAATCGCGGATTGGGTCGCAGATAACCTACTTCCCCTCTTTATTCTATGACATTGGTGCTCGAGTACGACTCGCAAATTTCTTTTTTATAATCAATGCTGATAACCATGTTATTAGATCGAAAGTTTCACGCATGTTTTTAATAATAATACAGGCATTCACAGCTCTGTAATGAGTAGTATACATAAGGATGTTATGAAACGTATTTTATTATTGACCTTCCTCAAGTTGGTATGTACTTAGCTTTGCAAGGAATAATAATGAATGATTTTGAATTATAGATTTTTCTTGCTGACCCAGCAAATGCTGTTTTGCCACCTACATTATTTCTAGGAAATAGTCTTATAAAAAATTTCCCAGAAATAATGTAGGAACTTATAAACAGAGGGTTTAATAGTAGATTAATGAAAATTTAGGATTGTATGTGTGGCGGCATGAGGAACAGGGAGTAAGTTCACTCATCCTCCATAGAAAAGGGAGGATCCTCCGACCAGACGTTGGGAAGTTATATGTATGCTAATTGCACGGTAAACTCTGATTGCGAGATGTAGAATTCGTGTGACGTCAGTATGACGTGGTGTTCCATGTGGCGTTTTGTAGTTAGGTACTGCTACAGTATGTATTTTTTATGCTATAAAAATGTTAGGGGTGGGTAACCCCCACTCACTTATCTAATCACTTGGGGGTATTTAAAATAGATAGTAGCCCGTTCTCAGACCTACTGAATATGTATAATATGTATTTCATAAAAATCTTTCAAGCCGTTTCGAAGGAGATGATATTTAAATGACATGAAATCTATTATAATTTATAACGATAATCTTATATCGATCTAAAGCCTATATAGATAGTTTTGCTTTGTTTAAGATTTAAATTTAATTTTGTCTATCTAATGCTGTCCAAGGAATCTGAAGCATCTTCCTCCAGCACCACATCTCGAAAGCGTCAATGCGGTCTCGATCGGCTAGAATAATCGAATCGAATCGAATCGGAAGAGAACGTAAAGCTACAAAAATCTCCAGAACAGCTATTTTACCTTTCTCAACGGATATATACAGTTTTTCAGCAGCTACTCACTTACGTAACTAGCTAGTTTTCATTCCGAACGAAGTTCCTTTCGGAGGCCTCTATCATGCTTAGCCCAAAAAATTACTTACCTAAGCAGGTCAAAGTGCGATGAACGAGCTGAATACATTCACCCAATTCCAATTTAAATATGTAAAGAAATACGCTAGGAGCCAATATTAATGGGTCTTACATTCCTATGTAAAGCACTGCTAGTGAATGAAGCTTATGGAAAAGTCAACTCAACTATGCATGGACAACTTTAGACTGTTCACACGATTTACCCAAGGAATGAAGGCATTATTTTGAAAGAATGTACTTTCTAAGGCTATTTAGATTTTACTTGCACTGTATCAGCGACTGCATCCTTCTACACCATAATGGAACTTCGTTACAAAATTTCGATATTCTAGTTTTTTGCCATTTTAGTTTGAGCCATGGGCGTACCCAGTGGGGCAGGTGAATGCAGCTGCAACCCCTGGAAATCTAGCAGAACATGTATGAACTTCCCTAATTACTATTCAAAGTATAAACGGAGACTTTTACAGGACCATTTGCGTCTATTTGCACTACAAATAGGTACCAAATGTTTCATGTAGGTGTACTTGTATAGTTTGCAAGACAAAGTAGCCGGGGATGATTCGACCCTAAAAATCTGACTTAGCCTCCCCTTAACCTTGACTTGCCTCCTCTAGGCCAGAAGGTGTGTACGCTCAAAATTGAGCCTTATTTAACATGCTTTCTGAGGCATGAAGGGTTCTTGGAATGTAAAGTGGCAAGCGAAAAGAAAATAAGCAATTTTAACGATCGACAGGTAAGTACCTAACTACCACAGGAAAATATCATGTTTGAATTTCCTTTTATTAAAATAAAACAATGACAATTCCCAGAAAAACAAACACATGGTATGTGGTGTATGTGTGTTAGCAAGCTGGTAGCAACATGGTGGTATATCTTGGAATTGACAGTATACCTAAATATGTAAGGTGAATGAATTTAGCGCTAACCGAATTTAAACATCATTTCTATTTCTGTCAATAGTTTGAAGATGACAAAACCAGAATTATGTCTTAAATTCCTTTGTGTCTTGGAGTAAAAATAAAATACGTTTACCGCGTTTCTCATTTAGAATTCGTGGTGCAAAATTGTACCTTAAGGTAATTCAAAAAGCTATCAATTTCTAGCTTTTTCCATAAGGTGGACACGTGGCAACTATAGATATACTGGACACAATTATATCCCGATGAAGGATGAATTTTGTGGGGTGGCCAAAAAGAATAACTATGTGTAGATCTTTGGTATTTAAGTATACATATCTGGAGCTATCAGTAGTAGGTACAGAGTATATACAGTAGGATCGTGAACAACACTATGATTATGGAACTCATTAACGGTCGAATCAGGTTTCAACTTTTGAAATTAGGTTTCACTGAATTACTTGGGCAGGGCACGTTGCTCGTAGAACTGACGGCCGATGGGGCAGTAAGGTTCTGGAGTGGCGGCCACGTACTGGAAGACGCAGCGTAGGGAGGCCCCAACAAGGTGGACCGATGACCTGGTGAAGGTCGCGGGAAGTCGATGGATGCGGGCAGCACAAGAGCGGTCAGCGTGGAAAGCCTTGGGGGAGGCCTTTGTCCAGCAGTGGACTATAAGCTGAAGAAGAAGAAGAATTACTTTTACTAGAACATTGTCTTTGAGCCAGAAATGGGTGAACAAACTACGTGTTTCCTTCCTGCAGGATTCACGCGTTTATTAACTTAAACGACCCATCAGAAGGGCTGAGGCTGAAACTGTCGTTTAACTAATGTTTCAAAAGATTAAATGTAATAAATTATTTATCTCAAAGAGCTGTGGAGGCCTCTTGGTGATGGCTGCGACTTACGATTCCAAGGTCGTAATTGGAACGCAGACAGGCGTTTTACTTGTGTCTAAATTATTTCATCACCGCTGATGTAAAAACGGTGAACGAAAACATCAGGTAGAAATAGGCTTGTCTAGGAACTAAAAATTCGAAAAGCACTAACCGGAATAACCCTTACTATGACCTCGTGAGTGGCTTATGACAGCTGTTTTCCAACGATGAGAATATATTAGGCTTATTATGTCTAGTGAGCCACTATGTCTAACCAAAAGGCCATTGATCGAAGGTTGTATATACACCAGTCTCAGGTTCACCAAAACAGCGGGGTATATGCGTAACGCACTATCTGTAGTGAAGGGTTTCATTTTGACAGTTCAAAACCATTCATCGTGTTACTTACGTTGTTGAGCAGACACATTTCTTAGAAGATATAAAGCAATAATTTAGCAATAGCCTTCAAAATTAAGCAATTAGGGTGCTGATCTAACATAAATAAAATCACAGTCACATTGCACAGTCTAACTGTGCAACCAGTTTAGTATATGAGTGGGTCTAGTGCGAAGGGCACGTTTGGGCAAGTTCATTGCCGTCCGCATTTTTGCGCGGGCGCCACCCGAGACCGTCTGATGCAATATTCACTGGCTGTTGACATGAGCGCTGGGCATTGCCGGTTCAATAGTCAATTACTCAGAGCACGCAACATGTTAGAGATGCAAACGCACGAACTGCTGGCAAATGCACACTTTTACTTGCTACAGAATTTGTTATGTGTGACTATTCGCTACGGCGAACGTTTACATTTAAATTACTCACACTTGCTGTGAGACCTAAAAATAAGAATCCATTTTCCTAAAGTATATAAATGTCGATGCTCCCAAACTAAAATACATTTTGGTAATTTTAAACATAAAAGTTATAATAAAGTTGTAATCGATAATTTATTTTTATTTCCTATACGCAGGATAGGATTGAGACGTGGTCGCTAACAATGGGCCTTATAAGAAGGCTCAAGGTCACTCAAGGGTAATGGAGAGGGCTATGCTTGGCGTTTCACTGCGTGATCGTATCAGGAATGAGGAGATCCGCAGAAGAACGAGAGTAACCGACAAAGCCCGAAGAATTGCAATACTAAATGGCAGTGGGCCGGGCATATTGCCCGTAGGAGTGATGCCCGTAGGACTGATGCCCGACGGGTCGACGGGGTAGGACCCCGACAAGGTGGACCGACGACCTAGTAAAGGTCGCGGGAAACCGCTGGATGCGGGAGGCGCAGGACTGGTCTTCGTGGAGATCCTTAGGGGAGGCCTATGCACAGCAGTGGAGTCGTTTTTCGGCTGAAATGATGATGATGATGACGCAGAATAGAACAGCCACTGGGGAAAGGGCAAGGCTTCTGCAGAGATGACAGGGATGTCTTACGTAATCTCTGGCCATGTTGGCTCTGAAAACACCTGTACGGTAATTGCGTAACACACTATCAGTAGAAATGAGCTTCATTTTGACAGTTCAACAATATTCATTGCGTTATTTACGTTGTAGAGCAGAAACGTTTTTCGAACCTAAGATACAATGATAAGCAATATGCTTCAAAATGATACAAATTGAGTGTATTACGTAATTAGAGTGTTGGGCTGCCTCGACGGCGATATCCATCGAGATCCAGTGAATGTGTCTTTTAGTAGGTAAGTCTTTTTTTATTTCTTGTGTAGCTTGGATGGATACTCAAAATAATATTGCGATATTTATTTAACTAGAAATAAAGTCTATATGAGATTATATCTGAATACGAGGTGCTATAAGTTTCGTGTAGCTGAAGTGTAATGAACCTGTTGAAAAAAATCTGCATATAAGTACATTATCTTGTCTGTATACATATACTAGAAGTAGCTGTGTTCGTGAAGGCAAATCCGAGTCGTTTCAGACGTATAGCTGACGTTTTACCCCGCAATAGGCGCGATAATACCTTGCTGTGGCAGGAGCCAGCTAAGACAGCACTTATGCGCAAAATGTCTACTGCATGGCTCCAGTTATTACGTTAAAATTATTTAAAAAAAGACTCCGAAGCTTTTTAGTCGTGAAAACGTACTATAATATAAGTATAGTTTTGAACTATTTTCCTAAACTGTATTTTCCAGTTTTAAGTTGAATCATTAAAAAAATAATTGCATGCCTATATGATAAAACATGGCTGAACCTGTCATTATTTATACATTTATTTTTTGTCATCGTTACTTACCCATGTTGGCAAAATAAAATTATCTTTATTGCTGTAGACTAAGAACGTGTTCGCTTCAGGACTCAATTAATACCATTCATATTAAAAACACTGCTATTCTAGTCTTTATTTTTATTTCTTTTACCCAGTCCGCAGTCGTAGAATCTCACGAGACCATCACAATATTTCAACGGAGCCGGCCTGATGAAGGCAATCTGCGTCCTAAATCACTTTAGACTAAACTAGGTCTGGGACCAATAAGGCCGTTTGACATTTAGCTAGATAGGTACTAGCAATTATAATTAATTAAAATCTCTTGAAGAAGCACGTGCTGGATACAAACTGCTAAGAATTTTAATAAGCGACTGGAAATCTTACATAGAGTTTAAGCCTTGTTTTGGATATCATCAAATGACCTCTTCCGTTCTGGGTGGAGCGGAAGGGCTTCTCAGATTTTTTCTGACCAAAAAGCCACACACAAAAACGGCCCTCAAATGTCATGATTACATAAAACAGTCATTCAATAGAGTACTTAATGCTTACATTATAAATCGGAAAGTGTGTTTGTTTGTTTCTTCCGCTTTCACACCGTAACTACCAAACCGATTGCTTTGAAATTGCAGACGTAAAGTTAGAAGTCTTGATTAAACATAGGGTACTTTTTATCTTGGAAAAATTTGATGTTACCGAGGGAAAACAAAAATATTGTTAGCTTCATACCAGTTCGATGATAGATGGCGCTGTGTGTCGTTTAAAACAAGGTAATTATATTGCAACCGACCATGCACATGTAAATTTAGAATATTATAATTAATCCCCTGAAAATGAGGAATCTAAAAAGCGCGATAGAACGAAATCCAAGCGGGCGAAGTCGCGGGCGGGAAGCTAGTATGAGAAACAAGGTAACATAAGAAACCTTGACTTTGGTGGACCAGTTTGACACTTTGCCCTAAGAGCAAATGCACCAACAAATTGTGACCATCTCTCACCAGAACCCTAGAAAGGCTAGGTTTAGAAGTAGAACAGTAATAAAAGCCTTATTACTTTATTCATTTTTTATTACATAAGTATCTCTACCGCTATCTATTCCATTTCTTTTCAGTTGAAGTTATTTTTATATAGCTTATATGGAAATTAAATCTAGGTTAATGTGTAAAATCGACTTGAATGGGCGAGGTTGTTTTAATAGTATGGGCAACATCTGGGTCTTCTTCCCCTTCGCCTCTTCGGTAGTATACCCTGACAGGTCTTGCAGGGAAGGCAGCAGGGTAAGTCTTCCTCTTCGCACTGGATCTGTATACATGCATGCGTCGCTGGTTTTGGTTTGGCCGGCGCGCGAGGTGTCACTAGTTCCACCTGCAACGAATCGATGAGTTTTGATTTAACTGGGGATGGGGCTGACTCGTCATCATTATCATGTACAACTCGACTTCAACCAATGTTGGACACACATGTTGGGACAAGCCTATCTAGCACCAGCTTTTGGACCACTTCTAGCTGCGTCAAGTAATGAACAGTCAGTGGCTAAGTGCTGCTGTTCGCTGGTACTGACGACAGCACGTCAAGCTACTGCAATCTCTCATATTTCTATACTAGACTTTCAACTTTTTTTTTTGTAAAGCTCAAGATTGATTGGATCCTGCTGTCGTCCGTATCATACGCTGGAACCGCTGGTAGTGCGCAAGGAGTCGGTCAGCAGAAACCATTAAATATGAGGTAAATAAAGGAGCTACAACTGTATTTAAAACAACATTTCAAATCAGAAGTTTAAGAAATAGGTAAAATAAGTACGTTATAAGGAGCAGGTTTTCTTAACAAACTCAATGTGGATAAAAAAGATATCTTAGTTGAGCGAACAAGCTGTGACACCCCCGGAGTCGGGCAAACGAAGGGGTGAAATTTTTCTAATAGTTACGCGGGGCGAAAATATTTAGCATTTCACTTAAAAAAAGTGCAGTTTGCACATGTGTTTTTCACGTTATACGATTTTAAACCTTAAAAAACTTAGTTAAAAATATTTTTAATTTCATTTAACAAATTCAGCTACGCAGCAAGATATTAACAAAAAATGCTTATTTCCGTATTCTGAACATGTGAAGGGTAATTGTGTAACACACTTTCAGTAGCAATGGCTTTCATTTTGACAGTTTAATAACATTGACATCCTTATTTACTTTATTGAGCAGACACTTTTTCAAACATATGGAATAATGATTCATAATGATATTATTAGTGTGTTACGTAATTAGGGTGTAGGTCGATGTTTATATAATACGTCCACACAACAATAATGTAAACTGTAAAGCATCAATTACACTCGTTATTGCAATATCCCGTTTAGCTATGACATGTCTTTCTGTAACTCAACACGCTTTCTGAGTTCAGCTCAACATTCACTTACGTCAGCCATAACATTGCAACCAAAGCCAAGCTTACATACCATTCCTTGGGATTCGTTCTTCATACAAGGTAACAGATAATTGCAACTTTTTATATGGGATGACTCGTTTAACTGCATGCTTGCATTTTGTGGGAAACAAAAGACTACCGCGCTTAAGTTATAAATAATACATGACATAACCAAATACATGGTTTAGTTCCAATGATCTGAACTTCACAAGTATTAAATTGAGTTGGCATACTAAGTAAGTACGGTATTCTAAAAACGGGCCCACAAAGGACGGTGATAGGTAAATAAAGAGTTATAGATACCAATTTTTTTTTTTATAAAGAAGCTAGCGCTTAACCGCAATCCCGCCTGATGGTAAGCAGTGATGTGATCGTTGATGCTAAAGCGCGCTAATTTATTAAGAGGCTATTCACTCTAGCCTTGAAGACACTCAAATTGTAGTGTGACGGAAACACCGCCGCTGGCAAATTGTTCCAGTCCCTCGATGTACGCGGAATAAAAGGGGAAGCAAAACGCTTCGTCCGGATCGTAGTGGGTGTTAACAACGTGAGGGTGGAAATCCGCCGTACGACGGGTCGTCCAACGGTGGAACGGAGATGGGGGAATTAAATCATGCAATTCCCTTGTACACTTACCAGAATGCAGAATTTACTATTCTGTAGCCTATACGTCGCTTCCATCCCAACAACTCAAGAAAAAAATTAACACTGCAAAGTAGACAAAAGCTTTTTTTAATTTGAAATAATAATCCTCATCATCATCTCAGTGTGTTAATCCCAGTCACATCCGTAGCTTTTCAGCTGTGGAGTCTGGGGTCTGCTTTACCAGTCTAGCTGCTGATTTTGGCTTAACTTCGATATTTTTCCGTGAAGCGACTGCCGTCTGACCTCCACAACCCGAAGGCGATATCGAAGCATTGCAGTTAGACCAATTGTTAGACTTTTGAAGGCTCCCACAACCCGTAACGACTGCCACTAAATGTTCGTATGGCAACCGGGACTAACAGCTTAACGTGCTTTCCGAGGCACGACCAGATCAGTGCAAATATTCTTAGTCATATATACAAATATTTGCACTGTGCGGGCATCGAACCCGCGCCCCGTTGCGCAACGGCCGCGTTCGCTACCACTACGCCACGGAGGCTGTCAATTTAATTTGAAATAATAATAACATATGTAAACTAAGATAGTAAACATGCTTGCATAAATGGTTAAAGTAGGTAGGTACCTACCTTCTTTAAAATCAGTTCAGAAATTATTTTGTAAAATTTTTCAAAAACTGTTCAACCTATAAAGTTCAAAACAATTTTCCTGTCTTTACAAAATACCACTTTTGTGATTTTTAAAATATGGTTCAAAAGTTACGAGGGAGGGGACGCATCATTTTTATTTTTGGAGTGTATATTTCCGAATATTTAAAAAATCAAAAAGTGAATGTAGTAAACCCCTATCCATTTTTCAATACCTATTCCAACAATATATCACACGTTGCCATGGCGCCTCCGCCGGGACGGAACAAACGGGGTAGACCAAAGAAGTGCTAGCTTGACGTTGTAAGAGATGACATGCGTGCCAACAAGCTCTTACCACAGGATGCTAAAGATCGTGCGAAATGGAGGAGAATGTGCAGGAAAGCGGACCCCGGGCTCCAACGCGAAAGCCGCGGATGCAACCGGGATAAACGCTGAGATGATGATGATCACACGTTAGGGTGGAATTGAAAAAAAAACATCCCTACTATACGTGTATGGGGGAAGGTATTCTAATAAAACATTTTTTTTCACTTTTTATTTTTGCATTTTATCGGTGTGATTGATTTCAGATTTCTCTCTAATGCTAACGGTCACTGAGATTATCCGCAGATGGACAGACAGACAGACAGACAGACTTGGTGAAACTACTTATAGTTTCCAAATTGACTAGGGAACCCTTATAACTGGCCAAGGGCATCCGGCCGGGTTACGCTCAGAGTAGAGTTTCGTAGTTTCTTGTTAACATTCTTAAAAACTAAAAAAAAAACTGATTATGTATTTAAAACTCACATCCGCTTACGCCCAGTATTGGTATATAGTAATGATAATATATTTATTTGCCTTAAACACTGCATACAAAGATGGTAATAGAATTTGGAACAAGACATATATTGCCAATATAATATAAGCGTGCACATTTTTCAGGATGTAACTGACATTAACATTTTTTGTCAATGAATTGAAAATGAAAAAGTGTCTTTTTTTGGAAATTTGAATTTTGGAAATGAAATGATCAATGCAACTTAACGCTATAAAACTATTCACAGATAACATTTCCTACATTTTCTTTTTAAATAATTTGGTATTCACATTTTTGAGATCATTAGCTAATTTATGATATAAACGTACACACATTGCAAGGCAGCTTTTATTATATTTAGTTAGCCCTGAAATCTCAGTACGAGCCTGTTGAGGTCTCGTCGGTTTCGGACACAAATGTCATTTGCTTTGTTAAATAATTTTTTATACTGCCTGACTAAACAATACATATCTTATACTTACATTAAGTTTACATTCTTAAAAGTACGGAATCCTATACCAACGCCTAGCTCCATACCTAAAGAATAGAGGTAAACAAACCAATTTAGGGTTATCACTACTCACGTTTTACAAATGTCCTGTTATTTACATGATTATCGACTTTTACATGCTAACTATTTATTAACAATTCCTATTGCACTAAAATAATACGCATATTAACTTGGTATTTCGAAAAACCGTTAAAGAGTCGAAATTAATTTTACGTGATAACCCTACAAAAAAAAGTAAGATGGATGAAATCCAGGTATTAAACACATTTTGTGGAATTCAACCAATTAATAAAGTTGAGGCATTTGTCAATACAATTTTGCGTATTTTAATTACTTTCAAGTCAACTGCATAACACATGCATTGTAATACTTTCAAGTATGGACTAAGTATAATATAATGTATCAAAAAATAATTTCATCTATTAGGAAATTAGCTTACATGTATGTCATATTTCATTCAAATCGGTTAAGCATTCTATGCAAATCATAAATATGTAAACATAAATAAACTGTTCACATTAATAGGGAGTAGGATTATTACTTTTATGAAAATCATCTATGTAGAAAAGGTTGTTAACATCTGTCTTTTAGGCGTAAACTGCTCGTTGCAGCACCGGTTTGTTTACCTATATTCTTTATCGAATTTGGCCCAAGTATAGAAACGGGCTCACAAAGGACGGTGATAACTAAAGAAAGAGTAATTGATTCCAACTATTCTATAGCTCATACTCGTCACGACCCCATCAACTTAGGAACTCGAACTAACTAACTAGAAGGTTACTAATCTATACAAACTGTACAGGTTATGTATGTTGAATTTTCCATGGTAATTTTGGATTGCGTGAACCGATTTTAATCTTTAATACTTACAGCCATACTTTGATGACACCACTACGATCCGTACGAAGCGTTTCACCTCGTCTTTTATACCCCGTACATCGAGAGACTGGAACAATTTGCCAGTGGCGGTGTTTCCGTCTGACTACAATTTAAGTGTCTTCAAGGTTGTAGTGAATATGTTCATCAACGATTGCATCACTGCTTACCATCAGGCGGGTCAATGCGAATTCGTACCTTCTCTGTATTAGAAGAAACCTATACCTTGCAGTGGAATAACTAATAGACTTATTATAGAAAACCATGCCCAAAGGTTGAAAACAGGACCATATTACAAATACTCCACTGTCCTTCTGTCTATCTGTCTGCCATCAACTGTATCTCATGAACCGTTATAGCTAGACAGTTGAAAGGAGATGGCTACACTGAAGTATGGAAGAGATCCCGTGAAAACGCATGTATAAACATTATTCTTAGCAATATATAATGGTGAATAGCTGAAAATTAGTATTTTGTAATTAAAAAGGTTTAGGAACTTTTCATAACTGCACAATACTGAAAACAATATCGCGTAACTCCTACGACAAAGGTACAAAACCTTCAAAAAAATAACATTGCTATGAATTTTTATGTAGGCGCTTAAGGTGTTTGCAACTATTTTTTATTGATATTGATAATTGTGCTTTTACTGGTGATTTTGCACTAAGGTATAGTCTGTCTATAAAGTCATGAAATTAATGTTTAGGGAACTAAAATTGATCAAAAGTAGGGCAACACTAAATCATAATATATCGAACTATTATTATTTATTTTCTTAATCTCCATGTGTACAATACATTGGGATAAATGCTATGCCCCGCAAAACCGTTTTCACGGTTTGTCTGTGGGAACGGAACAAACAGTGCATCAGCGGTAATTAAATAATAATAATATTTCATGTCATCAGCTTTCATAGATTCGTTTTGTGACTTTTTGTTTATTGAAATTTTTATTAATTTTCAATTCTATTTCGACGAAACATCGAAGGAATGTGTTATATATGAGAAAAACAAATCGGGAGTGGAGCTCGGGAAATTATTTTTAAAGTGTACCATCAATGCTTGTTAGTAAACCAAGCTGGACAAATTTTTATCAAAATTGAATGATATGCTCGAACAGTTGATAAGACAGGTATGTAATCATGTTACTGTTTGTTTTTATCTACTAGAAGTTTCAAATTTACTAAGTAAGTATACGATTATAGGACTAAAATGAGCATTGTTTACATTGCGCATTTAAAGGTTAGATTGCAAATATGGTAGTGCGACTAGTACTTACTTTTGATTCTTCGGGTAATTAAATTTAGCGCTGATTTTAAAAATGAGTTATGTCATGTTGGAAATTAAGAATATCTGCTATCCGTCTTCTGATATAAATTACATATTATTATTTTTTAATCTTTCAGGAAAGTGTGAGAGTGAGCTCTATATCAAGATATAGATGAGTAAGTTATTCGCTTAAGTGAAGAATAGCAGGCTGAGGACAGCAGTAACGGAGACGTTGTTAGTGACGCAACTGATAGTGAAAATACTTTTTACACGAAGAATATTTGGAATCAGATGATGAAAGCAATTACTATGTTTTGGAATACTTATCATTGGTAAAAAAGACGTTAAAACATATAATAATAAATATGTATGATATTTTTTTGTTTTACTCATTTTATATAAACGCCAGAGACCATAGATTTGTGTTTTCATTAAAAGCAGGTTTGTTTCCTATACACGTACAAAATAATGTGCTAGTATCAAAACGAATTCAGTCACACTAACAGGGTTGCTATATGCACGACCGCAGCAACCTCATTTATATCCATAACTTTATAGACACACTGTACTTGAAGTATATATATATATAAAGAGGTAATTGCAAGAAAAGAACTCGTGTTAAATAAAATGTTAATAATTTACTCTTAAACGAGAAAAAAACCAAATGCATTAAGTTTACTCTACCTAACGTGAGGCAGGTGGAAACTAAAGTGTTGATAAAGGGCGAAGAATTGAAATCTGACGACAGCACAGTATTCTTGGGTATAACTCTGGATGCTAAGCTTCAATGGGGTTCACATATAGAAAAATTGTCAAAAAAGCTAAGTTCTGCTGCATACGCAGTTAGAACAATTCGTAATTTGACTGATGTTGAGACGGCCCGTTTAGTGTACTTTGGCTATTTCCACAGCGTAATGTCGTACGGCATTCTGTTGTGGGGAAATGCCGCCGATATTCAAACAATATTTGTTTTGCAGAAACGAGCTGTTCGTGCAATTTATAAATTAAGTCCGAGACACTCTCTCAGAGAAAAATTTAAAGAGATTAATGTACTGACCGTGCCGTCTCAATATATTTATGAAAATCTTTTGTATGCTCATAAAAATATAAAATTGTTTAAAAAATACAGTGATGTCCATGATATAAATACTAGGAACAGGCACAAATTTATTGTACCTACAACAAGGCTCAAGAAAATAGGTGGCTCTTTCAGATGCCAATGTATACATTTTTACAATGGACTTCCAGAGGTGGTTCAAGATCTGAGCCTGAATAAATTCAAATCCTTCATTAAACGTAAGTTGTGTCAGAAAGCATTTTATAGTGTGAAGGATTATATTGAGGACAAAAAGGCTTGGGCTTGAGCTGCGTCCGATTTCTATACAATGATTGTTCTTTGATTTTTCCTCTTGTAGTTTTAATATGTAATTGTTTATGTTATTTAGTCAAAGCCTGTATTACACACTATGTAGCCAAGCATATTGTACGTTACGGAATTGTATCGCTGACAGAGGTGTTCGGCACTTGTGCAGCTGCAGCTGCACAGGAGTTAAACTTTCCACAGATTCGGGAACACTGTTGGAGCTGCTGAACCTTGGACAAAACTATCTTAGCATTGTGTAGATTCAATTTCTTAGTATTGTATAATTGCATGGCAAACGTGTGAGCACAATGTACGAATGTGCTGTAAGGCATTTATTTGTTGGGTTAGTCTTTTTTATTGACTTAATTGTGCTCTGGCTGTTGAGAGTATGTCATGCTCACTCAAATGTCTCGCTGATGGTGGCGTGTGTTTTGGGTCATTGGGTTCCCTTCGATATGGTTGAGCTGAATGATGCTGATCCATACGTCATGTTCGTGAACGGACGCCGTCGGAGGGGACTGGTCATCTCTTAGCTGCCACGGCGTATTTTAATTTCTGAATTGATTTTTGTATGTTTTCCATAATGGACGCTCTCAGCGTACAATATGTTTCTGCATCGTTCTCACGCGGTTGATTTCAACATGAATGATGTAATCAAATATTTGTAACAATAGCTTAAAAATTTAAAAGAGTGTCCATGGAGTTTCTTGCCCGTTCTTCTCCATAGGTACCTACTCTTTGGAATGGGCGACTAGCTTCATCTTATTGACTGACCGACCTTCTGACAATTCAAAAGTGCCTGTAACTGGTTTATTTGAAATAAATGATTTGATTTGATTTGATTTGATTTGAACTTGATACAACAGATTTACGATACTCCCTGATCTAGTTATGTCAAACCATAGTAATACATAAAAACAATTGAGATACTTTTTTATGTTTATTTATAAGTCCACGAAAGTTATAAGAAATTTTTAAACACTAAACAATTCAATGAATGATTATATAAATATTACGTGTTAGTGTGAAATTCCTATTCATTTAACCAAGTTGGGGCAGCCGTTTAGGCATCACTTTTGCACAGATGATGTAAGTATTTATTATACAATATGTAAAGAAAACCTCGTCCGACCCAAAAGGATAATACATTTTAGGTATACACATGACCAAATTAAATATGAAATTTTACGTAATCATCATAGTGACAACACTAACGAATTTTGAAATAATCTTTTTTTTCAGCTAATTAATTCCAACTTCCCCAAAATTTAGTAACTTTTAAAAAAGTGACAACACCATTTGTGACGGAGCGAATAGCGATGCGACCACGTGCTGCCTGCCCTGCCTTTTTTTTTTTTTTTTTTCCCAGTGGGAATCTCTACCAGACCGTCCTCCGTCTGAGGGTCGACGGAGGGTGTGCCGGGCTCTCACCGGCTAAACCCACTGGAGCGTTCCTCTTCTTGCCTATTGCCGGGGGTACGGGGCCTAGTTTGCATTCACCGCGTCCCCGGCAGGCCTTGACCCGCCGCGCGCGAGATCGGCGGGTCCCTCTTCCTCCTCTCCTTCCATCAGGTAGGCGTGTAGGAACAGCCACTACACGCCTACTCCGGCCCTAGTGACGGACGTCGGACTCCCCCGGTCCTCGGCCCGTCGGCCTCTCCTTATGGAGGAAGCGGATCGACCTCGGCTTCCCTCCTCCTCCGTCCAGCGCGCCGTCGGCGGGACGGGAGAGTGCTCAGTGCTTCCATCTCCCGTTCGGCCGTCTCCTTCGCGGAGATTACCTCCTCGCAAAAGGAGACGACCGCGTCCCATGACTCCCCGCTGTCGACCATGGCTCTGACCACGGCCGGCAGCGAGAGGTCGCGCCCGCCGATCGCTGCGGTGAGCGCACGGCGCTGCTCGTCCCATGCGGGACACTCCTCGAGGGTGTGCAGCGCCGTGTCCTCTGCCCCGCCACCGCAGTGATGGCACGCCGGTGTCGGCTCCCGACCGATACGACACAGGTAACTGCCGAAACACCCGTGTCCGGTCAGCACCTGCGTCGCACGGAAGGTGAGCGTCCCATGCCTCTTCGGGTCGATCCACTTCTCCATGCAGGGTCTTACCGCCGCTATGACGGCGTGCCCCGCACTGGGTTGCGCAAGTCTCGCACACCACTCCGCCACCAGGACTTGGCGGAGCTCAGACCGCTTCGCCTCGATAACTCTCGGCAGAAACGATCTTTCGCCCCGCTCTCGGGCCTCCCCGCGCCACTTGTAAAGCGACGCGAGGGCTCTGGCCTCGAGATCCCAGGGCGCCGATCCGGCTAGGAGGCAGGCCGCCTCGTAGGAGATCGTGCGGTATCCTCTTATCACCCTGACTGCCGTCGCTCTCTGCGGCCCGTGAATGACCGCGAAGTTGCGAGGCGTCAGGTGATCCGCCCACACTGGGGTGCCTGCCCTGCCTCCCTTCACCCGCGCATGTATGCCTAACGTGTTGCCTACCGCACATGCATTAAGTTACCTACCTTGCTTTTTCGAAATAATATTTATTTATTTAGGGGCATTTTTTTTAAGTTTTACCCGGCTTTGTAGGCATTATTAGAACCAGATACATAACAATACCTTCATGGATCGGATAGGGTTTTCTTTACATATTGTATAATAATATAGGCAGCATAAATACACCATCCATCACCAATACTAATAGAAACAGACTCTTTATTGGATAGGTCCGATCCGGTACCGAATCTGCCGTGGCCGATTTTATTCTATGGTCATAAAACTATAATAGACATAGGCACTGACCAGAAAAACGCCAAAATATACTCTCACCTCAATATTTCCAGTGCGGTTCGGCTCATCAGTTTGCTTTCCAATCTTGAGGATGAAGACATCTTTGTCTGGATGTAAAACTTTCTGCGCTTGTACACCCTTGGGGGCGTCTTTAGGAGTAACATTGCATGTATTGCACATCGTCGGGTGGGCTGGGTTCATCGCATACACCATCTCTGAGTTCAGAGCTGTCCTGTGAGTGAGTGACTCACAAATGTCGTCAGGAATCTAAAATTAATATTATTATGTGTTGGTCTATTTGTTGCAAACGTTACTACGATGTCAAGTTATGATAGGTTTGTAAACCGCTGCCCTTTTGCTTTCTAAATCAAAACTCATAACAATACCATTATTATTAATTAATTACCTATCCCTGAATAATTCATCATCATCATCATCTCAGCGTTAATCCTAGTCCGAAGCTTTATTCTGCCGCTTTAGAGTCTGGGGTCCGCTATAACAGTGTAACTGCTGATTTTGGCTAAACTTTGAAATTTTCCGTGAAGCGACTGGCGTCTAACCTCCACAACCCGAAGGCGATATCGAAGAGTTGCAGTTAGGCCAATTGTTGGACTTTTGTAGGCTCCAACAACCCGTAACGACTGCCATTAGATGTTCATATGACAACCGGGACCAACGGCTTAACATGCTTTCCGAGGCACGACCAGACCAGTGCAAATATTCATATTCATGCATACAAATATTTGCAGTGTGCGGGGATCGAACCCGCGCCGCCTCGCGCAGCGGCCGCGTTCGCTACCGCTACGCCATGGAGGTTGTTAATATGGCCCTGAATAATTATGTAGCCAAATACACTTGAGTTCTTGATTCCATTCATTTTGGCCATAATACAAAATCCTCTTTAAACCATAAGACAAGTTTAGCCTGGCTTTGTAGGTACTAGTAGAATCAGTTAACGATACCTAACAATACCTTCACGGATCGGACAAGGTTTTCTTTACATATTATATACGTAGTAACTGGATGAGAGTTGCAGAGAATCGAGTACAATGGCGTGAAATTGTAGAGGCCTACGTCCAGCAGTGTATAGCTATAGGGTTATGATCGGGAGTCTATTGAGGAGGGAACATTATGATGCAATAAAATCTATATCAGACTCAAAGTTATGTTTGAATCGTCAAACTGAAAGGAATTCTGATTGTTATCGAGTTTGCCACGGAGTAAGAGAGATAAGTAACAACGCTGGGCATAATAGAACATACCTGAAAGTCCAGCCTGTTTGAAGGGCATACGTTTTCTCCACATATCATGCCACAGGTTTCCGAGCAGATGGACCCATCTTCATCACAGGTACAGCTCTGCTGCAATTTTAGCTGCGACGGGGTTAATCTAGGTGGCTTCGCTGTACTCTTCGGTACTCGTATTTTTACCTGACATTCACAGTTATTTTGATAAATGGTAAAAGTAGAACTAAAGCGCACTACGCTCCAAAACCCGGCTGCCTTTTTTTTTAAATTATAATCTAGCGCTTGACCGCAATCCCTCCTGATGGTTAGCAGTGACGCAATCGATGTAAATCGGATAAAGATCATAGAGTCCGCAATCGGGTAAAGCGCGCTAGTTTATTAAGAGCCTATTTACTCTAGCCTTGAAGATACTCAAATTGTAGTCCGACGGCAAGTGTCAACGACGTAAGGGAAGATGTAACTCGCCGTGCGATGGGTCGTGCGGTGGTGGAACGGAGATGGGAACTAAATCATATAATCCATACTATATACTATATAATATTATAAATGCGAAGGTAACTCTGTCTGTCTGTCTGTCTGTCTGTCTGTCTGTCTTGTCTGTCTGTCTGTCTGTCTGTTACGCTTTCCCGCTTAAACCTCTCAACCGATTTTGATGAAATTTGGCACAGACAACCTTTAGACCCTGAGAAAGAACATAGGCTACCTTTTATCCCGGAAAAAATTGATATTCCCGAGGGAAATCGAAAAAGCGCGATATAACCGAACTCCACGCGGGCGAAGCCGCGGGCGGAAAGCTAGTAATAATATAAATATAATATGTTGGCGATATTTTGCCGGCGTGCTAGGTTGGCGGCTTCAGTCCTTGCAAGTCGTAAAACTTTGCCGGCGGCATGTCGATGGCATCAGAAACTTATATCTATATTAACTCGTCACTACAGCTCAAATTTCGCCGGGCAACTGAGCGCTTGCGTACGCTAGCCGCCGACGTGTCGCGAACTCGCGACTCGCGAGCAAAACGCGCGCGCGACGGTAGCCGACATGTTTCGTTCAACATAAGCCGCCGTCAGTTGTATCGGCGGACTTACATATCCAGACACCTCCGCGCCTCGAAAAACACGGTATACAAATCGGCAAGACAAATTGTCAGGTTTGCAGGTTGCTGAGTCATCATCATCATCAACCTTTTTATCGTCCCACTGCTCGGCACAGGTCTCCTCTCATACAGAGTAGGAATGAGCGTAATCACCACGCTTCCTCAATGCGGGTTGGCGGACCGTGTATAGTTTCTGGTTAATAATAACCAGTCACAGAAACTCGAATGATTATAGCATCTCAGTTTTCTACTCAGATAATTGCTGTAAGCACTAAGCATATTGTTTAACGATACATATGTCACTCGGAAATAGGGTCTATTAGGTAGGACTATTATAATTATATATTATAATAATATCTGGGCCTTTGTGGATGTCTATAACTATTTTATACACAAAGAAACCGTTGTGTACTTGACATACCTCATTGCCATTAAAAATAGCACTTATTTCTTCATAAGGCTTTTTAGCCTTTGGTGCAGGAGGTGGAGCTGGGGATTCGGTAGTTGCCATATTAAATGGCAGAATACTATTTGCTACTTATCACCAAAAATTTAGAGCCAGTAAATTCATGGATAATTTTGTATGCCCGTTTGAAAGAATGCTTGTCTTGTCTTGTCAATGGTTGCTTTGATAAGTGTCACTGTTATCTTTTTTCTGTCCTTCTTCATTTCTCTTTGTTTTAATTGCGTAGCAATGAAATCCTACATCTATGGTTTTAATACAATTTCAATCAATTACATTTAGACATAGATCCTTTTCTAGGATTTGCTTTAGGCAAAGATATTTTAGATGGTGGACATGATTGCGTCTTGTCACACAGGCGTAGGTCAATCGCACTATACCATATAGTATAATGTACCTTGTGCACTATACTGACCATCTTTTGACCACTCGACAACAATGACAATAACGAAGTCTTAATGCTCGTGGCACTAATGTCACAAATTCGTCACTGCAGAATAATCGAAGTTTCAAACTCTTTGATCCAGCCATTGTCGAGATACACGGTGGGCGTAACGTTCATAATTATGAACCTTGCGCCCTCCTCATATTTCGACAACCTGAGATCTTACAGGGTTGAAACCTGAATTTTATATTAGTGACGAATGCGTTTAGCTATCGTGACAAAAAAACGAGAAACCGAAACTATATAAATACTTAATAATCATAAGAACAGTTTTCTTATGATTATTAAGTAGTTGGGCGCAAGGTGTAAACAGCCATTCCTTCAACAAGCAATATCGACCAGACCGAGGCCGTCACAAATTATAGCGAATATTAAAATGTGCGTCACATTTTCGTCACTAAAGGATGTGATACTTGCCAAGTCGCTAGCAAGTTGGGGGCAAGGTTCTGAAGTTAATACACGTGTGTCATATTTCATTAAAATCGGTTAAGCGTTCTATGCAAATCATAAACATCTAAACATAAATAAACAGTTTACATTAGTAGGAAGTAGAATTATTACTTTTATGAAAATCATCTATGTAGAAAAGGTTGTTAACATCTGTCTTTTAGGCGTAAAGTACTCGTTGCCCAGCAACGGTTTGTTTACCTCTATTCCATAACGAATTTGGCCCAAGTATAGATATATCTTAAAGTCTTATCCTGCGTATGGGATATTTAAAAAGTCCCTACATAAAGATGGAATTGCGTAGCTGTGATCATGCATTGTTGCTATAGGGCTTCACGTCTTTAGCATCCGAATGAATACGCATGTAAACTCGCCAAAAAAGAAAATCGCCAAGTTCATTTCATTTCTCATCCTCTCGACATTGTTGACATTTTTTCAACAGATTTATCTCGAAGTCATCATCATTATCACAGCGTTAATCCCAGTCGCATCCAAAGCCTTTTTCAGCTTTTGGGTCTGGGGTACGCTTTACCAGTCCAACTGCTGATATGGCTAAACTTCGACATTTTCCGTGAAGCGACTGCCGACTGACCTCAACAACCCGAAGGCGACGTCGAACATTGCTGTTAGACCAATTGTTGGACTTTTGAGGGCTCCAACATACCCGTAACGGCTGCCACTAGATGTTCGTATGGCAACCGGGACCAAAGGCTTAACTTGCTTTCCGAGGCACGACCAGACCAGTGCAAATATTCATATTCATACATACAAATACTTTCACTGTGCGGGGATCAAACCCGCGCCATCTTGCGCTTCGGCCGCGTCTGCAACCGCTACGCCACGGAGGCTGTTAAAAAAACGGATTTATCTCGAAGTGCCGAGAAATTATTATGTAAGCAATTGACCGTGAATACACTTTCGGAGTTGTCGACTCCGAAAGACTAGAGTCTCATGAAATGCGTAAGATAATAAAAATGTCTACACACATGATTGTAATGAGTGGTAGGCCACAATCTACTTTTGAGAATTAGGCATAGAACACTATTATTACGACCACTCTTGTATCAACGGGACCGACATAGGCTGCCTCATTAACCGTCGCACAAACTATTGTATATTAATAATAACTATTAACGGCTTATGATGTCCTGCAGGGCCTTTGCCCTCCCTACTTTTTTTAAACTTCTTTCAGTTTAAAGCTGCTACAGACCAGTTCTTGTTGTCTAACTCCTTGTCAGGCTCATCCCGCCATCTCTGCTTGGGCCTTCCGTGATGTCTTTTGCCACTAAGGGGGGACCTATTAGGTCGTAAATTTAGCTCATTGATCGTTGACATGGGGCAGATGTGTCCAGTGCAATTCCATTTTAGCGTGGCAGCTTTCCAAGTGACTTCAGTGAAAGAAAGAAGCTATTCTTCTTCTGCTTCAGCTTATAGAGGTCCACTGTTGGACAAAGGCCTCCCCAAGGCTTTCCACGATGAGCGGTTTTGTGCTGCCCGCATCCATCGGCTTCCTGCGACCTTCACCAGGTCATTGGTCCACCTTGTTGGGGGCTTCCCTACGCTGCGTCTTCCGGTGCGGACCGCCACTCTAGAACCTTATTGCGTGGTACTTTCTGGCCGCGCCACAGTCGCATTTTGAATCGCAGTTAATAAGAATAAATGTACATAATATGTTCATTATTGTACGAAAATAAAAAAAAATTGTGCCCCATCGGCCATCGGTTCTACGAGCACTGTGCCCCGCCCACAGCCACTTAATTTTAGCGACGAAGAAGAAGAAGACGCTATTACCTAGATATATTTAATATTTATAATAGATATTGTAAGTTGTGTGTCTAGTAGTCTTAGTAATCAATAGGCCACGTATAGGCTGGTAGGTGGCTTGCTTAACGCCCAGAACCCATTGTCTTTTCATCCTTCGATAAACGCCACTTGACTAGCGAAGGCGCCAAGCGCGTAGTGCAGCATTCGAGAACTTTTTCATTTTGCCGCTCGCACGGTAGCTCCCCAGGTTCTAGAGCTCTAGGCGACAAACAAGCCACCCTTCTGTGCGTACTACGCCTTAGATATTCAGTGATAAGATGGTATGAACATCACCAACATTCAGTGAGAATATGTTCTCTAGTGAACCATATCCATTAGAGAACGTTTTCATCATCTCTAAAGCTACAGCTAAACTAGTTCAGTCTTCTAGCATCCAGGGCCTGTAGCCAATGTAACATCGCTTCCTAGCGAAGCGAAATCGAATACTAAACCAACCAATGGCGGGAACGATTGACCACGTGATTGATCGCGTCGCGTGGTCAATTGTTCCCGCCATTGGTTGGTTTAGTATTTTCTTTATTTAATTTTCTTTATTTGTTTTTTTTTAATTGTTAATTCTTTATTCTTTATTTCCTCCGTGGCGCAGCGGTCAACACGCCTGCCTGCGACGCGGAGGCCCCGGGTTCGATCCCCGGCCAGGTCATGCCCTGTTTGCCTGGCCTGGGTCTTGGATGTTTATCTATTTAAGTATCTATTATAAAATATAGTATCGTTGAGTTAGTATCCCATAACACAAGTCTCGAACTTACTTTGGGGCTAGCTTAATCTGTGTGATTTGTCCGTATTTAGTTATTTATTTATTTATTTATTGCGTAGCATAATATACATATACAGTTGGTAGAGAAATCATTATATTAATCACAATTGTGGATCATGTGGGGCACAGCACAGATTAGGCAGGAGAGACGGTTCCTTTGTTATTATGAATCTTTAGACCTTCTTCAGGTATTATGTTCACCTTGTGGAAGGGCTAAGCTTTGTCTGTCGTCGCGGTCCTTCCAAAGTTCAAAATAATGTACTAAGAAAAAAAAAGCAGCGACAAAAAATCTAATCATTATCGTGTACAGTTCCATCTCTGTGTTTGCATAAGATTCCCAGAAGAAGTCAAAAGATAATCACCGTCCCTGTCAGCGACAACACGTACCTACACATTCCATATCGGAGAACGAACCGAAACCCTCATAATGTTTGTGCTGAAGTATTTTTTTTAAGTTCTCGGTAGCAAGGCAGGCGGCAGCTTTACCATAGAATAAAGAGAGGGAAGTACGTTATCTTCATACAAACGGACCGCGCGCGGCTTGTATGTTTGCGCCATAGTATCTATGCGTCACCGCACGCACACCTAAACACAATATTAGAGTGCCTATGACTGCGCTAGTCGCGGCTAGCACGGAACGAGGTTCGCGCGTCACGGCTTTTCGGCACATTAGCTTTTAAAAAATGATCACATAAACTGCAAAGTTGGTATGTCTATTTATGAACAAATAAAAGACTTATATTTTTCAAATTATATTTCTAAAAGTTATTTACAAGGATACGGATATATTACACATTAAAGTTTAATAACAACGCGTTTCGTAATAGTCGAAACCGAAGAAAGTAGGTATTTTTCTGTAGCTAATTTGTAATTTTGTATTAAATGTGTGATTCAATAGATGTTATGTTTGTATTATTTATATTTGTATTAATTAAAAATAAAAATAAATATGGTTCTTTATGTGTACAAAACTAAAAATAAAAATTACAAAAAAAAAACTGACTAGTATATGTAATCTAAATACTAAGCAAATAATTTAAACATAAGCTCTTAGTCTATAAATATTTGTTAGCGGTTTGGGCGGCAACCGTAACCGACGAAGCGCGGACAGTCGTCAACCCTAAGACAGTAGGCAATTAAATCGCGGATTGGGTCGCAGATAACCTACTTCCTCTCTTTATTCTATGGCTTTACTGCGGTTGTAGCATTGGCTCGTTTCACATTCAAAATTTAAATTGTTTTATGCTCATTTTTTCTCAAATGATATGGTATGAAGTTCTAAGCAACAAAGAACGGTTAGATTTTATTAAATCTAATATTTTTCTGTTGCTTAGAATTTCATAATCATATCACTTGAGAAAAAATTATATAAAATTTCATATCATATCACACCACACTGCCACACTGCACAGTCTGTCGTGTATTGTGGAATTCTGTCAGATTGTAGTAGCTTGATGTGCTGTCGTCTGTGGTATGCCTATAAACACATTGGCATACCTCGACCTTCTCGGTTGGGTAATACGCGTCCCTCGGTTTCATTCGCATAAGTTTTGACCTGTTAAGTATGTCGGGATAAAAATTCCAAATGTCATTACTGGTGACAAACTGTGTGCCAAATTTCATTTAAAACAGTTCAGAAGTTGTTGCATGAAAAAGTAACAAACACATACATCATCATTTCAACCGAAGGACGTACACTGCTGGATGTAGGCCTCCCGCATCCAGTGGATTCCCGCGACCTTCATCAGGTCGTCGGTCCACTTTGTCAGGGGCCTATCCAGGCTGCGACTTTCGGTGCATGGTCTCCACTCGAGACCGCGTCGGCCCCATCGGGCATCGGTCCTAAGGGCAATGTGCCAGGCCCACTGCCACTTAAGTGTTGCAATTTTTCGGGCTATGTCGGTTACTCTTGTTTTTCTACGGATCTCCCCATTTCTCTACATTAATACATACATCATCACAAGCCTTCGCATTTATGTTATTAGTAGGATTAGTAAGAAATAAGATAGAGTAGTTGCAAACGTAAACTGCTGCAAAGTTCGATTGCTCTTGACCATGAAGTCCTACAATGTAACCGTCACACCGTGGAGACTTAGGTGTAGTGAACGTGGAGTGAGCTGTCATTCCAACTAAAGCTAGGTATTGGTCACTTCACTAACACACTCACTTCATCTAACTTCACAGTGAGAATTTAATTTACAGTATTGACCGGCAGGGATTCATTTCCAGATCCGGCATCGAGTAACTAGGTTCTTCGAACAGGATAATGTGTCAGTCCGGAGACTTCATTTGTGCTCTGCGGTTAATTGCAATCCATATCACATGGGGCTTAACAAAAACGGCGGATACCACATACACATGTGCTTGTATTCAGGTACAACTCTACCTAAATTTAAACTTTATGTTAAAAGAGTTTATTCTATGTTACAATAATTTTACCTCAGAAGCGGACTGAAAACAGATTACAACACAGTCTAAATTTCATAAACTAGTTCTAGTGACAAATAGCTAAAAGAATTACAGTATATTATTCCGTAATACAGAAACAAGATACCTACATAACAATACCATTATTTTGTTGCTCATCATCGAGTACCTAACCAGAAGATAAGTCAGTAAAAACATTTCTTGGCCTTAGCAGGAAAACTAGACTCAATAAACTAATAACTAGATATGTAAGTCATCATTACTCAGCGTTAATCCCAGTCGCATCCGCAGCTTTTTCAGCTTTGGAGTCTGGGGTCCGCTTTACCAGACTAACTACTGATTTTGGCTAAACTTCGATATTTTCCGTGAAGCGACTGCCGTCTGACCTCTACAACCCGAAGGCGATATCGAAGCATCGCAGTTAAAACCAATTGTTGGACTTTTGAGGTCTCCAACAACCCGTAACGACTGCTACTAGATGTTCGTAGGGCAACCGGGACCAACGGCTTAACGTGCTTTCCGAGGCACGACCAGACCAGTGCAAATATTCATATTCATGCATACAAATATTTGCACTGCACGGGGATCGAACCCGCGCCTCCTTGCGCAGCGGCCGCATTCACTACCGCTACGCCACCGAGGCTGTCACTAACTAGGTATGTAAGTATCTATACTAATCCATACTAATATTATAAATGCGAAAGTAACTCTGTCTGTCTGTCTGTCTGTCTATCTGTCTGTCTATCTGTCTGTCTGTCTGTCTGTCTGTCTGTTACGCTTTCCCGCCTAAACCTCTCAACCGATTTTGATGAAATTTGGCACAGACAATCTTTAGACCCTGAGAAAGAACATAGGCTACCTTTTATCCCGGAAAAATTTGATGTTCCCGAGGGAA
This sequence comes from Sesamia nonagrioides, assembly GCA_017933935.1. Classification (NCBI taxonomy): domain Eukaryota; kingdom Metazoa; phylum Arthropoda; class Insecta; order Lepidoptera; family Noctuidae; genus Sesamia; species Sesamia nonagrioides. The sequence continues at coordinate 127,124 of JADWQK010002215.1, forward strand.
ATTTAAAAAGCGCGATATAACCGAACTTCACGCGGGCGAAGCCGCGGGCGGAAAGCTAGTATATTATAAAGCTGAAGAGTTCGTTTGTTTGTTTGAACGCGCTAATCTCAGGAACTCCTGGTCCGATTTGAAAAATTTTTTTTCGTTGATAGTCCAGGAAAGCTTGAGGCTATATAACATCACGCTGCGACCATTAGGAGCGGAGAACATCAAACATTTAAAATCTATTCTGTATATTATGATCTAGAAGTGTAATAAAGTGTCTATAGAAATCGACTCTTTTGGGGTTAAAATTAAATGTTCAAATTACTAACTCCAGGTGAACGAAGTCGCGGGCGGCCGCTAGTACTTCATATTTTAGTGAAAAAATATCCTCCTAACAAAAATATCTATAATTATATGTTAAACTTAGAGTTATGAAGATAGTGGAAGCATAGCTTACCTATGCTTGAAGTCAAATCAAGGATGATCAGATGCCCGATTAAATAATTCAAATTCGAGAACGACTTGTTACTGGAAGACTAAGGAAAGACCTACCTATAGATTAATTCGCCTTCCACAAAGTCTTTTCCGTGTCAAGTATCGGTGTTTAGTTTATGAGATTAGCGGCTTAAAACGTGCTGAAAGCATTAGCCAGTAGGTAAGGTAATGGCGAGAATCGCCTTGAACTATTCGAAAGGAATTAAGTAACTACATAAGATTGAAATATAGGTAGGTACCTACAGTGTGTCTATAAAGTCGTAAAAATAAATGAGGGCGCTGCGGTCGTGCAAAGAGCAACTCTGTTAGTGTGACTGAATTTTCATTGTCAACTGCGGTCACTAACAACGTCTTCGCTAATGCTGTCATCAACCTGCTATCTTCGCTTAGGCGAATAACTGACTCATCCATATCTTGATATAGGGTTCATCATCATCATCTCAGCGTTTGTCCCGGTTGCATCCGCGGCTTTCGCGTTGGAGCCCGGTGTCCGCTTTCCTGCACATTCTCCTCCATTTCGCACGATCTTTAGCATCCTGTGGTAAGAGCTTGTTGGCACGCATGTCATCTCTTACAACATCAAACCAGCACTTCTTTGGTCTACCTCGCTTGTTCCGGCCCGGCGGAGGCGCCATGGCAAGACATTTGTTACCCACGTAACTTGCCGGTTTACGTAAGACGTGACCGTACCAGCGCAGGCGACTCTCTTGCAGTTTGTCTGCTATGTCACGGACACGGAGACTGCCACGGATGCGGGAGTTTCTAATGCGGTCTTTCCGCGTAACTCCACACATCCACCGCAGCATATTCATCTCCGTGACACGCAGCTCCTGCTTGTGTCGCTCAAGCACAGGCCACGCCTCACTGCCATACAGAAGGACAGGTCTAATGATGGTCTTATAGACCTGTCCCTTAAGCTTAACCGGCATTTTGGGGTCACAAATGACACCTGTCACCTCACGCCATTTTGCCCAAGCTGCGGAAATGCGTGCTTTAACGTCGCAATCAATATCGCCGGACGCGTGGAGCACAGACCCCAAGTATTTAAATTGGTCTGTGCACTTGACCAAGTCTCCGCCTATGCACACAGGCATAGGGTCTGTGGTGTTGCTGGCCATGTGCACCGTCTTTGCCACATTGAGTTTTAGACCTCCGTTCTCAAGCGAGTTCTTCCACGCATTTACCCGCCGCACCAACCGTTCCCTGTCCGCGTCTGCCAGCGCGATATCATCAGGATACATGAGCAACCAGGGAGGTTCCTTATGTGAATTCTTGATGCTGTCTGACAAGACATCTAATATCACGCTGAACAGGAACGGACTAAGGACGGATCCCTGGTGTACTCCGACGGTGATGGGGAAGGGTTTAGTGTCGCCAACAGAGGTCCTAACAAAGGAATCGGAATTGAGGTACATGTCTCGAATTATGTCAACATAGGCTTATGGGTACCCTTTGGACCTCAGTGCCTACCAGATCACCCCCCGAGAGACACAGTCGAAGGCCTTCTGCATGTCTAAAATGAGCATATGCAGAGGCGTGTTCTTCGATCTGTGTGATCTCTCCATGGTGATCCTTAGGGCGAAGATAGAGTCCGTGGTTCCGTACCCTGGACGGAACCCATATTGACACGTCGAGACAGCACATTCCTGGTGGATCCGGGAGTCTAAAATCCTCTCAAAGATCTTCATGGTGTGGGACATGACCTTTATACCGCGATAGTTGCCACACTCCTGTACCGAGCCCTTGCCTTTGAAGACTGGAGTAATAATACTCAGTCTCCTTGGCTCGGGATTTTACCGGTCAGGAGCACGCGGTTCAAAAAGCAAGTTAACATGCCCACACCGCGAATACCCATCGCCTTCCAGGCCTCAATGGGGACTCCATCAGCTCCGACAGTTTTCCGATTCGCCATGCGACGAAGAGCCGTGTGGACATCCTCAGGCGTTATCGGGGGCACTAATCCAAGGTTCGGAGGGAGTTCCGGTGTCTGCACCTCTTGGTGCTGCTTATTCAGCAGCTCGTGGAAGTACGTGCGCCATCTCTCCTTCACCGCGCGATCCTTGCAAAGCAGGTTGCCAGTAGGGTCTTCTAAACAACGGCACTTGGATATATCCAGTGCCGCTTTCACCCTAGAACGTGCCAACTTGTAAATGACCTTCTAACCCTTAGACGATTCCAGCTTCTCGTAGAGCGGTTGCAAGTGGTCTCGTCTGGCTCTGGCTACAGCTCTTTTAGTGACACGTTTGGCAACCTTGTATGCGTCGCGATCTTCAGGAGATCCGGTCGCCTGCCACGTTTTGAAGAGGGCTTTCTTCATCCTTGTCTCCCTCTGGACTGTGTCGTTCCACCACCAGGTCTCCTTGTCACTTTTGCGACCGCCCTTAGACACGCCGAGCACCACCCGCGCCGCCCTTGTAATAGCTGCCTGGATTCTGTCCCAGTTATCTTGAACAGATTCTCCCTCGGTACCAGCGCACTTGTCGCCAATAACCGAGGCGAACTCCTGGTACTTATTTTCATCAAGCAGCCACCACCGGATCTGGCGTCGGCAGTGCTCAACACGTCTAAGTTGGGCCTTAACGCAGAGATCCATGACAAGGCGCCGGTGTTGTGCAGTAAGACTCTCACCGGATATGACCTTGCAGTTGGCTACTTTGCCGATGTGGTGTCTCCTAGTTAGTAGGAAGTCGATCTGGGTAGCGCTTCGCCCGCTCCGGTAGGTAACAAGGTGCTCCGGTTTCATTTTGAAATAGGTGTTCACAATTGCCAGGTCAGCGGCCGCACACGTTCGAAGAATGTTGTCCCCTTCCGCGTTGCGGCTACCGTACCCAAAGCCACCGTGAACACGCTCAAACCCGTCACACTTCTCACCCACATGACCGTTCAAATCACCACCCAGAACTATTCCGTGGGATAACGGGATCCCGCGAAGCAATCCTTCGAGCTGGCTCCAGAACAACGTCCTTTCGGCGTCACCGCACCCGGCCTGCGGAGCGTAGGCACTTATCAAGTGGGTTATTACCCCATTGACAAGCACCCGCACCGACATTAGCCGATTACTGATGCGATTCACCTCCAAGACGTCATCCTGGAGCTCGTCCGACAACACCACGGTGACCCCATTTCTCCCACTAGGTGCACCCGTGTAGATCAGCTTGTTCCCAATAAGCCGGGATCTGCTGCCTTTCCACCGAGTCTCCTGCAGGAAATCCACGGCCACCCTCCGCCTGTGGAGAGTTTCGGCCAGTTCTCTCGCGCGTCCAGTTAGCGTGCCAACGTTCCACGAAGCGAAACGGAGTTTACTGGTTTGGGCTCGCTTCTTCAGCCATGTCCGCCCCTGACACGGTAGCCCTAGCCCACAGATCACAGGAGTCGGGCGTGGCTCCTGCGCGCGGTTTTGCGGCGACGCCCTAGCTGTAACTCGTGCTTTACTTCTGTTCCTTCTCATGTTTGGCGATTTTTGGCTTTTACGAGTGCGACTGCCGTCTGACCACTCAACCCCGAAAGGGAAGCCGGCGTCAGGGCCCCGTCCGTATGTCAGCAGGTGCACCGTCTGGCAGGTGGGGTTGACTTGAGTCCCAAAGATGGTGGAGGGACCCCAATGCATCCAATCTTGATATAGGGTTCACTCTCACATTTTCCTGAAATATTAAAAAATAATAATATGTAATTTATATAAGAAGATGGATAGCAGATATTTTTAATTTCCAACATGATATAATTCATTTATTAAATCAGCGGCAATTTAATCACCCAAAGTGTCAAAAGTACTAGTCGCACTACAATGTGGTCTACTTATATTTGCAATCTAACCAATAAATGCGCAATGTAAACAATTCTCATTTTAGTCTTAAAATCGTATACTTACTTAGTAAATTTGAAACTTCTAGTAGATAAAAACAAACAGTAACATGATTACATACCTGTCTTAGCAACTGTTCGAGCATAAATATCATCCAAATTTGATAAAATTTGCCCAGCTTACAAATATTGATGGTACACTTTAAAAATAATTTCCCGAGCTCCACTCCGATTTGTTTTTCTCATATATAACACATTACTTCGATGTTATGTCTAAATAGAATTGAAAAATAATAAAAATTTAATTAAATAACAAGTCACAAGACAAATCTATGACAGCCTAGACTAGACTTTCGATGTACTATGATTTAGTGTTGCCCTACTTTTGATCAAGTTTAGTTCCCCAAACATTAATTTCACGACTTTATAGATATACCGTACAGACACACTGGTCCCAAATAGCCTTAAAGAAAGATAAGTGCAAGTAGAGTTTATTTAAAAGTTAGCGCTATGAAATATTAAGGCGCTTTTCGTAAGGCCGTCGCAGTCGCTAGCGGTAACGTTGTCCAATCGCAATGACAGACCTTATCAATTATTTTGCTTACCACAGCTAACAGCAGCAACCCTATTAGACAATTTTTATGAATAAATGGTCACATGCTACAAGAATGCCTAATGAAAACATCCTTGTGAGCAACAAGCACACAACTTCATAACGCTAACAAGTGGTTTGGAGCTAATCAATTGAGCGATAGTCTTGCAGTCTTGAATAGGTTTTATTTTAGATGCATCGATACCAATCGACAATAATTCACTGTCTGTAATGGATCGGTACTCGACAATCACCAATGTCAATTGGTTAGGTACCCAAAGTTTAAACAATTCGTTCGACAAGCTTCTGTCCGCCACTACGTTCCCATGAAAGGGGCCTGAAGTTGTTTATAAGGAGCCTGGCATAAGTAACGTCGCGCCATTTTTTTTTGAACTTTGCACTTTCTTAAATCTTTTTGCATGGCTGTTTGTATATTTCAAACTTTCAATGTGATTATTTCAAACCGCAACAATATCTAAGCAAGTAGTATGCAGAAACAGCGTGTCCCGCACAATATGCATAAACTTCGTCTCAAGCATTTAAATCTAGTTTTAATCAATGATTGTCAAATGTTTTACCGGAATTCCGGCTTCAAATGTTTTAAATAATTCTTGATTGAGTGGAGTAAGGTTCTCTAATACTATTTTTATACATACATACCTACTTAAAATACCTATGTAGTGTGAGTGTAGTAAGGTTCTGTAATAGGTACTCTTGTACATACTATGTACCTGTTCTGGTGTAGATAGGGTTCAGATACTTTGTAAGGATGTGGAGTAACTTAAAAGAGGTGTTGCTTCTAACGAATTTATTTTGATACTACTTGGTATCTTGTAATGGCATGCTTTAAAAGATATATTTTTACACACATACATACACATACGTACACACATACAAACAGCTCATTATTATTGAAATGGTTCGAACATGCCGCCCACCAAAGGGCCCATACAGACCTTTACATTTACAAACATAAACATAACAAGATAACTAATAAATTTAGGTTTCATCATCAAGCATCTATGCACAAGTCATAAATACTGTGAAGAAATACAAATAATTTACATTAAACAATGGTATGAATTAACATAGCTTCATTACATATTGGAACATTAATCATAAATATTAGTTATCAATATCTATTGGCAACGAACAGAGCTTATTAAAACTTCGCTTAACTATACTGTCACCACTCTTAACACTATACACTCTAGTGAGTCCATCGTCACCTGGGTGCTTAGCAATAATGCGACCTAACGCCCATTTGCCTGGTGGGAGCTGATCATTTTTGCCGATATCAAGCTCGTTGCATTGTTTAAGCCATTTGGGTCTCTGTTGGAGGCTGGTTAGGTATTCTGATTGCCATTTACGCCAGAAATCTCCCATCAACTTCTGCATGTGCTTCCAGCGTGACAGGTGACTGATTGGAATTTCTCGAAGATCAGGTTGTGGGGTAGTTATTGGTGATTCACCAATCAAAAAATGACCTGGTGTTAAGGGTGTCAGGTTATCTGTATCTTCGTCATCTATTGGGTTTAGCGGCCTAGAATTTAGGCACGCTTCTATTTGACAAAGCAGGGTATTCATTTCTTCATATGTTAGATGATGGGTCAGAATCCTTTTCATGTGGTGTTTCATGGACTTCACGCCCGCCTCCCACAAGCCACCAACATGAGGGCTATAGGCAGGGATAAAGTGCCACTGCGTTCCATCCTTTGCAAGAGACTCTGCTATTGAGCCTTCAAGTTCAAATTTTGCCTCCTTCCAAGCTGCTGCCAGCTCTTTATTAGCACCACTCCACATCTGTGAGCATCTTCCACTTCTAGCGACGAACCTTTTGAAGGCACCAATAAATGATTCGGTTGTGAGATCGCCGACCGAATTCGAGGTGAATGGCTTTAGCGGACATGTAAACAAATACTGCGACGTAAGCCTTGTTTGTTCTTACTCCTCGACCTTTGGATGCTAAAACTTGATGGGGTCCGGCGAAATCGGGGTGGATTTCGCCTGACTGACCGACCTTGCTGTTCAGAAAAGGTTTGGCTGGAGTTACCCTGACCTTAGGTAAATCACCCATGAGTTGGTTTTTGGCTGCAGCGCTGTGTTTCGAACATATCAAGCATTTGCGGTTTCTAAACTTGATCATACTTTTTGCTTTGATCAACCAAAATTTTGTTCTTATGTAGGCCAACATCGTTTGTACCCCTCCATGTAATGACTTCAGGTGAGCATCTTTCACGATTAGTATTGACAAGTTGCTGTGATTGTTCAATATAATCGGATTTTTAGTTTCTTCATAGATATTTGCGTGGCGCAACCTGCCGCCCACCCTGAGAATATTTTCATTGTCCAGGTATGGTTTTTATTTCCTTTTACTTCCTTTCCTTTGCTTAAACTCAAGATTTCTTCATAAAATGCATCTCTTTGTGAAATTTTTACTTTTCGCGTGATAAACACCGTTATCCTCGGCTAGGTATATGGCAGTTATCAGCATGCATTTTTACCTTACATAAGCTGTGGAGGCCTAGCTCCTTTAACAGACTATTTAAGTACATAGCTTCTTTCATGGCTTCTGCCAAACTCACGAACTCGGCCTCACAGGTAGACGTTGCGACGATGCGTTGCTTTTGAGAAGCCCAAGAGATACCTGCACCCCTAAAACTAAAACATATCCCGTAAATGATCGTCGATCATATGTACAGCTACCCCAGTCTGCATCCGCATATCCTTGAATGCATAACCCAGTCGGCTTGTAAACCAAACTGTAACTTATAGTACCTTTAAAGTAACGAAGAATCCTTTTTGCCGCTTTCCAATGAGTATCATCAGGATTCTCCGCAAACTGTGCTAGTTTTGCCGTAGCGTTCGCTATAACCGGCCTTGTCACCACACTCAAGTACATTAGCGAACCTATCAGCTCTCTATAGGGAAATATTTTCCCCTCCTCTTTTTTTTTCGCTCATAAATAGGCGTCTTAACAGCTTTCGAGTTCTCCATGCCAAATTTCTTCAATATATCATTGATATATTTTTCCTGTGACAAACGGTATTTACTACCATTCTCTTCCGTGACGCAATTAATATCTCATAAACGTAAATCACCACATAAAGGCCAGACCCATCTTTATTTCGCTTGTGGTACAAGCATGGTTCATTTACTCTTAACTCTCCTCGCCGGTCAGCAGTTAGCTTTACCTCACCGTTCTTGATAACAAAAGCCACATCACGTTTGAAAGCGACTTCACAGCCTAGTTCAGTGATTTTGCGATTGAAATGAGACTATTACGTAATTCGACAACACAAACAAACAATGTATCTAAAAACTGAATTTTGCGCGTACCATCATTATTACATGCTAATATCTTAACTGTACTCTTACCTTGCACGGATGTTATTGAATTAGTGGCTAGTTTTATTGTTTGACTCGAACGCGACTCGTCGCTATCAAAAATCCATTCATGTCGATTTTTGACATCAATAGCATAGCAGTCATCTGAAACTTGAGTAACAGATAAAGCTTCAAAATCTTCACACTTCACATCTGTACATGACTCTACGTATCTGGTTTCTACAATACTTTCCTTCTTTTTCTTGCACTCTGATGCCTTATGTCCAAATGAATGGCATTTAAAACATTTATACTTAATGTTTTTGCTATTTCCAGTCTTATCTCCTTTCTTCTCATGTTTATTCACATTTAGGTACAAAGCGCCTTCTACATTATGAACTTTTGTGTTGCCTCTTGAGTTATCAATGATCTTCACTTCCAGTTGTTTAGGCTTTGGAAGTTCGTCCCTGGACTCAATGGCGCATCTAAAATTCTCATAACTAGCCGGCAAACTATAAAGCAGCATTATGGCTAATAGGTCGTCATACATAACAATGCCCATATCTTCGAGTTTATCGACAGCTTTAAAAAATGAATTTAAATGTTCGCTCACCTTCTGATCTTCGCTTATTTTCTGCAACATGAGCCTTTTCATCAAGGTTGCTTTTTTCGCAGGGCCTCGTGATGCGAACAAGGTCTGCAGCTTTAGCCAAACTTCTCGTGCAGTGTTTTTTTTTTTACATGACGAACTACACTTGGATACAATGCCAGTATTAATTCTGACCTGGCCTTCCTATCACTAGTCTCCCATAATACCTTCGCGACATCATCATCCGGCTTTGGCTTCTCACCGCTGACATATTCCCAATAGTCGTTTTTTATTAATAACGCCTCTACCAGAATCTTCCAACTATCGAAATTATCTCCACAAAGTAATTCGATACGTACGTTTGACATTTCGTACACACACCTATGTATTTATTATAATTTTAACTTTTAATTCTTCTTACTACTCACCGGGCCCATAACCTTTGTTGGGGAGGTTCGTGGAACACAAATAACAAAGCTATAAGTGGTGTAAGAATCACATAAAATCTGCAGATAATCTAAAACCTAAACAGAGCGAAACAGGTCTAGCATTAACAAAAACTACGCAAATATTAAAATAAACCTTCCGTTTAATTTATATAAGATGCAATATCCAGAAAACTGTAGCTCCTGTTGTGTCATAGTAGACATTTTTAATATTCATCATCACCAACTATCCCTCAAGCACCTAAACTTGGCCCCTGTTCAATGACCGCGAAGATCCATGATCAATTGTAAATGTAAAATTTCAATACAAAGCATTAGGAATCCAACCTTAAAGAAACATTCCATTATGATATCAACTTATCTATAGACGGATCAAAGTTACTTAAATGTTGGCCAGTCCAAATTCAAACCAGGTTCACATAATATTTTTTGAAATTATTTGTATAATGTTAATTTTTCTTTGCAGTGGGCAGGGCGGCTCTCAGAACAGATTGTTGATTGGGCCGAAAGGTTCTGGAGTGGCAACCGCGTACCGATAGAGGCAGAGTCGAAAGGCTTCCCATAAGGTGGACCGATATTTTTGTGAAGGCCGCAGGAATCCGCTACAAACGAAAAATACAAAAACTGTCGTAATGGAGGTGATTGGGGGGTGGCCTGTATCCAACAGTAGACTTCTTCCAGCTAAAATTATGATGGTGATGATGACTTGCATTACTACCACATATGTATGTCTTACTTAAAACAAGAAGGTACACTCAGAAGAGTTCCAAAAGAACGTGTTCGCAATCGCTTTTATATTTAAATTAAATACAAAATTGAAACAAACTAAAACAATCAATTCGTAAAACATGATAACTTAGAAGGAGGGTATAAGATAGCAACACTAGAGAATATTTTAATACTATTGTTTTTGTGATTTTTTACTATTTTTATTTTTCCCTCTTCTTGCTTTACAACAGGTGCATGGTGGGGGTTCTGGTTCATATTGTGTTTCTCTAGTGTCTAGGCGACCCAGCGGTTTTCTGTCGGGGTACTTCGGTGTAACCAGCTCAAGTTCCATCTTACAACGCCGGTCTCCAGTAGGGCCAACTTTGGCAACCTGAAAATTGTGTAAAAAAGATAATAGTTAATCATAGGCAATTCTAGCTTCTATCTCTTTTAACGTTACATAAATCAGCCTACAATGTTCCCGCTTTTGGGACACAGGCCTCCTTACGGTGAGAGGAAGTGGACCGTAATTTACTACGCTGGCCCAGTGTGGGTTGGTAGATGTCACATGTCTTAGATATATATTTTTTGGCTTTAGGACATGCTGGTTTCATGACGATGTTTTCCTTCACAGTTTTGAAAGCAGTGATGATGAAATAGTTTACACAAAGCAAAGAAAAAAAGCGCCTGATGGGGAACGTTTTTTTGCACGTTGTTTTGGATGCTATGACTTACAACTTGCAAGTCGCGACCGATATCACTAGGCCACCGCTGCTCTCAATAACCTTACATACTACAGAAATAAAGAACACATTTTAAATCACTTGGGGAATAATGGGTTTACAAGTTCAGCTTTTGTCGTGGTGGCCTAATGGTTACATCGACAGTGCAAATCCTCCGGATTCGCCCCACCGAGTTGCAAAGATGGCAGGTGTTTTGAAAGCGCTCGAAAAGTACCAAACGTCGGAATATGACATCGCTCCCTTGCCCCACGTCTCTAACTATCTGAACAGCGTACGTTATATTGAAGAACTACAGAAATTCTTCGAAGATGATCAATATAAGTAAGTAGTTGCATATTTGTATAATCGTGTTTTGTAGTTTTATTAAGTAATTGTTTATATTATTAATTCAAAGCCTGTATTACACACTATCTAGCCAAGCATATTGTACGTTACGGAATTGTATCGCTGACAGAGGTGTTTGGCACTTGTACAGCTATACAGGAGCTAACCTTGGACAAAACTATCTTAGCATTGTGTAGATTCAATTTCTTAGTATTGTATAATTGCATGGCAAACGTGTGAGCACAATGTACGAATGTGCTGTAAGGCATTTATTTGTTGGGTTAGTCTTTTTTTATTAACTTGATTGTGCTCTGGCTGTTGAGAGTATGTCATGCTCACTCAAATGTCTCGCTGATGGTGGCGTGTGTGTTGGGTTATTAGGTTCCCTTCAATATGGTTGAGCTGAATGATGCTGATCCATACGTCATGTTCGTGAACGGACGCCGTCAGTGGGGACTGGTCATCTCTTAGCTGCCACGGCGTATTTTAATTTCTGAATTGATTTTTGTGTGTTTTCCATAATGGACGCTCTCAGCGTACAATACATTTCTGCATCGTTCTCACACGGTTGATTTCAACATGAATGATGTAATCAAATATTTGTAACAATAGCTTGAAAATTTAAAAGAGTGTCCTTGGAGTTTCTTGCCCGTTCTTCTCCATAGGTACCTACTCTTTGAAATTTGAATGGGCGACTAGTTTCATCTTATTGACTGACCGACCTTCTGACAATTCAAAAGTGCCTATAACTGGTTTATTTGAAATAAATAATTTGATTTGTGTATTTATAAGTCGTGGTGGCCTAGTGGTTAAAACACCAGCCTCTCAAGTATGAGAGTGTGGGTTCGATTCCAGGTCAGGCAAGTACCGATTTAACTTTTCTAAGTTATATGTACTTTCTAAGTACATCTTGGACAGCAATGACTGATTAAAAGGTGAATGAAAACATCTTGAGGACACCTGGAGTTAAAATCTGAAATCGCCAACCCGCATTGAGCAAGCGTGGTGATTACGCTCAATCGTTCTCTGTAAGAGAGGATACCTATGCCCAGCAGTGGGACGACAAAAAAGGTTGAGGTTCAGCTTTCAATCATGCCTAGCCGGTCCGAAGTCAAACTGTTGTCCGTATAACTAGAATATTACTTTTCGTTTCAGTTAGTAAATTCAATCCTGTTATCACAATTATATGGTACTAGCTTTCCGCCCGCGGCTTCGCCCGCGTGGAGTTCGGTTATATCACGCTTTTTAGTTTTCCCTCGGGAACATCATATTTTTCCGGGATAAAGGGTAGCCTATGTTCTTTCTCAGGGTCCAAAGATTGTCTGTGCCAAATTTCATCATAATCGGTTGAGAGGTTTAAGCGGGAAAGCGTAACAGACAGACAGACAGACAGAGTTACTTTCGCATTTATAATATTAGTATGGATTATCTTACCTTTAGAACAAAAACATCTTTTCTGGGATGTAAGACAGCCTGTGCAGATGCCGGTGGAGGCACGTTCTTCGGTATGTAATTACACAGCCATGGGCACGGTTTATCTCGCACTTGTGTACCTTGTGTAGTTTTTTCAGTCATTTTTATGTTCACAAGAATTTATTACAAAACTGAGGGCGTGCCTTAAGGCACTGGTATTTGAAGATGTGACAATATACTTCAAAGAGTGTTACAATATTTCAGTACAACAACATGTGCCAGAATGTCATTGACTTATCTATGGCCAAAAACTGTTTTTTTTTTACATGACTGTTAAGGTAACTTTTAGTGAACACCCTTTTTTCTTTTTTCCGAAGGTGGAAAACTCCCCATGGACTATCCTCTGCTTGAGGACCCGGAGGGGTGTGCCAGACTCCTACCGGCTAAAAAAACATCTGTGCGTTCGTCACCTGCCTTTCCGGGGTACTGGGTCCTCCACATTCTAGGGTACCTCCGGCAGGCCTTGACCAGTCGTCGCGAGTTCGACGGGTCTCTTCTCGCGCGAGCAGCCCTCAGAGGCTGCTGTCCTCATCTGAGTGGCGTGTGCGAACGCGTCACAATCACAACGCCAACTCGGCCATATGACGGACGTTGGACTCCCCGGGTCCTTCGCCCGTCAGCCATTATCATGGTGTTTATGGAACTCCCTCCTTCACCTAAGTTTTCACTGTGAGATAGTTGCGAAATATACCGGCAGCTATCTAAACGTTGTCAGATTGATCTCTCGGTGATAGGTTGATTGATTTCTCAGTGGTGGGCCATTACATCGGCAGCCGGCAAAAGTAGCCACCCACCAGACAAAGTCTTGCTGCCAAGCGATTTGTCGTGTTCAGTGCAAGGCATGATGTCTGGTGAAGCCGTACGGAGGACGGGTTAGAGCAGTTGTGTTGCGATGTGTGCCGGGTACGACGCGCCAAATGTTGTTGGGTCATAATTCTATAGTTTATAATTCTAAAAAAAAAGTCGGCCAAGTGCGAGTCGGACTCGCACACCGACGGTTCCGCCGTACAAACGTAGCGGTCACCAAAGCCTGGAGCACAGGCGTAGAGTAGCCAGCCTTTCGGTCTTCTATAGGATGCATTCTGGTGAGTGTGCAAGGGAATTGCATGATTTAATTCCCCATCTCCGTTCCACCATCGGACGACCCGTCGTACGGCGAGTTTCCACCCTTACGTTGTTGACACCACTGCGATCCGGACGAAGCGTTTCGCTTCCTCTTTTATACCGCCTACATCGAGGGACTAGAACAATTTGCCAGCGATGATGTTTCCGTGACATTACAATTTGAGTGTCTTCAAGGCTAGAGTGAATAGGCTCTTAATAAACTAGTGCGCTTTACCATCAACGATTGCGTCACTGCTTACCATCAGGCAGGATTGCGGTCAAGCGCTAGTTTATAATATATAAAAAAAGGCTCTGGGCGGACAGACATGTGCGTGCACATATTCATGTCGCCAACTGATTCTCTTTTATTCTGTTTCTGTTTCACTAACATAGGATAAGTTTTTTACTAACAACATATGGGCCCTGCCTGAAATAAAATGTTTGAATTTGAAAAACAATATTTTAATATTTTATGTAACTTCAAATTTATCATTTTCGCAATTTTTCCTTTATCTGTCTGTTATAACGTTGCTTCGTGCCGAATTTCAAGATTCTGAGATCACGGGAAGTACCTTGTAGGTTTTGATTTCCTAGCGTATTTCCTGGCGTATCTTTTGATCGCGTTAACTTAGAAGTTTGATTTTTTCACTGCTTAGAGGGACAATAAACCTAGGTATTCGGTATAAATTTCAATTCGATACCTTTATTCGTTCGTGAGTAATAAGGTAGTAAGTTTCATTTTATTAAAATATTTTCATTATATTAGATATTTAACTAAAAAAATGTGCTTTTCGCAATTTTTCCTATATTTGCATTATATGATAATGCTTCGTGCCAAATTTCAAGATTCTGAGTTTACGGGAAGTATCCTGTAGGTTTTGATTCCCTAGCGTGTGACGGAAATTCGTCTAAGGTGTCGGTATAAACTGCTGTATCTTTTGATCGCGTTAACTTAGAAGTTTGATTTTTTCACTGCTTAAAGGGACAATAGACCTGAGTATTTCATGTGAATTTTAGCTTGATACGTCCACGCATTCTTGAGATAAAGGGTCTTGACAGACAGACAGACAGACGGACAACAAAGTGATCCTATAAGGGTTCCGTTTTTTCCTTTTGAGGTACGGAACCCTAAAAATGATACAGTCCTATTACAAACGTCAACATTGCATTCAATTTGCATTGCAACATCAAGTATTACTTGTGCTTCGTTAAGCAAAAATAAACTTAATGTCAAAGGCCATTTAGTTGAATATTCAAAGATTTCCGAATCCTAGGTAGCATCAAATATTTGGAAATCTAGAGTATTTTGATAATTTTGTTCCAAAGATTAGTCAGTCATTTTTGACTGCACTGAAGTAACATATTAACAGTTCATCATAAGTTTCTGCATAATCTTTTTACAACTATGTTGGGTTTGGCACAGTGGAGACCGCCAGAAAAACGCCGAGCAATGAAGCTCGACGAATCCCGGAGAAACGATTCAACTGTCTTGGGTCCCGCAACGAAATTAATCAGAAAAGAATAGCGGAGGAGTAAGAAAAAAGATATTTTTTCCACTTCCCTCCATAATAAGCAGGAGACAGAACAGAACTAGGCCAATCGGCACAAAGGGACATTATTGCAACTGGGTGAAGCCCAGATTGCCAAGCACCACGGAATAACATTTGATTAAGTTAATGGGTCCTAAGTAGGTATTTGCTGTTACAATTGATTCCAATAATAGGTATGGCAAAAGCGCCTGAACGCACGCAAATTATATAATGTAAAATATTATAATGTAAAATATATCTAAAGAGTAATATTTAAAGCCCATATTTAAATAATATTGTTTTTTCCGTGTGGGAATCTTTAGAAAACTTGCGTAGTGGCCAGTGGGCGACCAAAGGCTTTGAGCCATAGGGCACTGAATAGGAGATGATCCAGAAGCAGAAATGTGATTCTGTAACCAAAGCAATTGACTGCTGAGCATGTCGCAGGTTAGATTCCCGCACGGACAAATATGTGTTTGCGTATCATACAAATATGTGGCTGTTTGTGTATCAGCGTAAAATTCCTAGTGTAGGGCAACGTTTTGCCAGATTAAAATAATAACTCGGCCGACCCCGAGAACCGAAACCGAGGATAGAAAAATGCGTGAAAAAAATAAATTAAATACTGTTAACTTTTTAATACAGTCCTAACTGTTGGCAAAATTAACTGTTTAAAGAATCGAAGTCAAATAACATTATAACTTTAAAGAAGTAATTTTTCGCCCTTCAAAGAGCCTCGAGAGCTCTCGTCTCAGCTTTGTTAAACAGATGTTCATTTGCTATGCTGATAGGTGCCGCAAATAAAAACTTATCCGTTGCAGGCCTAAGCACCTTAATATATGAAGAAAACCAATGCTCATAGCAACTCTTTGCAGTTTTGGCTCTCTAAAAACAGTTGTTACTACTTCGGTCACGACCATCTAGACTGTAATTAGCCGAGACAAATTTTTCGGTTGAATTTGTAGCCGAGAATGCCGAGAATGCATCTGGCGAAATATGCATGGCTTCGTTCACGGTTTCATTTTTAACCAACCCGCAACCCTGGTCCAGGAGGCATCGGTTTGCGATCTCTTTGAGGTGCGCGTGAGACAACGCACTGACGACTCGGGTCTGATCCTTACCGGGTGGCGAGCTGCCCACTGCTCACCAACCGCAGGCCCCCGCCTACGGTGGCCGGGGCTTCGATGTTGTCTCCCGACCAGGGCAACTCCTGCGGCGGCTTAGTGAGGGCGCTGGGATTCCCGCTGTATCACGCGCTCCGCCACCTCCTTTACCAGCATCACTGCTTCGCAGAAGGAGGTGACTGACGGCCTGCCATGCACTCTCGCGACCTCTTGTGTCCGACCTTGGTGGACCAAGGTCGGACACAAGAGGTCGCCGCCGATCGCCGCCACGAGGACACGGCGGTGCTATACGCAAGCCGGGCAGACCTCCACCGTACGCTCCACCGTGTCCTCAGAGTGGTCCCCACAGTGGTGATGCCCTGGAGTTTTCTCCCGCCTTATACGGAATAACAAGTCTTCAGCTTTAGCATTTTAGGATAGACAAGACAAAATTAGTTGATCACTTTCATGCCCCTAACATGGAGATAAAAATCGTCACCATACCTCATAAAAAGGATCATCCCATCGATTCTGTACAAATTCCATGGAAAGTTAATTGATGTGAGCTCAGAGTGAGCTGTCAAGTTTGAGTGCGAGATGCTTACAGAATCGCACTGCAGGAAGCTCTCAGCAGCACTAAATTATTGAAAGTATTTACTTATATTTACTTATAAGTAAATAATTTAATGACTTAATTAAATGACCTGGATTACATTCATATTATGAAGCTTAACTTATACTCTAATAACTTACAACCTCTCGATATGGGGTACAACTACCATTATTAAATTCCTTGATTTGTAATGCTCAACGATCATAGTAAGTGTTTTCTACATACGTGTCTTTTACCCTGCGTAAGCAGTGTCAAAATTATTCGAAATTTGATGGTGACGCTACTTTCGCCGATTATAAAGTAAGGATAATGAATGTGCTGATACTTTCGCTAAATATGCTTGTTGCATTGTGTAAGGTGCCAAGCGGACAGTGCGGCCGGTTGTGAAATGTTCGCCGTACTTTGCTACTTGCAAGGTTACTCGTTAGTCTCTAGGTCTAGGTGTTAATCAAGCTACATGTCAGTACGGACGTAGCGTACGGTCACGTTAGCACTAGTACGTAACCGGCCACACTGCACGCTTGACGCCTAGCATGTATCAAACGTTGTTCTGTCACTAGGTTCTAGGTGTTTAGCAACCTCTCGGAGAGTATCGAGATAAATAGCATGCGATTGGAGACGTCTATGTCCAGCAATGGTGTACTAAAGTGAACTAAATTATGACAGATTTTGGTAAGTGAGCTATGCTTGCATTCCGAGCGTGCCAACTCAATGTTGTTTCACTGCAGATTAGTAGAATTAAGTATTTGCTTAGAATAAGTAGCTTGTGTATATATACTTTGCAGTAGAGAGTAGGGTTCTATAAACTGCCATCAGCGATGGAATTAGCGCTAAGTGACACAGGCGCGCCAATTGTTTATTCGCTCACAGTACATGAAGCGTGTCGCTTTAGCATGTAACTCGGGCCCATTGTACATTTGTACAAGCTATAAAGCTATACACTCAAGCAACACGCTTAGGGTAATTCGACCTCAACGTCATGATACTTGAAACATCACCAAGCGTGGATAAAATGTGTTTATTATAATAGTACTTGATTGTATAAATTATCTTATAATATATATAACTAGTCCTGCAGTTTTCACTTAGGTACAGCAATTTGTACAGCTTAATCTGCAACAATTTGTAAGTTTATAGCGGGACGCTGAGCAGCACTTTTTTGGTGGGCATGGTGCAGGCGGGCAGAGCAAAGGCGGGCAGGGCAGAGGCAGGCAAGGCGAAGGTGAGCAAGGTAACATGCAGCATCTACGTGGTTTACAAACATACACCGGGCATTTGCGAGGTCTCCAGGGAAAGACCGAGCGGCACATTCTCGGTAGACAGGCAGGCATACTGCAGCACCCCACGCAAGGGCTGGGAATGCTACGACAGCGTACCATAGGGCAAGTTTTTGAGCGATTTAAGCAAGGAGATATTAACTTGCGATGCGCTCTTATTTTCGGTCGGCATCGAATCTTACGTTGTTTCTTATATCCAACAGGGCAAGGCCGCGGCCGTACGCATGGTGATGTTTTGCAAGGTGTAGAGCATGGTGAAGTACTACAGGGTGACTCGCTGGGTAACGCACAGAGAGCCTTGCATGGTTTTGGTGGACAAGGCCTGGATCGTGGTGGCGGGCACGGTCTGCATCGCGGTGGCGGGCACGGTCTGCATGGCAGTATTGGGCATGTCCTGCAGCGCAGTGACGGACACGGCATGCATCGTGGAGGCCGACACGGCCTGCATCGCGGAGGCCGACAGGGCCTGCATCGCGGACGCCGACATGGCCTGCATCGAGGTGGCCGACACGGCCTGCATCGCGGTGGCGGGCATGGTCTGCATCCCGGTGGTGGACTGCAAGGCCTGTATCGAGGTGGCCGATATGGCCTGCATCGAGGTGGCGGGCATGGTCTGCATCGCGGTGGCGGGCGGCAAGGCCTGCATCTAGGTAATCGAGGACAGAGTCTGCATCTAGGATACGGTCGGCACCTAGGTGGCGATGCGCAGCTTGTTCCGCAAAGTGGCGACGGTGGACAAGGAACGCATGTCATGCATTGCACCGATGGCTGGCATGGTGATGGTGGGCATGGCCTGCATCGCGGTGGCGAGCACGGTCTGCATCGCAACGGTGAGCACGGCCGGCATCGCAGTGGCGAGCACGGCCTGCATCGCGGCGGCGTGTACGGCCCGCATCCCGGTGGCGAGCTCGGCCTGCATCGCGGTGGTGAGCACGGCCAGCATCGTGGGGGCGGACATGGACATGGCCTACATCGTGGGGGCGGGCATGGCCTACATCGTGGGGGAGGGCATGGCCTACAACGTGGGGGCGGGCATGGCCTACAACGTGGGGGCGGGCATGGTCTACATCGTGGGGGCGGGCATGGCCTACATCGTGGCGGCGGACATGGTCTACATCGTGGGGGCGGACATGGTCTACATCGTGGGGGCGGGCATGGCCTACATCGTGGGGGCGGGCATGGCCTACATCGTGGGGGCGGGCATGGCCTACATCGTGTTGGTGGACATGGCCTGCATGGTGGGGGCGGACATGGCCTGCATAGCGGTGGTGAACATGGCTTGCATAGCGGTGGTGAACATGGCCTGCATAGCGGTGGTGAACATGGCCTGCATCGTGGTGGTGGACATGGCCTGCACAGTGACGACGCAGGAACGCAAGGTCTACAAGGCTTGCAAGGTCGACATGGCTTACCGCAACATGATGGCCGACTGCACTTTCTACATGGCGACCCACATGGCCTTCTACAACATTTGGCAGGCCTGCACGGAGACGGACGGCAAACTATCATTTTGCATTTAGATGGTCGACAGCTAGGGTCGGAAAGCAGACAAGGTGTCGCACATGGCGATCCGCAAGTAGGTGGGCGGTTTGGCGGTGGTGTCCACTCTAACATTAGTTCATTCCTTGCTAGTGGAGCTCCGTTCATTCTACGAATTATTAATTCGAATACGCCCCGTCGAGGATTAGTCACTGTAGAAACCTTAACAGCTGCTTGATCATCGGCATTTGCTCCTGATGCAGCAATAATACATTTAGGTCCTTGACATGGTTCCTTTCCGTGCACAGGACATGGTTCTCTAGGACCAATTTTAATATGCGACACAGTCGCAACCATATCGCCTTTAGTGACACCAACTGCAGCGGGGCAGGGCTTTTCCTTAATTGAAACGGTTTTCCCCTTACATTGTCTGTAACACTGTGTGCTTCTCAGCGGTTGAGATTGTATTGATGCGCAACTCATTTCCGGAGGCGCCGTTTGAACAAAAGAATTATTTTTTATGATAACATGTCCTGGTTTTGTACGACCCATCCCCTTTTCATCCTTTTTAGTTGCAACATTGAAAATATCGGAGTATCTTAATGGTTTATCTATTAAATAATTTCTTGTACTGTCTATTGTCGATGATGCATCACTTATAGAAATTTTACTATTATTGTAAGCGTAATTATTGTCAGCCTTACTTTGACATGCTTGCAAGCATTTGTTTACGGAAGCTGACGCCTGTGACCCAGATGTACGACGACGGCAGAGATCATCAAACAGTGTCACATATACGGCAGTTTCCTTCTTCCCAAATATGCTCTTAGGCATATTATTAGAATTTTCGTTTTGGTGTTTGGGGAAATGGCTGTAAGACTTAGCAGCGTAATCTACTTTATCAGAAAACGAAACGCTGCGTCTCTTAGACCTGAGGGCACAAAATGATGTTGCTGAATGATCTAACTTAGCTTGAATTGATTCCGTTGAGAATTCCGGTTTATCCGTAAATGATTGTGAATACTCATCGACTATAGCCGCCGTTTCAGAACACGGTATCGATGATCCCGTAATGGAAAAATTGATGAAATTGTCTTCTACATGAAGAAGTCTCAATTCCTTGTTTGTTGATTTAATTTCCATTATTTGCTCTTCCGTCAAATCTTGATAAATCGGCAGGCTCGGCTGGACACCTAGGACGAGTTGACTACAGTTTATTTATGTTACGAAATAATTAAAAAAAAAAAAGGCAGTTATAGGTACCGGCCTTAATATTTCAGTATAGAATTATAGATTATTTCTAGATCGTTATAGAAACAAACAAACCCTCTTTACTTGCATAAACATTTAATTAATAGATGGATACATAACGTAAATTTGTTATGTTAACGTTTACGTTTAGGAGATTTTGATGAACAACAATCTGAACAGGTGGGTAAACATTGCGCCGTGCGAGTGTCTTTCACAGGTACAACTTTTTCTTGATTTACTGCAGGTGTGATGAATTGGTATTCAAATTTAGTTTTTCGGCCTGGCATTTCTATAAC
Source organism: Sesamia nonagrioides (assembly GCA_017933935.1). NCBI lineage: Eukaryota > Metazoa > Arthropoda > Insecta > Lepidoptera > Noctuidae > Sesamia > Sesamia nonagrioides. The sequence goes on from JADWQK010002215.1 coordinate 148,259, forward strand.
TTTTCCAATGCGTAGTTTAATCACTTGTTCTGGATAGTCATATACAACCCCAGGGTACTCTTCTGCCGTAGTTGGCAATAGCTGGCCGGGTTCGTCACGGGCTACGTCTCCCACTCCGTCAGATGTGAAGTGAAAGTGAGCTCGTTGCTTGTGGTTCATACCGCAGCTATCCGACGGCATTTGGAATATGACCTTGTTCCCCGTCGGGCAGCAATCTGCACAATGTCGTGATTTATCAAGCGAATATTTGTTATGAAATTTCAGTAAAAATATACAGTATGTTAAATAACAGAGGGCGTTCCCTTAAACTCGTTAATATATATCATTAATAAATTAAAATAAAAATATCAGCATAGAAAAATAAGCATAAAAAAATCCGAATAAAAAAAAATTCTAATTGGAAATAAATTTGAAACCTCCTGTTTTAAATCAAAATAGTAGTCGTCATGTATAAATAAATTGCGACGTTGCCGTCTTTCATGTTCGCGTGTACAGTGTGTTGCTTTTACATGTCAATTTAAAATTTTTATTGAATATTTTCTTATTGGAAAAATTTTTAAAACATTTTGTTTTCGAATGGAAATATTTTTTTTAGCATGTATGTATGCTATACTATTTCGGGTTAACGGGAACGCCCTCTGTTAGTTAACATACTGTATATAGAAATACAAAGTCATGGAGAATTTGGAAAGAATAAATAAATGTTATAATATTGTAACAAGTCTCAGTCTAATTAAATTTAGCGTTTCCTTTTTCCTTTACAGATTTGACACGCTTGCATCCTTGGACAACAACAGTGACACTCTGGATCGGTTGCGGTTCTAATGTTTACTTTACGGACTGGTTGCATCTTGTCGGGACCTTTAGGTGTAACAAGTTCCAATTCTAGTTTACACTTCCTATCACCCTCCATTGCAGTTTTTGCCACTTTCAGTACGAAAACTTCTTTATTGGGATACTCGTTTTTAATATCTCCGCGCGCCAGCATGGCCTGCTGGCCGTGTTTTTGTGCCTGGAGGCATCCTTCAGTGGTGCAAGTAAACTGCGTGCCTTGCGGCCGCACGCCGCCGCAGCATATTGCCTCGGTCGGTAATGCTAAACTGATTTTATTTTTCCCGCAAGGTGGTAGACAAGTTCCCTCAGTTTTCGTTTTCATATATGGACTTTGCATAGCACAATGGGTCTGACTGATCTTCTTTATGACAGCTGTGCTGGCTGGTACTTTTATCTTTAGTTCGTTGCCACCCAAATTTGATCCCATCTCTTCAAAAGCTTTACTGGGACCTGGCCATCAACAAATTGATTTTCATGCATTCAGCTATCGTAAACTCGCTTAAGTAATATACATACATACCTACGTTTAAAACATCTTGTCCTGAACATTATATTTACCCTGACTAAATACAACCTACTACTAAAGGGGTCTTCTTTAATACTGGGAGTACGATAAATTGTAAGTATTTAATGTTAATAATTATTGGAACAAAGTGATACTTTAGTCCAATAATAATTATGAAGAAGAATTATTTCTGCTCTCTTTCTCACCTTTGGGAACGTGCAAACAATACTGATCCATATTTCTGCAGACCATAGGTTGTTTAGGAGGTGGCCTAGGGCCAGAGCAGTAGCACATGTCTTCAGGATCTTGACATGGTGTGGAATTATAAGGATCTGGAGCTGAAAGGATTTATTTGCAAATATTTAATAACGACAGTGTTGAAATGAACAAGATTAAAATAATGCTTACAAAATCTTACCTATAGGACAAGGACCGCCACTGTGACCGCCTCCGTGTGATTGACAGGGAGGACCACTGCCTGATGGACCTTTTCCAGGTGCTATGGCGGCGCCACAAACACAAGGGTCTTGGGAAGTTTGGAAATCCCTTTGAGGATTGCACGATCGATCTACGATAGAAGGCCCTCGATCAGCTCCTAAATTAGGTGGGCCAGCACCTTGGAATCTTGTAATGATTAATTTTCCAAAACAAGAGATGCGTAAAAACATGGCAATGTCTCCAGTCGGTTCGCCATCTGGGCCAACGATTCGAAATGAATCCTTCAAGGCTTGGCAGCTAACAATTGTAGGGTCTTCCAAAAACTTATTACGTGATTGGACAAATTCCTTCGTCATATCTATTGTTGCCTCGCCCATTATTATTTTAGTTGGCAGACAACCACATGGAAGGGACTTGTGAACTGTTACCTTTATGGGGAAGTTACTCATGGCTTTTGAAATATCTCCTTCTTGAAGGGAAAACAGACACGACTTGCCGCTATTGAAAGTTTTTACAAAGGGTCCCCCACTTTTAGCCACACAAGCCCCAGGGTCATCGTCACATATTTGAAGGGGCTCCACTGATGGGGCTGCAATAGTCACACAGGTCCTGAAGTCCTTGTCAGAAAAACAAGGACTTTTCACAAATGATATCTTGTCGATGAGTACCTCCAAGAGGAAGAGGCCACCGTCGTGCATCTGCGTCATCGTGGATTTTGTTAGGGGATGGGTTTTTAAATTTTAAAATGTTTTTTCAAAAGACTTTCATATTTATAACTTTGACATATTGCACAAACAAAAGAAGATGATTTGACATTACAAAATTTCTTTCAGATTTGACGCTTATTGCAACGAGTCTAGTCGGGAAAAGCACTCTATTGTTACTTAAACTCTTTGTGTAAAGTTCAGGGACGTGTTATGTAGCCGGCAGCCTAATTGCCTAACTGTTACGCTCAATTTAAATAATTTTGAAGCATAACTAATTAACGTAAATAACGCAATTAACGTTGTGGAACTGTCAAAATGAAACCTATTGTTACTGATAGTGTGTTACATACATGGGCGTACCCTGGGTACAGTGGGAGGCAGCTGCCTCCCCCCTGGAAAACTCGCAAAACATGTATGAACTCCCATAATTACTACACAAAGTATAAACGAGGACTTATCTCTAACTTTTAAATAAACCACGCAGTAGGCACTAACAAAATGTACGGTGTAATTGCCAGAAAACCGCCTGCGACTATAGCCATTTGTTTAAATTAGATTACTCACTCTAAAAATTTGACTAGTTTAATTCGTGCAACTACGCGATGCCTGTATTCCCCAGCAGGAGGCGTTTGGTCCCTCTAAATTGGGGAGAAGCCGCCTCAGGGCAACCCCAGCCCGTTCCTGTCTGAGAGCCTAACGTCGGAAGTGCTCCTCGAAGTTGCACCGGCTGCTAAGGACGAGTCCCAGGTACTTCATCGTCGACCCGATGCCGATGTGAACCCCTCCTAACGTTATGTGGGAAACCGACGGTGGCGCGTTCCGAGGACCATGACAGCACATGGCCTCGGACTTGTGCAGGGCCACCTCGAGTCGCAATTGCCGGATCCTCTCGACGATTGTCGCAACCCCGAGGATCGCTGCATCAGCCGCCGCCTGGTGGGACCTCCTTAGTGCCAAGATCAGCGTGTCGTCAGCGTAACAAACTACGCTAGGTCGGCGCGAACGGGCCTACTCTAGCGTTCTAATATTGTGGGGTATGGCATCCTCGATGCAGCCATCTTCGAGCACCGTGTGCAAGCTTTCGAAACCTTAAAATGCCGAAAAACATCGGGTTGCTCCGATCATATGCCCTAGCTACTGGACTTAAGCATAGTGCGTAACAGAGAGAACTGACAACAACAGATGTAAAAAATTGCAAACAACAAAAATATCAGAATACTTAACACGTTGATTGCGGTAAGTAAAATCCTATACCTTCATCTGTTGCGGTGGCGGACCAAATTGTGCCCCCAATGATTTTTCCTTCAGTGCGTGGTAGGTCTTTTTCGACCCGTCAGCACAAATTTAAATTAATTTGCTATAACTTTGCGAAATCATAATTTAGTTGAGCAGTTTTTGGACTGTTAGTATAACTCTGATTTGATTCGCCCCGGGATCTGCCAAACAGGAAATGAGAAATAAACCATTGAAAGTGGCGGGTCGATATCGACCAGATCCGCACTAGAAAGTATTTCTATTAGTGATGGGAAAGACTAAAATAAGAGGTTATCGATAAAAGAAATAAATAAAAGATATATATAAAAGAAAGTCGTGTTAGTTACACTATTTATAAATTCAAGAACGGCTGGACAGATTTGGCTGAAAATAGTGGAGATGTAGCTCAGAACCAGGAGAAGGACATAGGATTTTTAACCAGTTCAACTGCGTTCCCATAGAAAAGATTTATCAAGTGCTGATTTGAATCGAGCAGCATTTCGATACTCGAAGGAACTTCAGCTGACAACAAACATGAGAGTAGCATTGCTTATGATACATCTGCAGAAGATTTCTCTGAGGAATTGCTGACTATCGGTAATAGTTGAGTACCTGTCGCCGAATCGAGCGGATTGATTTCGATTCCTCATAATTTCTGTATTTTTGTCTCATCGAAAGACGAACTTCTTCATCAGCCTATTAATGTCCCGACTGTTGGGTCACAGGCCTTTCCTAAGGATAAACACCGTAGAGAGAATGGGCCGTAAATCACTAAGCGGGCCTAGTGTGGACTGGTGGGTTATAACGACTGCAGATGCAACTGGGCCAAAGGCTTAACGGAAAGACGAATTTATCAAGAAAGTATTACCAAACATCATCATTAATTTTACGGAATTAAAAAACGCGACGTACGACAGTTACGATAGCTTGCCCAACACTAAATGGCGAGGCGAGCACTCTGTGCGGTATCGGGCCGCCAACCGCCTGTTGGCACGGCGGGCCATAATAGGCCCCTCCCGCACCGAGTTGATATTTTACACCGTCAGTGCGTGATAGGCCGATAAAGGCCTGCCGTGGTGTTTTTATAGGGAACACCTATAATTTTGATCACAATATCAAATATATATTTATCTTTGTCGTACCTTTACAAACACCGGAGATAATCGTTCCGCACTAGCGAGAGGGACAGAGTTTTGTTCGTCCGCACTAGCTGAAATTCCGCGGCAGGCAGATTTAGGCCTGATCCGCAGTGAACGTGTTAAACAAACCCAGAGTGCGAGAAATATATGAAAGGCCATCAATTTTTTGTTTGGTGTAAAGTCTGCAATTCATTTTTTGCGCTCTGGGCGAAGCGTTAAGGTGTCTTTTACTAACTAAATCTCACTCGTATTCCTTCTTTGCCTGTGCCTGCTTCGCAGAAGGAGGTGATAACCTCCCATAGTCCCATGTACTCTCGCCCTGTACCATGGACTTGACTTACGTATTTATAATTCAAGCAGAAAAACTACACTGTGAGAACATTATAGTGATGTGGTAAAAATATCATTGAATATTTAGATGCAGACTTAACTGCTTCTTTGCCAGCAGAAGGTAAGCTCCAAGCCGTGCGCAAGCGCGACTCTTTACGTTTTTCGGCGTCAATTCGTAAACTTTTACACTCTGTTTATTTTATTGAACTCCCGCCAAAGCGTGCTACAACCACAGAGCAAGTAATCACTATGATTACAAAATTAAGTTTTTTTTTACACTGGCAGAATAGTCGAGATCAGCTCAGCTGCCGAAGTAGGTATCTATTAATGAAACGCATTTTTATTTGTTCCAGTGTTTGTCTGGAATACAGGATTATATTTAAACTAGCTGCTGCCCGCGACTTCACCCGCGTGGACTTCAGTCTGCAGGAGCTCAGTTGATATAAAATAGCGCCTGATAAAATAATGTGAGCAATATGTACGCCCGTGTCCAATCCCGTTTTCGCTACATTTTTTTGTTACTGCTCTGCTCCTATTGGTCATAGCGGGATGTTATATAGCCTATGTCCTGTCTCAGGCTTTAGACTATTTGGGTACCAAATTTTATTACAATCGGTTCAGTAGTTTTGGCGTGAAAGCCAGGCAGACAGACAGATTTCGCAAATTAATATTAGTATGGATTTCGTCTATTGGGAATACTGATAAATACGATCGTCATGTAAAAAGCTCTAAAGGAGCTACTGTTTAATGAATAATTAAGCTTCGGTTTTACAATTTAGTAAAATAGTGCACTGTTCATTAAAATTTTGTAGAAATAAGTGTATGGTGTTTAAAACAGTCCATGAAATAAAAAACCACTCAATGGAAAATAATTTTATTCTTTTAAATAGGACATCAACGTCAGAGGACTTGGAAGAAAAAGTACTTCACTCTTCGCTCCTTTTCCTATTTTGGGTTTAAAAAATCAGGTATGGTAGGGTACAGACGACAGCACATCATACTGCTACATTCTATCAAATTCCTTTATTAGATTTTCAACTTTGTCGCTGCAGCATTAAGGCTCAAGAGTTTGACTTGCTGTCGTCCGTATATGAGGACAGCCAACAATGTCTTTGCATATTACTTTGAAATTTTATTGAACAATTAGGTACTGTGATAAGTAATAGTCATCTTTTTCGAGTAAATGTATAGAAAAAAACCGCCTCAATGATTCCTTATTCATTAAAAATCTATTAATTACATACAAATACATTAAAATGATTTACAAAATCTCTTTGATTACATATAAGAAAACCGAAATGTCAATTTTAGGCAATTCCAAAGTCACGGAATAAATATACAACCTTATTTTATGTTTCAGCGAAACCCGAAACACGTATATCCAGTATTTTTAAATGAAGAATCTATGTAAAAAAAAAAAAAAAAACAATAAGATATCAGGAAAAACCATAAAGTTATGAGCTTGCTATCATACTTGGTTGTCCCAACAAAAATATGGTCAACGTACCGCTCGCCCGCCAGCGCCTGCAGCGACTGTGCTCCTAGTATGTACTATGATCTACAGACAGCTGTGCGCGCTCGGTAACCATCACCATCGTCATCATCTCAGCGTTAATCCTAGTCGCATCCGAAGCTTTTTTCAACTTTGGAGTCGGGGGTCCGCTTTACCAGTCTAACTGCTGATTTTGGCTAAACTTCGATATTTTCCGTGAAGCGACTGCCATCTGACCTCCACAACCCGAAGGCGACATCGAAGCATTGCAATTAGCCCAATTGTTGAACTTTTGAGGGCTCCAACAACCCGTAACGACTGCCACTAGATGTTCGTATGGCAACGCAACCGGGAGCAACGGCTTAACGTGCTTTCCGAGGCACGACCAGACCAATGCAAATATTCATATTCATGCATACAAATATTAGCACTGCGCGGGATCGAACCCGCGCCTCCTTGCGCAGCGGCCGCGTTCGCTACCGCTACGCCACGGATCCACCAAGGACCACGGTCACCAACTACGCAAACCATTGCAACAATTTCTAAATATGTTTGGGAAAAATATAACATGGTGTAAAAATGATTGGAATCGATTCAGTTGCTTATTCTGAACCAACTATAAATCAGGGTTCGTATGTCGTAAAAATAATGTTGTATAATAATGTATGAAGTGTTGTTATCAGTTGTCTTTACGACAGTAACAGAAAGTGCTGCGCTGCGGCTTGGCTGCTTGATATTAAGTAAGTACCTATTTCGTTATACACCCAAGAAATTCTATTATTGTGATAATAATTAGCTTACCTCATCTTGCCCCATTTTCATTACCCCATCTTACCCCATGGTAAGAGGGGTTTTTCGAAAGTTCCTAATAAATCATTTATCTAAAAAAATGCTATAAATTCATCTCGTTTATTATGCTCATTTATTTATGGTACAATGGCGCCGAATCTGTTGTTCACAAACTAAACTAATTTTAAATTAAGTGCATCTCTTTCTTTTTATTTCATTAGAAAAAGGACAGAAGATAAAATTTTAGTTTAGTCCTGTCAAATTAAGATATTCCATAGACAGATTAGAATGCGATTTAGATGCGATTAAAAACATGGCGACTAAAAATACGTCAGTTTACGTCAGGAGCCCACTAATTTGACAGGTCTAAACTGATATTTTATCTTCTGTCCTTTTTCTAATGAAATAAAAAGAAAGAGATGCACTTAACTTAAAATTAGTTTAGTTTGTAAACAACAGAATTGGCGCCATTGTGCTATAAATTCATCTCCCAAATACTATGCCAAATTATAGTTAGATTAATAACATTGGTTAACTATTTTTAAGTTCAGTGCAACTTTTTCTTTCTAATTCAATAAGAAAAGGATAGAAGATAAAATTTTAGTTTAGTCCTGTCAAATTAAGATATTCCATAGACAGATTAGAATGCGATTTAGATGCGATTAAAAACATGGCGACTAAAAATACGTCAGTTTACGTCAGGAGCCCACTAATTTGACAGGTTTAAACTAATATTTTATCTTCTGTCCTTTTTCTAATGAAATAAAAAGAAAGAGATGCACTTAACTTAAAATTAGTTTAGTTTGTAAACAACAGAATTGGCGCCATTGTGCTATAAATTCATCTCCCAAATACTATGCCAAATTATAGTTAGATTAATAACATTGGTTAACTATTTTTAAGTTCAGTGCAAGTTTTTCTTTCTAATTCAATAAGAAAAGGATAGAAGATAAAATTTTAGTTTAGTCCTGTCAAATTAAGATATTCCATAGACAGATTAGAATGCGATTTAGATGCGATTAAAAATATGGCGACTAAAAATACGTCAGTTTACGTCAGGAGCCCACTAATTTGACAGGTTTAAACTAATATTTTATCTTCTGTCCTTTTTCTAATGAAATAAAAAGAAAGAGATGCACTTAATTTAAAATTAGTTTAGTTTGTGAACAACAGATTCGGCGCCATTGTACCATAAATAAATGAGCATAATAAACGTAACGATTATACTGTATTTTTACCCGACTGCCAGGAGGGTTATGTTTTTAGCTCCTATCTTGTATGTATTATTCTTTATTACTAGTATCTCTAGAACCGCTGAACGGATTTTCACATTTGAGGTATCGTTAGATTTGACTTAATTGCCCAACTGCTACTAGATAGGTGACATTTAAAAAAATCCAAAATGGCGGATGTATGACGCCATATTGTGAGATATGAAGAAATAAATTTCTACCAAGCATATCGAGTGGGATATCAAAATGAAGGATTTTAAACACTGATTCTAAATATGTATACATATAACTTAATATATAATGGAACAAAAAAAAAAAAAAGGAATTACATGTTTTTTTCTGCCAAGCATATAGAGTTGGGTATCAAAATTAAGGATTTTAATCATTGATTATAATAAAAATATTGATTCTAAATATATTTTATATAAAAAAGTCTTTAAATATAAAATTGCCGTTTAATAGGAAAAAAATCTTTTGTATTAATTGAAGTAATAACCCATGCCATCAATGTATTTTTGCCAACACAGTGGCAGTTTATTGATTCTTTAAGAAAATCAGCTGGACGAGAGGCAAGTGGCAGTCTCCGAATGGGGCAATGCCAAACTTGTAGCATTCAATACCGCCAAAACCCGGAGTGTCTTTTCACCCCCAAAAGGAGCCCGTTCACCTTGGCTCCTACTTTTCGAAATGTATCCTTGGAGTGTTCCGACCGCCTTCAGCTTTTGGGAGTTGAGATTCCCTCCACCCTAAACTTTGGGCGGTTCATTGAGTCCAAAGCCAAGGTGGCTGCCAAAGAACTTGGCGTTATCGCAAGGGTCCGGCGGTACTTCACACCAGGGCAGCTTTTAATGTTGTACAAAGCACAGGTCGGTTCCCGTGGAGTACTGCAGCCACATTTGGGCTGGTGCTGCCAAGTGTCACCTGGCCACTTTGGATTCAGTGGAGAGGCGGGCGAAGAGGCTAATTGGTAACCCTGACTTAACTCGAGACGGTCTCCAAAGCCTAGAGCACAGGCGTAGAGTAGCCAGCCTTTCGGTCTTTTATAGGATGCATTTTGGGGAGTGTGCGAGGGAATTGCAAGATTTAATTCCCCCATCTCCGTTCCACCATCGGACGACCCGTCGTACGGCAAGTTTCCACCCTTACGTTGTTAACACCACTACGATCCGGACGAAGCGTTTCGCCTCCTCTTTTATACCGCGTACATCGAGGGACTGGAACAATTTGCCAGCGACGGTGTTTCCGTCACATTACAATTTGAGCGTCTTCAAGGCTAGAGTGAATAGGCTGTTAATAAACTAGCGCTAGTTTATAACTAATAAAAAAAAAAAGACGAAAAAGATTGAAGACGAAGAAGACCATGACAGAAAAGTTAGAAAAGCTCACAAAATATACAATGTTAGTGCTGTAGACATCTCATTTGAACCTAAAACATATGGTCAAAAACCACGAGAGGAATACATACCTGAAGGTCCCAATAAATCAGGTAGTATACATATATATATATAGGTATATACATAGTCATGCTAAGACGGAACATCAGTGCTAACCATGGGCTGGTTAACGGTGCTATGGGTATTATCCGACGAATAGATTGGCGAGCACTACGCAGAAAGCAGTTGGAGCCAGGAAAAGTACCACAAGCGGTATTTGTGGAGCTCGATGACACAAGTATAACAGGGAACCTACCTGGTATTGGAGTCTGGATCCAGCCTTGTGCTACAGAATTTGATGATTTACGTGGTAAAGGCAAGATTGAGCGACGAATGTTTCCCTTAATTTTATGCTGGGCAGTGACGGTGCATAAACTACAGGTCACAACTTTAGACCCAGCAGTTGTAGATTTAAGTAGAAACTTATTTGCAAAAGGTCAAGCTTACGTTGCTTTGAGTAGAGTGAGGACTCTTTCCGTACTTGATATCAGTTTTCTTAACCCTAACAAATTGCTAAATCAACCACATGACATAAACTCATATAAGGAATTAATCCGGTTACGTAATATTTCTTAACTAAAAAGACATAAATTTATTAATAATTAAATAAACAAAAACAACCACTTGCATGGATAACTACAATTAAAAATCAACTGAAAAGACTAAAACAAGATGAAAATTCAATGATAAGGCATTTAAAAAAAAAAAAAACTATGATAAATCCAAAAACCTACATTGAAACAGTACCAAACCTATGTACAGACGACATCAGATCAAGCTACTACAATCTGTCAGATTTCCTTATCAGATTTTCAACTTTATAGCATTAAGGCTCTATGTTGATTGGAAATATTTGACCGTTTGGGGTAGCTTGACCTGCTGTCGTCCGTACCTACGTAATTAATGTACACTTAGAAATTTCAGCACAAAAGTCAGTCAGTTTCAATTTTATGCAAAATTATAAACAGAATTACATTCGGAGGCATGCATAAAGCGCGTATCTTGTACATATGAATGTATGTAATATTCTTTATTATCTTGTATCTCCAGAACCGGCTAACGGATTTTCACATTTGAGACATCGTTAGATTTGTCTTAGACGATGAATTTAAAAAAAAAAAATACAGTGGCGGATGTTTGACGCCATAATTATGAGGTAATTTTTATTAATCAAACTTATCGAATTGGTTTTAAAATGAAGGATTTAAAATACTCGTTAGAAAATATGTATATAACGTGCACTTTTAATATTAAATGGAACGATGAAAAAAGAAATTAAACAATTTTTTTAAGTTTTCCAACATTAGAAACATAATTTGTTAAAACTAAAAAGATAGAAATAAAACTTCTTAGCTAGATAAACAAGTATTCCATAGCACAGTCCCCCAACTGTGATTGTTCAACTTGTTTCTACCTATTCAGTTCGTTAGAGTTTTATGCAGGCGGGTTTTTTGTTTTTAAATAATATTTTTTATTGGTATTTTTACCTCTACAGCTAGTCGCTGCAAAATGTTTAAAAATAATGTTACTTATAAAATTAGACGAACGATTAGCAAGAATGCTAATGAAATGTATAGTGCTCTTTTTAATGTTGTGCAAAAGGAGTACTAAATTGTTTTCAAGACCAAAACCATTAAGAATAATGGATCGTCTGTTGGCTTTAACCAATGGGCTACTCCGGGTATTTTTAAATGTATATCGAGACTGTACGAGCTATGTTTTGAAAAATACAGGTTTGATACTCCCTTTCTAGAGTATATAAAAAATATTCAAAGTTAATAAAAAAAACATTGTGTATTATAGTATACAAGTAAAAATTCTAATAATAAAGTAAAACCACTTGGAAAATTATTAATAATGAAACTGGCAAATCTGATAATTAGGATAAACAACTTGAGATCATGTTCGACAGCAAATTAGTTCATAAAGCCGCTGACGTAGGAATGTTTTGCTATCATACCAATAGCTACAACTCGCTCCTTAAATTCATCCCCGTCTAAAGCTGAGAATCTTTTGCATAATAGTGTATTCTAAGTGTAGTCATCTGTTTCACTTCGATCATGTATCCCCGTGTGATATAGTTATGTTTTTAACACACTAAGTCTATAAACACCCGTGATTACTAGGACATCTCCATTAAAGTATTAAATAATATAATAGACATCGTAGCCCCCTATCTAGCTGTTAATTTTAATAAATGTATTGACTTAGGGATTCTAATGCCAGATCTAATGAAGAATAGTAAAGTTATACCATTATTTAAAACCGACATTTGTTATAGTTGAAACCTCGTTTAAGAATTTCTTTTTAAATTTGTATCAACGTAACTTAGCAACGAATGTTTCTACAGTTGTTATCTGTCATATTAATTTTTACATGTCTCTTAATTTATTAAATATACACACATCAAAAGTGTCTAGGGATCAAGCATTTTTATGCGGATTTCTTGAGATTGAGATGTGGCTTTGTAATAAATTTATGATTTTATAAATTTATATGGATCCTTTTTGGTGCATTTCATAATTTGAATCAGGAACTGTGAATCAAATTCGAGTAAAAGATGAAAATCAGCTGTCAATATTTTCCCTATAAAAACATACAACGCATTGAAGACATTATTAGTGCTACTGTTTCCCTACTACTGATTAAAACCAACGTTATTATGGAGCGGCGACGTCATTTAAGCAAGGAAGAAATGCTCAGAGCCGTGGGAATGATAGAAGCTGGTTCCCGGCAACGTACTGTGGCTTTAGCTCTGAATACAAGTCAGAGTGTTATCAGTCGACTTTGGACACGTTACCGAAGCACTGGTACCGTGGCTGAGCGCCATGGAGGACGGTATCGCTGCACCACACGGAGACAAGACCGATACATTCAAATCTTAACTCGAAGAGCTCCAACAATAACCGCCATGATGTTAGCCGTGAGGCTTCATCACTCTTCAGGGAACTTAATTAGCGACCAAACAGTCAGAAACCGCTTGCATGAAGTGAACCTTCATTCCCGAAGACCGCTACGGGTACCACCTATAGCAATGCACAATCGTAGGATTCGATATCAATGGGCTCTTGAACACAGAAATTGGGCAGAAGAACAATAGCGTTTCGTGTGCTTTTCTGATGAGTCTCGTTTTGGTATGAGACCGGATACAAGACGTATACGACACTGGAGAACCCCTGGACGCCAACAGCGATTAAAATCCTGCCAGGAAGTCCATCCTTATAGTGGTGGAACCATCATGGTATGGGCGGGTATTTGGATCGGCGGAAGAACTGAGTTGATTTGGATCAGAGGCAACCTCAACGCTCAAATTTATGCTGAAACGATTGTATCAGACGTCATCGTTCCTCTACAAGTGCAAATCGGTCCCTTATTTCAGTTAATGCATGATAATGCACGACCGCACACCGCAAGAGTTGTAAGACAGACTCTCGCCGCAGCTAACATCAATGTCCTGCCCTGGCCTGCTCAGTCGCCAGACTTGAACCCGATTGAGCATGCATGGGATATGCTACAGAGAAGAGCTCTGCCGAATATGGAGGGTATCCAGTCGCAAGAAGACCTTTTTTTGTTGTTGCAACGAACATGGGCGGCCATTCCACAGCGTGATTTGGATGAACTCATTTTGAGTATGCCAAACCGATGTTCTTGTGTTGTTAGTGTTCGCGGTAGAAACACGGATTATTAATTGTTTAAGTTACCCAATAAAATTTTAGAGAAAACTGTTATTTCAGTCTTTTTTTCGAACTTTTGTGTTAGTGGTTCAAATGTCAAATATCCCTTTATTAGGAAAATGGCAAATTTCTTTATTAATGCAAAGGTGACTTGGTTTATCGTTACTGTGACAAACGAAAACACTTTATTTGATGAATCCTTAAAGAAAATTTTAATTAATATCAATCAGGAGAAAAGTTATTGCAAAAATATATGTTGATCCCTAGACACTTTTGATGTGTGTATTTTATCTTTTAACTTCTTATTCATTAACTTCCAAGCTACTTTGCTAGATATCGTTACTATAAAAGGTTATGGGCGCCGCTTGAAAATGGATAATTTAACGACAAAGTTGCTCATCGGCAATCTCGAAGGCAGAAGCAACTGGTCGACGTGGAAGTACAAGATATGTATAGCCCTAAGAAGTATTCCAAATGCGTTTGATGTAGTAGAGGGTAGAATTGAGAGACCGGTCAGTGGACATGCAGCAGCTGCAGGTGCAGGAGACCACCTTGCGTCTTACACAAAGGCAGACTGCAGTGCATTACTTCTATTGACTAGTAATATGACTGATGAGACGTTACAAAAGGTAATGCGGTACAACACTGCTAGAGAAGTCTGGTTGGAACTACACAGATTGTTTGACGGAACCAGTGAAGATAAAAGCTACAACCTATGCATGAGCTTCTTTGGATTCAAACGGAATCCTGAAGATGGTATAGTGACGCATATGAGTAAATTAAAGAATATATGGTCGGACCTAAATCTAGATATGCAAAAAGAAAACAAAGAGTTACCTGAACTACTGTTAATTTGCGAGATACTGGACACATTAGGAGAAAAATATACATCTTTTAAAAGTAGCTGGCTCTTGGTACCGAAAACAGATAGAACAATTGATAGTTTGACCAACCACCTGTGTACATATGAGAGATCAATAACAGGTAACCCAGTACCAGATGATCAAGAAGTTCTTATCTCAAGTTCTTCAAATGCTAAAAAAGGCAAAAAGAATGGAGATAAGAAGATGAAATGCAATTATTGTTCGGGAAAAGGTCATCGAGTAAGGAATTGTCAGAAATGGATTCAAGATGGCAAACCACCAAAGAACAGCAAAGCATTGAAAGGCGATAGTACGCAATCAACTTCGCATGCAGTAAACATGACAGTGATGTTTGTACAAAAAGAAGTGTTAGCTATTGAGCACGACAAAGACAACTGGCACGTGGATAATGGTGAAACGAGCCATATCACTAATAGAGGTGACTTATTTACTACTTTTACAAACTTTAATAACTCCCATACGGTCACAACAGCTAATGGCAATATTTTACAGGCCAAAGGCAAAGGATCTATAGTCCTGGAAGCTTATATTAAAGGAAAAGTCACACAAGTCACTCTAGAAGACGTTTGGTATGTTCCAGGTATACAGAAAAACCTATTTTCAGTCTTAGCTGCTCATGACAAGAATGAGGACAGTAAATTTGAATCAACACCAGTAGAATGTAGGGTATTGATTAATGGAACTGTCAAGATCGTTGGTAAACGACAAAAATGTGGTGGCCTCTATAAACTAGATGTTAAAAACGTTATACCTAAGAAGATGGTTACTTATCTAGCAACAGAGACACAGCTATACCATGAGAGATATGCTCACCAAAATAAGCGGCATATTAGAGCTTTTGTGAAGAGAGAGTTAGGCTTTGATCTTCCCATATATGATACACTATGTGAAAGCTGCCTGTTTGGGAAATCACACAGACAGAAGTTCGGCACAAGAACCAGAGCATCACAGCCCGGAGAACTCATACATTCAGATTTGTGCGGACCGTTTCCAAACTCCGTCACAGACCTGCGCTATTTTGTATTGTTTCGAGATGATTACTCTGGCTATCGTCTGATATACTTCATGAAAGCCAAGTCGGAAGTAAAGCAGAAGTTAGAGCAAATGATCTTAGAAGTAAGAAATGTAGGTCATACTATAAAAACCCTGTTGAGCGACAATGGAGGCGAGTATGACAATAAAGAAGTTCGAGAAATCCTCGTGAAAAATGGCATTAAGCAGAGATTGACAATGCCATACACGCCACAACAAAATGGTTGTTGTGAACGTGATAACCGCACGTTAGTAGAAGCAGCAAGAACTATCATGTACAGTGGAAAAGGCTTTCCTCAAGTGTTTTGGGCAGAAATAATTAACACGGTGACATACGTTATAAATAGAACGGGTCCGTCGAGAATAGACAATAAGTCACCGTACGAATTATGGCATGGGCAGAAGCCAAAAATAGCTCATTTAAAAATAATCGGAAGTACATGCTATGCCCACATTCCAAAGCAAAAGAGAATGAAACTTTCCAAGAAAGCGTACAAAGGAAGACTTGTTGGGTACGATGAAGATGGCTATCGTATATGGGCAGCAGTCGAAGGCAATAAATATAAATTGATTCGATCTCGAGATGTTGTATTTGATGAAAAACCACTCTACAGAAATGCTGACACTGAAACACCCTATGTAAAAGTGGATACGGAACCAAAAGCACTGGAGATAAAACTAGTATCACCAGAGATTCGTCCGTCACTTAATTTTGGCCAACCTGTACCAAATGAACACTCTATTGAGGTAACAGATACAGAACCGTTCGAATTTGGGGGGGAAAGTATAGTCGAAGATTCGATCAGCGTTGCCGAAGAAGAGACACAAGAAAATTCTATCAGTGCAGCCGACGAAGAGGCACCAGAGGCACTAGAGGCACATGAGGAGCCAGATACATTTTATGATAGCGTGTCACATCAATATAGTCTTAGGCCAAGATCGACACTTCGAGCTCCAATTAAATTTGACGATTATGTATGTAATGTCGACAGTTTTTCAGAGCCACAGACTTTCAGAGAGGCCATTTCGGGTCCCCAGAAAGAAAAATGGATGACGGCTATGAAAAAATTTTTTTAATTAGTGTTGCAGCAATGGAAAGATTGGTCTTAACTCAGTTTGATGTATCGACAGCGTTTCTTTACGGCAAATTAAAAGAAGAGATTTATATGCAACAGCCGGATGGCTTTAATGATGGATCCAATAAATTCTGGAAATTAAAACGGAGCTTATATGGATTAAAGCAATCACCACGTTGTTGGAACTCTTGTTTTGCGGAAATTCTGTTAGATTTAAACTTCAAACAAAGTGATGCTGACAGTTGCTTGTTTGTTAAACATGTCAATGGAAAGAAACTGCTAATAACCCTATATGTAGATGACGGCCTTGTAGCTGCTATAGATGCAGAAGTAACAAATGCATTTCTAAAAGAATTGACGAAGAAGCTGAAAATTACTACAAAGCCTGCGTCATATTACCTAGGTTTAGAAATAGAGCAAGATAGAGATGGATCTATAACAATCAAACAGGAGTGTTATACGAAGAAAATTCTAGAGAGATTTAATATGGCCGACTGCAATCCACTTTCGACTCCTATTCAGAAAGAGTCAGTAATATCGAGTACTGAGACAGGGAAAGTGATAAACCCAAGAAAGGAGTTTCCATATCGTGAAGCAGTAGGTGCCCTATCGTATCTTATGGTTGGAACTCGTCCAGACATAGCTTACGCAGTTGGCGTAGCATCTAGAAAGCTTGAAAATCCTGATGAATCAGATTGGTCAATGGTCAAGAAAATATTAAGATATCTAAAAGGAACAAGCCATTTTGGTATAAAATATCAATCAGACCAGTCAAACAAAGACTTCGTAATTGGCTATAGCGACGCTGATCACGGGGGAGATCAACAAACCGGATGCTCAACTACAGGTGTCATATGCCTATATTCAGGAGGTGCAGTGTCATGTCTGAGCCAAAGACAAGCATCAGTGGCCATTTCAACAACAGAGGCAGAGATTGTTGCAGCTAGTGAAGCAACAAAAGAGCTTGTTTGGCTTCAGAGGATATTCACACATATGACAACTATCAAAGAAGTTCCAAAACTTCTAGTTGACAATGAAGCTGCAATTCGCTTGGCGCACAATCCTGAATTCCACAAGAGGAATAAGCATATAAGAATAAGACATTTCTTTGTGAGAGAAAAAGTTCTCGATGAAGATATAATTGTGGAACGGACTAGTACAACTTCTCAGTTGGCAGATATGCTGACTAAAGCTATGCCAAGACCAAGGCTTGTGCAGTTAAGAAGCCTCATTGGACTAGCATAATACTATTCAAAGAGGGAAAGTATTATGGATGGAGATGCAATGGAAACTTTCGTTGAGGGAAAGTGTTATAGTTGAAACCTCGTTTAAGAATTTCTTTTTAAATTTGTATCAACGTAACTTAGCAACGAATGTTTCTACGGTTGTTATCTGTCATATTAATTTTACATGTCTCTTAATTTATTAAATATATTTTATCTTTTAACTTCTTATTCATTAACTTCCAAGCTACTTTGCTAGATATCGTTACTATAAAAACATTGGCAATTTCAGACCCATTTCTATCTTACCAGCATTCAGCAAAATATTTGAATAATTAATACTTAAGCAGTTGCTAAGACATTTTAATTTGAATAATCTCTTAGATAGTGAACAATATGGTTGAACAAAGGGTAGTTCGACCCTCTACTGAAAAACATATTTAACGCATGGGAGAGGTCGCAAAATGCTATTGGATTTTTTTGTGATCTCTCCAAAGACTTTGACTGCGTGCATCATGACAAACTTTTGCGTAAAATCCGCCATTACGGTGTCCAAAATGATGCTTTAAACGTAATTAGTTCTTATTTACATAATAGATTACAGTGTGTAGATATTACTGGGTGTATTTTGGTCTCACCACCATCTTTGGGACTCAAGTCAACCCCACCTGCCAGACGGTGCACCTGCTGACTTACGGCCCGGGGCCCTGACGCCGACTTCCCCTTCGGGGTTGAGTGGTCAGACGGCAGTCGCACTCATAAAAGCCAAACAAAGCCAGATATGAACAGGAACTGTAGGCGCGCAGGAGATCGTGTAACGCGTCCTGGGTGGTGATTGAAACGGTCATGTGGGTGAGAAGTGTGATGAGTTTGAGCGTGTTCACGGTGCTTTGGGTACGGTAGCCGCAACGCGGAAGGAGACTACATTCCCCGAACGTGTACGGCCGCAGACCTGGCAATTGTGAACACCTATTTAAAAAAAACGGAGCACCTTGTTACCGATCGAAGCGGGCGAAACGCTACCCAGATCGACTTCCTACTAAATAGGAGACACCACATCGGCAAATTAGCCAACTGCATAGTCATACCCAGTGAGAGCCTCACTGCACAACACCGTCTCCTTGTCAAGGCCCAATATAGACGTTGCTGGGGCGACGCGGGTGGTCTGGGCCATCTCTAAGGGGGGTCGCAAAAGTGACAAGGAGACCTGGTGGTGGGACGATACAGGGGACACAGTCCAGAGTGAGACAAGGGTGAAAAAAGCCCTCTTCAAAACGTGGCAGGCGACCGGATCCCTGAAGGTCGCGACGCATATAAAGTTGCAAAACGTGGCACTAAAAGAGCTGAAGCCAGAGCCAGACGTGATCACTTGAAACCGCTCTACGAGAAGTTGCAATCGTCTGAGGGGCAGAAGCTCATTTACAAGTTGTCACGTTCCAGGGTCAAAGCGGCACAGGATATATCCAAGTGCCGTTGTGTAAAAGATCCTACTGCCAACCTGCTATGCGAGGACCTCGCGGTGAAGAAGAGATGGCGCTCGTACTTCCACGAGCTGCTGAATAAGCAGCACCAAGAGGTGCAGACACCGAAACTCCCTCCAAACCTTGGACTAGTGCCCCCGATAACGCCTGAGGAAGTCCATGCCGCTCTTCATCGCATGGCGAATCAAAAGCTGTCGGAGCTGACAGAGTCCCCATCGAGGCCTGGAAGACGATGGGTCCTCGTGGTGTGGGCATGTTAACGAACTTCCTGAACTGCGTGCTCCTGAACGGCAATGGAGGCTGAGTATTATTACTCCAGTCTTCAAAGGCAAGGGCTCGGTACAGGAGTGTTGTAATTATAGCGGTATATAGGTTATATCCCACACCACGAAGATCTTTGAGAGGATTTTTGACTCCCGAATCCGGCAGGAATGCACTGTCTCGACGTGGGTTCCGTCCAGGGTACGGAACCATGGACTCTATCTTCGCCCTAAGAATCGCCATGGAGAGATATAGATCGAAGAACACGCCTCTTCATATGCTCTTTCTAGTTATGCAGAAGGCCTTCGACGGTGTCCCTCGGGGGGTGATCTGGTGGGCACTGAAATCCAAAGGGGTGCCAGAAGCATGTTGACATAATTCGAGACATGTACCTCATTTCCGATTCCGTTGTTAGGACTGCTGTTGGCGACACTAAACCCTTCCCCATCACCTTCGTAGTTCACCAGGGATCCATCCTTAGTCCGTTTCTGTTCAGCGTGATATTAGACGTCGTGTCAGACAGCATCAGGAACTCACATGAGCAACCTCCCTGGCTGCTCATGTATGCTGATGATATCAAGGTGGCAGACGCGGACAGGGAACGGTTGGTGCGGCGCGGCGGATAAATGCGTGGAAGAACTCGTTTGAGAACGGAGGTCTTAAACTCAATGTGGCGAAGACGGTGTACATGGCCAGCAACACGACAGACCCTATGTCTGTGTGCATAGGCGGAGACATAGTCAAGTGCAGAGACCAGTTTAAATACTTGGGATCTGTGCTCCACGCGTCCGGAGACTTTGATTGCGACGTTAAGGCAGGCATTTCCGCCGGTGTCATTTGTGACCCCAAAATGCCGGTTAAGCTTAAGGGACATTTTTATAAGACCATCATTAGACCTGTTCTTCTGTATGGCAGTGAGGCGTGGCATCTGATTGAGCGACACAAGCAGGAGCTGCGAGTCACGGAAATGAATATGCTGCGGTGGATGTGTGGAGTTACGCGGAAAGTCCGCATCAGGAACTCCCGCATCCGTGGCAGTCTTCGTATCCGTGACATAGCAGACAAACTGCAAGTGGGTCGCCTGCGCTGGTTCGGTCACGCCTTACGAAAACTATGTTATGTGGGTAACAAATGTCTTGCTGTGGCGCCTCCGCCGGGCCGGAACAAGCGAGGTAGACCAAATAAGTGCTGACTTGACGTTGTAGGAGATGACATATGTGCCATTAATTTCACACCACGGGATGCCAAAGATCGTGCGAAATGAAGAAGTAATTGTTGGAAAGTGGACCCTGGGATCCAACGCGAAAGCCGCGGCTGCAAGCGGGCTTACATGCTGAGATGGTGTGAAATCTTCCGGGCTACCAGTTCAGTTAGGTGTACCGCAAGGCGCAATGATTTACCATTTTATTTAAAGGGCATCTGTGACGTTGTGCTGTTTGCAGATTTTGACGAAGTAAACAGTGCACTCTCAACAGATATCGTCAAATAACCTAGTCCTAAATACCAAGAAAACGAAATGTGTAAAGTTCGCCTTGCCTAACGTTAGAAATCTAGGGCCCAACATCGTTTTAGATAAAGAGGTTCTTGAAACTGTGGCCTCGGCAGTTTTTCTGGGAATAACAGTAGATGCCAAACTTCAGTGAGAACCACATATATCAACCCTAGCAGGAAGGCTCAGTTCGGCCACCTACGACGTCAGAAAAGTAAGACAATTTATGGGTAAGTGTACTGACGTTGATACAGCTCGTTAGTCTATTTTAGTTATTTCCACAGCGTTATGTCCTACGGTATTCTTCTGTGGGGCAAAACCGCTGACATACAAAATACAAGTGCTCCAAAAAATGAGCTGTCCGAGCGATTTACCAGCTCGGTGTCAGAGTTTTTTTGAGAGATTTTTCTAAAGATATTGGTATTCTCACGGTTGCTTCGCAATTTATCTTAGACAACATCTTACATGTACGGCAAAAATTCACATGTACAGCGAAAATAGTGACATCATAATGTTAACACCAGAAATAAGGACAAACGGTGAGCCCCTTTTCACCGACTTAAAAAGGTTCAAAACTCTTTTATTGGGCTTTTATAACAAGATTCCCTCTGCTTTGCTAGACTTGCCTTACAATGTTTTTAAAAACAAATCAAATCCAAGCTATGTTCAGAGGCATATGATTCCGTAAATGACTATTTAAATTATAAGAATAGCTGGTCGCTCTTTTGACGTTCAAAAAATGCCGATTCTCAGCCTAATTGCAATAAATGACTTTTGATTTGATTTTAAGCCGGGGCGAGGGGCTGATGCAATAGATAAATATAGGTCTAAGGTCCGGATGACAGCAGGTAAATCTACCCGAACCTGTCAAATATTCCCATTCAACCTTGAGCCTATGATAAAATTGAAAATCTAATAAAGAAATCTGACAGGTTGTAGTAGCTTGACGTGCTGTCGTCTGTACCATACATATATTATCTAGGGTTGTAACGGAGCTTCGCCTCCGCTTCCGTTACTGCGGAAGTTCCGCAAGAAATCGTATCTTCAACTCCGCCTCCGCTTCCGCACAATTTTTGCGGAGTCATAACCGAGTTTTATTTACGTATTTATAAAATAAATAACGCGCAAGCTGCGACCCTCGACAACCGTCCGGCCGCGTTTGAGCGCGATATGGTCAAGAATCAACTAGTGCCAGACAAGAATGCGGCAAATACAATTTGTTTCTCCTTAATTTTTATTACTACAAGGTAATATTTTTTTTTACTAAGTGTACTACTATTAATGTACGCGCTTAAAATGAAAAAAAAAATGTTTTAATTAACCATAAATTTAATTTTTTTCTATTTCTAATTTCACCTCCGCCTCCGTTAACCTCCGCGTCCTCGGAGGTGAGACTCGTCGCCTCCGCATCCGCCTCCGCCTCCTCTAACAAAGCCTCCGTTACAACCCTAATATTATCAATAATACACACCATATACTTAATTATTTAGAATCAAATCCACATATTAAATGTTTACATTTTATTTACAGGCAAGTACAGATTTCACGTCACTGGTTACAAAACTACAGGGACAATTGCATAAAACAATGTCGGTAGCAATAGGTTTCATTTTGACAATTCAACAACATTCATTGCGTTATTTCCGTGGTTGAGTAGACGTATTTTTTCGAACAATATCCTTTAAAACGATTTAGATTGCGATTGATAGTTAGTGGTGCCGATTCCTTTGTTCATAACTAAACTAAAATAATTTTCTATCTAATTCCTTGAGAAAAGGATATAAGTAGGTAAGATAACAATATTAGTTTTGTTCTGTCAAATTAAGATACTCCTTATACAGTTTAGACGTGAATCAAAATATGGCATCTAAAAATACATCAATTTACGTCAAGTGCGGACTAATTTCATTATCATCATCCCAGCGTTAATCCCAGTTGCATCTGAAGCCTTTTCAGCTTTGAAGTCTGGGGTCCGCTTTACCAGTCCAACTGCTGATATGGCTAAACTTCGACATTTTCCGTGAAGCGACTGCCGTTTGACCTCCACAACCCGAAGGCGACATCGAAGCATTGCAGTTAGACCAATTGTTGGACTTTTGAGGGCTCCAACGACCCGTAACGACTACCACTAGATGTTCGTATGGCAACCGGGAACAACGGCTTAACGTGCTTTCCGGTGCACGACCAGACCAGTACAAATATTCATATTCATGCATACAAATACTTGCACTGTGCGGGGAGCGAGCGGCCGCGTCCGCTACCGCTACGCCACGGAGGCTGTCGCGAACAAGTGCGGACTAATTTGACAGGACTAATTTAATATATGTATATATTCTGTCCTTTTCATATTGAAATACTTAGAAAGAATAAGATGCACTGTATTTAAATGTAATTTGGTTTGTGAACAAGAGAAGCGGTATCGGTGAAAGCTGGCATCTTAAAACTATAACTCTTGGCCAGCTCAAGGTTTGAAGACGGGGTCCACTAAGACTGATGCTTCCTGGGCCAGGGTTGCTGGTTGGTTCAAAAAGAAACCGTGGCCCTGGCGAACAGGCAAGTGAAGTAGCACGGAAGGGTTTTAGAAAGGTTCGATTCAAAGAGGACCATGCGGTCGAATAAACCATAATTTACAAAAAGATGCTAAAAGTACGGTGTGTTGTGAGATTCCCTACTTAAGTAAGTAGGTACCTATAGCTTTTTTTCCAATAGCACAAGTAATATACTATTCCTTCTTTTCTCTGTGAATAAATTCATTGTGAAAATTTGCGAACTATACAATCGTATTTAACAGGAGGGTAGTTCTGGTAGTACCAATTGCATGCTTCGTTTTGAAAAGGTCGTCCGACACTGAAAAGAAATAAATTTAGTGTAGTCAGATAGCTCAGAATGCAGCTCTAAGCACATGCTGTCATACAGTAAAACCGTAAGTATAATAGTATCTGTATAGAGAACAGCACATCAAGCCACGACTATCTGTCAGATTTCTTTATTAGATTTTCAACTTCATCTAGCATAGCATTAAGGCTCAAGGGTGATTGGGAATATTTGACAGCTTCGGGTAGCTTGACCTGCTGTCGTCTGTAACTAAATCTGTAATTGAGGCTACTTACAGATTTAGAACTTGTTTTACCCACTCAAAAGAACATTGTAGTGGTGATTGCGCCCTCTCATCAACGGCGATTTTTCACCCAAAATAAAAAGTATATTTTCTCAGCCTTTTTTGTAAGTACAGACAGCAGAACATCAAACTTACTACTACTATCTGTCAAATTTATTTATTATATTTTAAACTTTCTCGCTAAACTCAAGCTCGATTCGATTCGATCGCAGGCTCAAGGTTGATTGGGAATTTTTGACAGTTTCGGCTAGGTGGAGCTGCTGTCGTCCGTCTGTATAACATTTTCAGTTTTATTTTTTACCATCTCAACGTCATAAAACAGATTTTAGCAAAATCACTACCGGCGGACATTTGCCCAAGGAATTCATCTTATCTATTTTGTCGTCTCTAGACATTGAATTTGTACCTACTTAAATTAACCCTGTAATCACATCAGCACTTACTTATCCATGGAGGCTCGTATTTCTTCACGCGTCAATGTGGCAGTTAGGTCAGGATAATACTTCCACCGCTTTTGTCCTGGATCTTTGGCCCAGGCCAGTTGAAAGGGAGTCAGGGCTGGTGAGCTCATGTCTTTACAGTCGCGACAATGGGCTCTGAGAGGTTTCTGTTTTTACCAATGAAAAATGATTCATGATTAGACAAGCGTCTGTTATCTTGGAAGAACTCACGCTTTACTCTTATGGGGGTTGGTAGAACTAACATTCACTTAAAAGCCATTCACGTTTACATTCGCGATCTAATCGCGTATTAAACTAACAGCATTAATGGCTTTCAGCAACATTCATTGTATAATTTACATTCCTGAGGCAGGAGTTTCGTTTTCGTTTATGAATTCCACTATTTTCTACGATAAATCCTTTACTATACAAGCAGTTCGGCTATGGAATGACTTGCCCGTGTCCATAAGGCGTGCTCAAACTCTGTCCACTTTTAAAACTATGATAAAAAAGCACTTCCTCTCTCTTTAAACATGTCATTATATTTTATTTGCTCTTGTATGATGTTTATTAATTAGATGTATATATTTAGTTAAAGTAGTTACGGGTTGTTGGAGCCCTCAAAAGTCTAACAATTGGTCTAATTGCAATGCTTAGATATCGCCTTCGGGTTGTGGAGGTCAGACGGCAGTCGCTTCACGGAAAATATCGAAGTTTAGCCAAAATCAGCAGTTAGACTGGTAAAGCGGACCCCAGACTCCAAAACTGAAAAAGCTACGGATGCGACTGGGATTAACGCTGAGATGATGAGATGATGATTTAGTTAAAGTAGTATGATACATTTAACGTAAATATTTATTGTATACTCTATGTAAATAGTACACTGTAGACTACCTACACTATTTCTCTCTCCATCCCCTTAGTATTCCATCCAAAGGTTGTTGTTAAAAGATCGCTCTTAGCGATAAGACCTCCCATTGTGTCACCCTTTGTAAAATCTTTATATTTATGTTCTGTAATCTATATGGTGTACATAATAAAGAGTATTCCATTCTAATAACGATCACTATACGACCGATATTGGTCGCAAACGACTTTGTAGCGATATTTGGTAATACAACTCTCAAAGTTATCGATTGTCATCGGTAGTCTAAAGACATCTGTCGCAAAGATAACGATTTTTGTAATGAAAATAATTGCTTAGTAAATTTTCTTATAATAAAAATGTATAAATATATCTTCGTAGAAATATCGCTAATAACATGCGTTATTAGAGACTTATATGCACTCTAACAGTGACATGGATCGTCCCCTTTTCTATTATGAAAAGAAAAGTGTAGGCGCCGGCCGGCATTGTTTAGACGCGTCTTACCTACCTGTCGCATTGTCTTACTACGATTAAAAGCTAAGCCTTCGTAACCTTCAATACATTAGCTCCTTAGCTTAGCTGATAAGGAAAAAAACTTTTATTCAATACTAGCTGTGCTTGCGGTTTCACCCGCGTAAGCTTCGAACTGAAATAACTCAGTTGACATAAAATAAGCGCCTGTTAATATAATGGGAGCAATATGTAGTACATCCGCGTTTGCTCCCGTTTTCGCAACATTTTTTGTTCCTGCTCTGCTCCTATTGTTCATAGCGGGATGTTTTATAGCCTATGTCCTTTCTCAGGCTCTAGACTATCTGTGTACCAAATTTCATTACAATCGGTTCAGTAGTTTTGGCGTGAAAGCCGGACAGACAGACAGACAGATATATGTATTATATGTATTAATATGGATTATTATCATACCTAAAAAGTACTGATGTCAAAACGCCATACACTAAACTTACGAGAGCGGGAAATTCTGTAATAATGTGTGTACTAAGTACTAGCCTTATCCATATGGAGGATTTAGACAATGTTGACTGCGCCGGGCGGCTTTACCCAAAAAAATACCCAATCGTTTACGATTGGGCATTTTTACGTTCAATTTTAGCCACCAATGCGATACCGCATGTGACCCGTTATCGCACGACAAAAGCCGAAACCTAGGTCTCTACTTTGAAACTGTCACCTGCGGTCTAGCCGAATGCCCAATTAAATGTTAGTTTTTCGCCTCTAGGCGTAAGGTTCGCGACACATCTCCGGAACGTACGAAAGCTCAGCGGCTGAAGTGTTAGTCGTAATATTCAGTTGTTATGACAAACCAAACGGTCAAAACGCGGCGTCTTGTTCAGCGCGCTACGCGACGGAAAGTTACGTGGCGTCATCGTCAGTCTGTCTGTGTCGACACTTTATGGTGTGTGGTTTTTGTGACGTACCTGAATTGCCCCGAAAAATGGATTTCATTAGAATATTAGTTATTATAGAGGGCTTAGAAGACTTAGACTTAGCTTAGAGGATTTAGCCGAACTTTCGGCGCCGTAGGTTCGGCAGATGTGTTGCGGCCTTGCGACACTTAATCGTGCGGCGTATACCTCGTGCTAAGCCAGCATTATATTACCGTACTTTTTTCGTTCTATTTGACCAATACTGGTGATTTTACTCGGTGGTAGGCCATAACATCGGCTGCCGGCAGAAGTTACTACCCACCAGACAAAGTCTTACCGCCAAGCGATTCGTCGTGTTCCGGCATGATGTCTGGTGAAGCCGTACGGAAGACGGGTCTGAGCAGTTGTGTTGCGATGTGTGGCGGGTACGATGCGCCAAATGTTGTTGTGTCGGGAGTTTGGTCGCGGAGAGTCTCCAGATCAATCTCCCTCTAGCGCAGCATCGTTTGGTCGTGTTGGTCTTGGGTTTAACATTGCATCACCTCGCTCAACTGCCGTCATCCTTTCTATTCCTAAGTTTTTTAAGTGAATAGGCTTAATAAACTAGTGCGCTTTACCATCAACGATTGCCTCACTGCTTGCCATGAGGCGGGATTGCAGTCAAGCACCAGTTTATAATTTTTAAGAAAAAAAAAGACAAACTGGGAACACTTTCTCACCTTATGTTTTCCTTCTTTTTGCAACAAACCGTCACAGGCATGAGTTCGTCTATACCGGACACAGTCCAAGTCGTACTGGTATGAACGAGGAAATGGATCCTGATGAACTGTTAAGATATTTGAAGTAATTTAAAGCGTCTTATATCTTGTAAACTGTAATTGTAAATGTATACAGGGTCAGTCCTTAGTTTCATGTGCAATGACACTGGCAACTCACTCCACACTCAATTCACCTACGTTTTTAGGGTGACGTGGTAAGGTACAGATACCCACTACAGAAATTATTGCCAGGAAAATATTTTTAGTACAGTGCATACATTTTTAAGACAGTGCTCATATTGTATGTTATGTATAACAAGACAGGAATTGCTATCGTAAAAAAATCAGTGCCAGTCGGTCTCCAAGTTTTTATGATGCAGTATTAAAACATATTAATCGCAATTACGAAAAAAACATTTAAATATTAGAACTTGGTGTTTGGACTTTTTTTACGGACAAATCACACATATTGAGCTAGCCCCAAAGTAAGTTCGAACTTGTGTTATGGGATACTAACTCAACGATACTATATTTATAATAGATGCATATATAGATAAACATCCAAGACCCAGGCCAATCAGGAAAAAATCGTTTTCCATCATGACCTGGCCGGGGATCGAACCCGGGGCCTCCACGTCGCAGGCAGGCGTGTTGACCGCTGCGCCACGGAGGACGACAATTACACTTTAATAAATAAAGCAACAAAGTTAATAACTTACCAGGTTTTATAACCTCTGTGCTTAATCCGTACTTCTGATAGGACTCGTGAATAGTATAGTCGTTGACGCCTGGCTTATCTACCCAGAACGCCTTGTCTCGCCGCACCATATGCTCTATGACTGCATCAGGCAGTTCGCTTATTGTTGGCCTACATTTAAGACAGTTAAAAAAATCCATTTCACTATAACAACCATAGTTCCATAGCATTGTATCCACATATAGGTACAGCCGACAGCACATCAAACTACTACAATTTTGTAATAGATTTTCAACTTTATTTCTAAAATGTTAAGGGTCAAGTTTGATTGGCAATATTTCACGGCAGCTTGACTTGCTGTCGTCCGTACAAAATATACTATGCCGCACATAGAAATGTAAAAACTTTATGATGCATAAGTAGTTCAGCACACTAATTGTATAATACACTATTACTCTCAATTTAACAACGTAAATAACGCAATGAATCCTTTTCTTCTTCTTCTTCAGTCTGTAGAGGTCCACTTCTGGACAAAGGCCTCCCCCAAGGCTTTCCACGATAACCGGTATTGTGCTGCCCGCATCCATCGGCTTCGCCAGGCGGTCTTCACCAGGTCATCGAGCCACCTTGTTGGGGGCCTCTTTCACCACTCCAGAATCTTACTGCCCCATCGGCCATTGGTTCTACGAGCAATGTGCCCCGCCCACTGCCACCAATGCCAATTGCCATAAATGTGTTTTAAGTGTCAAAATTAAACCCATTGCTACTGATAATTTGTTATGCAATTAGGCAGAATCACACATTCCGCTCATACATACAAGAGTCGCAAATGCTGGCGACGATGGGCAGACTTGATATTCCATCAGAATACAATGTCCAAAAGGATGCATTTTGGAGAATGTGAGCGGAAATTGCATGACTTAATTCCCCCATCTCCGCTCCATCATCGGACGATACGTCGGACGGCGACTATCTACGCTTACGTGTTTGTTAACAACAAGAAAAAAGGCTGAAAAAGGCTTCGTCCGCATCGTAATGTTGTTCCATTACGAAGCCTATCCTCTCGTCTTTTATACAGCGTACATTGAGACACTGGAACAATTTACCAGCGGCGATATTTCCGTCTGACTACAATTTAAGAGTCTTCAAGGCTAGAGCTGAAATGTTCTTAATAAACTAGCGCACTTTACCATCAATGATTGCATCAATGCTTATCCTCAGGCGGGATTGCGGTCAAGCACTAGTTTATAATTATATTTTAGAAAATGTTAAATAATTTATAAACATGAGTTATGAACCTTGCTGGTACTTCACAAAGTTTTCTGGTGAGAGGCGCCAGATACATGGCAATGCTTTGCTGCGTCAGGTGGGGAGGGCAGCCAGGGTTCAACGCTTCATTGGTAGTCACTGTGCGGGACACATCGGCAATAGTATAACTGTAAAAAATATATAATTACTAGCTTTCCGCCCGCGGCTTCGCTCGCGTGGAGTTCGGTTATATCGCACTTTTTAGATTTCTATCGGGAATATCAAAATATTCCGGGATAAAAGGTAGCCTGTGTCCTTTCTCAGGGTCTAAAGATTATCTGTGCCAAATTTCATCAAAATCGGTTGAGAAGTTTAAGCGGGAAAGCGTAACAGACAGACAGAGTTAACCGAACCTTAGTTAAAAGAACCTAATATTGTCAAACTTGCGAATACAAAGCAAGTTCAAACTTCACACTAGCTAGAACTAGAATCTCCGTTTCGTCCGTACCCCTGCGGGGGTAATTACTCCCAGGTTAGGAACCACTGCCATATAGTAATGCTAGGTGACACAAGGCTTAGTTTTGGTACATCATAAAAAGTTTAATGAGATTTTATTTACTTAGCAGGATCGTAGTCACCATATTTCGCGACGTTACTTGCAGGAGTGAGTGGATGGCGTAGTTTTTCCATATTTAAGCACAAAAAATTAGATTTTAGAAATATTTACAACAAGTCAAACATGTTTTGTGGTTTTTTTATAGATTGACAGATTTTAAATAATGACAGTGCTTTTTTTTATATAAAAACTAGCAATGATACCTATTTCTTTTTGGGTAAAAAATTGTACATACCTAACAGTACTTACCTAAGTTTCATTGCCGTGATTTACTTAGCTATCATAGCGGATTATCTATTCTCTCTTCTTCTTCTTCAGCCTATACAGGTCCACTGCTGGACAAAGGCCTCCCCCAAAGGCTTTCCACAATGAGCTGTCTTGCGCTGCCCGCATCCATCGGCTTCCCGCGACCTTCACCAGGTCATCGGTCCACCTTGTTGGGGGCCTCCCTACGTTGCGTCTTCTAGTACGTGGCCGCCACTCCAGAACCTTACTGCCCCAGCGGCCATCTGTTCTACGAGCAATGTGCCCTGCCCACTGCCACTAAAGTTTAGCGACTCGGAGAGCTATGTCGGTGACTTTGGTTCATCTGCGGATCTCCTCATTTCTGATTCGATCACGCAGAGAAACTCCGAGCACTTTTAGTAGTTTTATTAAATATAGCAACGTTTTTAACAAATTAGATTATTACTAAAGTGAAAAGTAGGTACCTAATACTGTGACGTAGCATGGCAACTGAAGTGATTGGTCGACATCATCATCATCTCAGCGTTAATCCCAGTCGCATCCAAGCTTTTTCAGCTTTGGAGTCTGGGGTCCGCTTTACCAGCCTAACTGCTGAGTTTGGCTAAACTTGGATATTTTCCGTTCGTATCAGTAGTTAGTAATGGGTTTCATTTTGACAGTTTAACAACATTCTTTGCGTTATTTACGTTTTTGAGCCGACAAATTTTCGAACGTATGAATTGCAATGGATTGGCAATTGGCTTCGAAATGATTCCAACTAATAGTATTGACGCGCTACGCCATTGGGATGTCGAAGGCGGTATCGAAGCATTGCAGTTAGACCGATTGTTGGACTTTTGACCCGTAACGACTGCCATTAGATGTTCGTAAGGCATCCGGGCGTGCTTTCCGAGGCACGACCAGACCAGTACAAATATTCATATTCATGCATACAAATATTTTCACTGCGTGGGGTTCGAACCCGTGCTTTCTTGCACAGCGGCCGGGTTCGCTACCGCTACGCCACGGAGGCAGTCTGAACTGAAGTGATTGGTATTACTTATCTACATTTAATAGGTTGATTAACTAAGTCACGTGGTAATTTGTTTATCTTTTGTTGACTACCTAAACTGGTGGAGCGTAGCAACTAATGGTTGAAGTGACCTAGTTAATTTTTAGCAAGTTCAGAAAAAATTTAGTGGCCCTTATAGTAAAAGTTTTTAGTTTTCTTACCCATTGTTTTGGTAACGAGGTAGATTATCAATTCAAGTTATAAGTGTAGAGGCGTGCATAGTCGATTATAAAATATCTGTGGGATTATTGGCACTTGCAACACTGATGCTCGGAAATTTCAGTTGGAAGCGCGCTTATTAGTGGACCACAGAGTAATCCGTAGTAGGAAAAACCGATGAAAACAGTTCATAAACAAACGTTTTTGTAAATATGCTTCGTAATTTAAAAACTAAGCGGCTCAGTGAACAATACTACAATTAGACGAAAACCGACTTGTAAGTTGTTTCTAAAGTATTGACCCATACATAAAAATGAGGAAAATCCTGAAACAAGGCTGGCTCATCAAAAGAAGACACCTCAAACCTCGTTGGTTAATGGTGAGTTTAGTTTCAGTTTAATTGTTTTCTTCACGTACCTACTAAAATTAAATTAAATTAGTGCATCAACATTATAGTGATTTCATATTTTCTGGAAATTTCAGATAAGTTTATCTATTTATTTATTTCTTACCGACACGTTATACACCATGTAATGTGAAGCCGTACGGAGGACGGGTCTGAGCAGTTGTGTTGCGATGTGTGCCGGGTACGATGTGCCTAATGTTGTTGTGTCGGGAGTGTGGTCGTGGAGGGTCTCCAGACCATCCTCTGGCGCAGAATTGTTGGTCGTGTTGTTGGGTTAAACATTACATCACCTCGCTCAACTGCCGCCTTCCTTCCTATTCACTCAGTTTTTTTGAGTGAATAGGCTTAATAAGCTAGTGCGCTTTACCATCAACGATTGCATCACTGTTTACCATCAGGCGGGATTGCAGTCAAGCACTAGTTTATAACTAATAAAAAAAAATGTAATTAACACACATCCCCTAACACCCCAATTAGAATATCATGCGCAGCTGCAACACGCTTGCCTGCGACGTGGAGGTCCCGGGTTCGATCTCCGGCCAGGTCATGATGGAAAACGATCTTTTCCTGATTGGCCTGGATCTTGGATGTTTATTTATATATGTATCTATTATAAATATAGTATCGTTGAGTTAGTATCCCATAACACAAGTTCGAACTTCCTTTGTGGCTAGCTCAATCTGTGTGATTTGTCCGTATATATATTTATTATATTTAATTGACAGCCTCCGTGGTGTAGCGGTAGCGAACGCGACCGTTGCGCAAGGAGGCGCGGGTTCGATCCCCGCACAGTGCAAATATTTGTATGCATTAATATGAATATTTGCACTGGTCTGGTCGTGCTTCGGAAAGCACGTTAAGCCGTTGGTCCCGGTTGCCATACGAACATCTAGTGGCAGTCGTTACGGGTTATTGGAGCCCTCAAAAGTCCAACAATTGGTCTAACTGCAATGCTTCGATGTCGCCTTCGGGTTGTGGAGGTCAGACGGCAGTCGCTTCACGGGAAATGTCAAAGTTTAGCCATATCAGCAGTTGGACTGGTAAAGCGGACCCCAGACTCCAAAGCTGAAGGCTTCGGATGCGACTGGGATTAACGCTGGGATGATGATGATGATATTTGTTATATTTAATCATAATACATACACTGAATTTTTAATTTAACATGTAGGTATGGATTTTTATTTATTAAATTAGTTATACCAAAACTTGGGGAACGAAGACCTTAAACGTTCTTGAAATAAGGTATTTTCTTTATTCAGTATTGAATGATTAAATTTATAGATTTAAAATCGCAGTTTTATTTGTTCCATTACTTAGTACCGATTCAGTAAACGTTTCTGAACAAACTATTTTCAAGAAGTGCGTTAATTTTTTTTTTAGATAATTATAACCTAGTGCTTGACTGCAATCCCGCCTGATGGTAAGCAGTGATGCAATCGTTGATGGCAAAGCGCGCTAGCTTATCTATATCTATACTAAGCTGAAGAGTTTGTTTGTATGTTTGTTTCTTTGTTTGTTTGTTCGCGCTAATCTCGGGAACTACTAGTCCGATTTGAAAAATTCTTTTTGCGTTAGATAGCCCATTAATTCAGGATGGCTTTAGGCTATATAACATCACGCTGCGAGCACTAGGAGCGGAGCATAACTAACTCCACGCGTACGAAGTCGCTGGCGCCCGCTAGTTAAGTATATTTACACTTTTGTTGTTGTATACAACGTGGCGCGATAATGGCGACATTAACTAAAAACACATATAATTTGTTACATTTTGGCGTCATGAAGAGATTTTATTTTCATAAAATGTTATTATTAACGAAGTTACTTAAATTTTTAGAAACTACCATTTAGAGCAACCTGTATTTAGAGAGCGTCAGCTGTCGCGCAGCGGTCATTTGCCGAGGTCATGGATCATAGGTTACAGGTACATTCGTGCGGAAGAGAGATGCAAAACATTATCTTTGTCGACGGCGCTCGCGCAAGCGACATGCGGCCCACCTCCCCTCGACCCACCCTACCGCGCCTCCGCAAATTATTAAATATTTATTTTTTGTTCCTTACTTCCTTAGTATGCTAGACGAACGCGTGTCTGCGTGTGCTTGACACGCATAATACCGGCTGTGCATAATTTCGTTAAATACAAGTTCTGTGAATGTTTTTGTGGAAAAGACGCTTAGTCTATTGTTTTATTAATTATTTTTGTGTAATTAGAATAGTAATTAGATTATGGTACCGCGATAAAGACGCTTTGTTTTATTTTAGTTCGGTCGTTTTATTTCTCGTGTTACGAACGTTATTTGTCTTATCTTATTTATTAGTACTTGTGTAAACTTGTCTGTGTCCGCCAACAAGGTGAACTCATTGAACATAAGAAAATTTAAAATAAAAGCAGTGACTAGTGATGAACTGATGATAGTTACTTATAAGTAATAATAACAGTTAAGTGGGATGTGATTAGTGTTTGACTATAACTAGTTCCGCTGTAGGTACCATTAGAGCAAACAGCGCGCGCGCCGCCGGATTCATTGATAAAAGCCGACAAAGAATCTTATTACCGATTACGAATACGTGGGTACGGACGACAGCAGGTCAAGCCGCCCGAAACCGTCAGATATTATCAATCAACCTTGAGCCTTAATGCTTTAGTGATAAAGTTGAAAATCGGATAAAGACATCTGACTGATTGTAACCTTAGCTTGATGTGCTGTCGTCCGTACGATTTACGCTTGTGTGCTAGCCCGCTAACTAGGTCTGTACGCGAAGCGACGCGTTCTAGCTCCGAGCACCTCCGAGGTAAGTAATTGCATGAATGAATTTTTGCAAGGGTGATCCCAATTTTGGTTACTTTTATATTATTTATTTTGTTTGAAAATTTTTTTTTCTTTTTTCGAGTTATTTTAAAATATCAAATGTCATATGATTAATGGGCACTAGCACTACTCGTGTGTTAATTTAATGTCACCATTATGGCGCCACGCTGTATATGTATACCTACAATTTGAAAACATGTGTATTAAATGCATGATGAATTCATCTTCTGTTGAAAATAAGCATATAAGGTAGGTACAGGTTTTAATTATTTATTGTTAAAAAAAAAGGAAAACAACGGGTGGTATGTACTCTGGCAATACCGGCAGAAATGACTGTTAACGTTGTGCATTTTTGAATATTTTATAATGGTTAGGGAAACATTGCTCACGGATTGCTATATTTATAAGTAAAAATACCCACCCACTGACCTACTTGCTTATGTACAGTACTATCATTTATGTGATAAAACATAATAAATGTACAATGTACATGACAATTATTACACAAAAAAATAACATTTCAGAACTGTTTTATTTGTTTTACATTAAAAACTTACAGAAAAATCAACCTTCATCCGTATTTCAGCAAAGCAGGTTGTAGTACAGGCGAAACTTTATTTTTTTCAACTTTCTCTCTAAAACAATAAGGCTCAAAGTTGATTGGGAATATTCTAATAATAGCCTTTCCACGACAAATGGCGCAGATTCCCTTGTACTCAAACTAAACTAAATTTAAGCGCATCATTTTTTCT
The DNA here is from genome assembly GCA_017933935.1 of Sesamia nonagrioides. NCBI lineage: Eukaryota > Metazoa > Arthropoda > Insecta > Lepidoptera > Noctuidae > Sesamia > Sesamia nonagrioides. Next base: position 184,083 of record JADWQK010002215.1, read on the forward strand.
TTTTTTAAAAGAAAAGGACTAAAAAATAGAAAGAAAAAGATGTGCTGAACTTAAATTTAGTTTAGTTTGTGAACGAGAGAATCGGCGCCAATGGCAGGTCACAGAGACAGTAAGGGCTCATGCACACGTACCACGACAAAGTGGTGAAGTCCGCATAGTTTCGTCATAACTTCTTGCAATTATACATATTGCAGTTGGGTCGTTGGTAGTTGCGTTGTCGTTGTTGGTAGTTGCGATGTGGTTGTTGGTCTGCAAACACATTAACTTTACAGTTAATGTTTGCAGACAAATCAACAGTTTAAACTGTATTCTTTTAAACTTGTTCCTTCGCCTTTGTGTCAGTGTTCTACATCGAACTGTGAATTTGAACAGTCCGCACATCACATCTTGTGGGAGTGTATTCTTTGGCAGAATGAACGCAATATTATGTTGGATAGTGTACAAGTTACATCCGGAGTTGTTTATTATACGGACCTTGTTGAAACTAGAACTAATTTCCGTGCGTTCAGGCGCTTTTGCCATACCTATTATTGGAATCAATTGTAACAGCAAATACCTACTTAGGACCCATTAACTTGATCAAATGTTATTCCGTGGTGCTTGGCAATCTGGGCTTCTCCCAGTTGCAATAATGTCCCTTTGTGCCGATTGGCCTAGTTCTATTCTGTCTCCTGCTTATTATGGAGGGAAGTGGAAAAAATATCTTTTTTCTTACTCCTCCGCTATTCTTTTCTGATTAATTTCGTTGCGGGACCCAAGACAGTTGAAACATTTCTCCGGGACTCGTCGAGCTTCATTGCTCGGCGTTTTTCTGGCGGTCTCCACTGTTGATTCTGGCTTTCAGGAGTTGCAGTGGGTTGGGAACAGTGTGGCGGGTTTTGTCAAAAAGACAAATCAACTTTGGCTGTGACAGCTTTGTCGCATTGGCTCGGAGTCATAAACGCGGATGTGATTCGTAGCGCCCACATCACACTGTATGATTTTGACGCTTACATCAAGACGGTGGGAATAGACTCATACATTTATGTACAAAATTAGCGGCCACCCATTTGGTGTCTTTCTAGTATGTGTGATCGTGCCCTATTGATGTCTCGGAATTTCTTGGAAACCCTTTTATAAATTGCGACAATATTGTTGCGCCAACAAGGTGTCTGTAGACGTCTATTAATTCACGTCTCAATCACAACAATATAATGGTTGCCTAATCAAAATATCGCAGGATAGTTAAGAAGAGCTTCTTCCGCGTGCTTTATGATTCACGTTGTGAAAATAGTTACAGCACTGAGTGAAGCCACAGAAACACTGTCGAGGCCATGAATATTCCAAATGCATAAATGAATAGGTATAAACAAGTAACGTCAAAACTGAACCGTAATAAAAACACAGTTCGCTTCTTACAGATTTATGAATTTCACAACATTTTAGTATTAATGTGTTATGTGTGGATTTGGTATTGGTTTACTTGATCAAGATTCCGTGAAAGGGTTTAATACATCCGATGCCCTAGAAATATTAAATATACGGAAAAGGCGAAGCGGTATCCAACCTTTTGAAGTTGCTAGTGGAACTGAATAACTGATTCTCTTGTTCACACTACAAAGTACACTCAATGACAGAAGTTAGGTATTAGTTTAGTCCTGTCAATTTAAAATACTCCATAGACAGTTTGGACGTGAATAATAACATGGCGACTAAAAGCACTTCAGTTGACGTTGACGTCAGGCGCTGACGTAGACAGAGAAATGATTTTATGTCAGGACAGGACAGAAGATAAAATGTCAGTTTAGACCTGTCAAGAGATTTGGCGGGAAAGTCAAGCTGAGTGTCACGCTCGTTTTTCATTGGACTTTTAAAATTATTTTTAGTTTTGTTTTGCTAAATAAAAGTGCGTGATTTATTTAGTAAGAAGTGCATTTAGTAAATAATTCATAAAGAACAGTGAAATATCGCAGAATAGTGGCCACATCAAAACTTTGTCCAATACCTCCCTCGTAAGATGGGTCACGCGGCCGTCTTTTTCGACATGAATAATTCATAATTACGTGACATTGGCTAAATGCACGAACCGTGCGACGCCAAAAAATAAAGAAAAAAATAAAATAAAAATGACTTGTTAAATTAGTGCGCTCCTGGAGTTAACATGCGTATTTTTAGTCGCCATGTTTATAATTGCGTCTAAACTGTCTATGGAGTATCTTAATTTGACAGGATTAAACTTAAATGTTATCTTCTATCCTTTTCTTAACGAAATGGAAAGAAAAAGAGGCACATAACTTAAAATTAGTTTAGTTTGTAAACAACAGAATCGGCGCCATTGACAGCTAAATGTCAAATTCTTAGATGATTAATAGCAGCGACATCTGTAGTTAGCGAGTCAGCAGTGTGACCAAATGTGGCAGGATCCTGCCTTTTTGGCAGGTTTAGCCCTTTATTTTACTCTCTGGCACTTTTGTTTGACGTTTTAGAAATCTGGCAGGATTTTGCACTTTTGGCAGTATTAACAATATAGTATAGCCGCTAGCCGCTATAGCCCACAAAAAGAGTAGGATGCAGTATCTAATTCAAATTCAAATAATACTTTATTCAAGTAGGCTTAGATACAAGCCCTTTCGAATCGTCAGTTACAACCAGAGAACAGAGCAATTTGTTGTTAGGAACAATACAAAATAAATAATATAATAAAAATCCTAAAAAGAAATGTCAAGAGAAAATAATGTTGAGTGTATCTAGAACAAAATTCTTATGTCAAATAAAAAATAATTTAGAATGTTTCTAGAAGGAAATTCAAATGCCAAAATTTAAAAAGTAAATTATGGTTAAAAAATTAATACTTTAAGAGGTAATGGTTCAAAAACAAGTCGAATGCTGCTTGTGAAAGGATATTCTCGAAAATCAATCTGATAAAACAAAAACGCGGAACAGATTTATTAATAAACATATCGCCTCTATTTTACTTGTTAAACAGGGCATTAGTGAATATGGTGACTGTGTTTCATTCCAGCCAACTAAAGAAATGACAAAAGCGATGTATAAAGAAAGTGATTCAGAAGAATACGACGCTAATAGTAATGTGTAATTTAATTCAGTTCACTTTTAGACTTTAAGATCAATTTATCTATACTAATATATAAAGCTGAAGAGTTTGTTTGTTTGAACGTGCTAATCTCAGGAACTACTGGTCCGATTTGAAAAATTCTTTATTCGTTTTATAGCCCATTCATCGAGGAAGGCTTTAGGCCATATAGCATCACGTTGCGACACTTGCGACCAATAGGAGCGGGGCATTTAAAACAAAAACCCATGTGAAACCGTGTGGCGCAGCTAGTTTTAAAATAAAACTTCAAAAAATAATGTGTTTATTTATTTTAAACTTTTAGATTATATTGGTATTATTTTGGCATTTTGTGCTTTTGATTTTGGCAGGATTTGTCAGTTTTCTTGTCTAAGTGCGGCAGGATCTCTAATTTAAGGTTGGTCACACTGAGCGAGTGGCAGTTTTAGCCTCTCCAAACATACTTTCTAAAAAATATTTAATCATAGCTATTCTGGGATGACGGCTTATTTGCTAAGCTTTTTCATACCACCATAATAATTTCGTTTTGTAATTAATAATTTTAACTCCACATGTTATTTACCATACTTAAAACCGCTTCAATAGATTTTATTAGTCTAATTTTAGGCGATTGTAATATTAATAAAACATCTGTGGTAGGTGTAGCACTTTGACACACTTACGCTCTACATTCATTATCAAAAAAAAAAAAAAAAAACAGAAAAATATTAGTAGCGAGGTGAACGTTCAATGCATAGAGTATTTGGTTCAATGTTTGTGAATGTACTTCACAATCACAAAACACTACTAATATGTGACTCATTACAATTTGATAGTAAAGTTATAATTTAATAAAAACAATGTCAAGGAATATTGTTTTCGAAGGGTGGTTAACAAAATCTCCACCGAACAGGCGTATTTGGCGAACGGTGAGCTCAACTTTAGCTTGGCATTTTACCTTTGTTGACAGAGTAAGTGAATATCGGGTTTAAAACATAATTGGCTCTAAATTTTTTAAGATCGTAGCTGCTTTCTTAGCTATTAATTCCCAATACTGGGCGAATTAGTTTAATGTTTTCTTTTTTTACCACAGAGATGGCGCAGGCGCTGGTTTGCCTTGCGGCAGTCAGGCGAACTCCCGGGCCAATATTTTTTGGATTATTATGCTGATCGCAACTGCCGTCGTCTCAAGGGCACTATAGATCTGGACCTTTGTGAGCAAGTAAGTGCATAAAAGTGAATGTTCAAACTATATATTTATAAGAATGTTTATACTACAATATATTACTGCAGAAACCAATAAATATTAATAATAGATTTTGTAAAAACATTTGTCATTCATACTTGCTTATCTTATAAAAAGAAATAAATGTCTTCTATCACAAATATGTACATACAATAAACACATACCACTCCAACTGAATTGTTTAGCAGTGTGTTGTTCTAACCAGATGGGAAGGGATACATCCCATTCCCTTGATGTAAATGTGTGAAAAGCTAAATATGAAATTATATGAACTCGCCCTGCTCTTAGTTGAATGTCAGGAATAGCTTGATTTGTACTAGATTTATGCTTAGTTTTGAACCTATACTAATAATTTAATTTAACCATCTATACTAATAATTTAATTTAACCATAGATTTCATAGTATGGTGTTTAGAAAAAACATATTTAGACTCTTAACTATAGCAGCTGACTAATCCTTTCAATGAGTCATGAAAAACTGAAAAAAAGTACTTGCAACACAAAGAAATATAATCAGGAAATTATAAAAAAACCAAATAACTCTAAACATACAATTCTGAATTCGACATCAAACCCCAGAGGGTTAAATTTGATCTGTCATAAATATGACCTACTGTTGCTCAACCATAACATTAGTTGACACAGATCTCTTTCTACAGAAGTGGTTTCATAGAAACCAGTAGTATTGTTACAATCTGCCATTGCATTTGGGTGGTATAGACTAATCTGTAATTGCTACAAAATCATTTGCTTTAAACCTGACTTTTCACCACTTTTAAAGTAAGTCAAATTTAGGGGTTTAACAATCTTTCTGTTAACTTTAAAATTGTGGTGTTAAATACTCGCAGAGAAGTTCAGCTGCGGTGACTTTATTTATCCCACAGTGGGATAGCTACATGTGTTTTATGTTAAACATTAGTCCCCGTATTCATAAATGCTGCTTAAAGTTTTCTAGTGATTAGCGATTTTTTAACCATATATTTTTGATCTTATAACATCACTTAACCTTAATCATCGTTTGCCAATAAGCCTCTTAAACACTGTGGAGTTTATGTTCTATGTTACTGGTTTGGTGTCCTCACTTAGTCCCTCCAGTGGACCATTGTGCGTGGACCATGGCGGCCTTTGGCGGTTATTCCAGCCAGCCCACCTCCCTCCACAAGTCCATTAACATATACGCGCGGAAATCGGGAAAATACGAGGGAACACGCGTGTTTGCTCACCTGACATAACCAGACTGAATTATCTGCAAGTACCCTCGAGTGAGATACATGACATGCCTTCCCCCCGAGATGGATCACCATTGTACTCTTCTTTCTTCAATGCACCCACTAAATGTCTATTGTTCGTAATACACTAAATCACTTATAACTTTACACACTATATCACTAAATGCTTAATCCTATTAGTTTTAGTTCTACATGAAGGTCTTAACACTATTGTTCATTTTCGGAGTCTATTATTCTCCAAGACTGTTGGGAATCTTCTAATTCAGAAACCTCTTCTTCTCCAGACAGATCACAGGCAACCTTCTTGCTGGCTGACTGTTCAGGTGATTCTGATAAAACCCTTTTATTCCTTTTTGCAGTATTAGTTCCATATTGTGAACTTTCCCGTATTTCAATGTCTTGTGGCCCTGATACTCCAATAATTTCAGCCCACTTCGATTGTGATGGGAGTGACACGTAGTCTTCTTCCTCATCATCTTCATATAATCCATTTCTTGTCTCCTTTTGTTCCTTATGTTCCTTCCTCCCCCCAAAGCTATGTATCTGGTTGATGTGTCTCTTCAAAAGTTTACCATTCCATCTTACCAAATATCTACAAACTCCAACTTTTTTCTCTACTACTCCTTTTAGCCACTGTGGTCCTCCGCTATAATTTTTTACATAAACAGTTTGTCCGACTTCCAGTGTTCTTAATTTTGTGTTTTCATTATTTTCTACCTCTTCCAACATAGGTTTATCCTTTGAAGTGAGAGGATTTAAATAATCGAATTTAGTCCGAAACCGTCTGTTATTCAGTAATTCTGCTGGTGTTTTATCATTTACGCTATTTGGTGTAGTACGTAAGCCATATAAAATTTTGGGAAGTTTTACTTGCCATGGTTCAGAGGAATGTTTCTTGAGTTTATTTTTGATGGTCTGAACTGTTCGCTCCGCTTGCCCATTAGATGCTGGATGATATGGTGCCACTAGAACATGCCTAATACCATTCCTTTTGCAATAGTTCTGGAATTCTTCTGAGATGAAACTTCTGCCATTGTCACTTATAAGGGTATCAGGCAACCCTTGCTCCGAAAATATTTCTCGCAATATTTTTATTAATGTTGCGCTGCTCATATCTGAAACAATTTTGACTTCTGGCCATTTTGAGAAAGAATCTATAACTATAAGAAATGTTTTTCCTTGAAATGGACCAGCATAATCCATATGGAGTCTAGACCATGGTCTATCTGTTCTTATCCAGCGGTGTGTAACTTTAGTAGGCATACTCCTGTTTTCTGCACATATTTCACAGTTTTTTATCATATTTTCAATATGTTTATCAATGGATGGCCACCAGAAGTAACTTCTTGCCATTGCTTTAGTGATAACAATTCCATCATGATTTGTATGTAACTCTTCCAAAACTTTGTCTTTCATTTTCTCTGGTAGAACTACTCTGCTTCCCCACAAAATGCAATTTTTAAAAATAGATAATTCTTCTCTTTTCTGTCCATATGCTTTGAACTTATCATCTATTTTGCTTGGCCAGCCATTGCGCGTCCAATATAAAACTTTACTCAATATGGGGTCTTTTGATGTAAATCTTGCTACTTCTTGTGCTGTAAATTCTAACTCTATTGGTGTTTCTTCTATCAATAACACTCCTGAGTACTCTTCCTCCCTTTTTCCTGTATCTGCCGATGGCCAGCGGCTTAAAGCATCAGCGTTTCCCAATTTCTTCCCTTGTACATACTCTATTGTATAGTTATAGGAGTTTAGTAAAAGGGCCCATCTTAGCATTCTAGGGGAGATTATATTAGGTATGGGACGTTTAGGGTCAAATAACCCCAGTAATGGTTTATGATCTGTCTTTATATTGACTTTTCTGCCACTTATAAACTGATGAAATTTCTTAAGCCCAAATATTATTGCCGCTGCCTCTTTATCTACCTGAGCATACTTTCTTTCATGTTTATTCATAGTCCTTGATGCAAATATAATGGGTCTTATACTGCCATCTTCCATTTCATGTTCTAATACAGCTCCTAGTCCATATTGAGAAGCATCACATGATAATATCAATTTTTTCTTTAAGTCATAATGTACCAGAGTATCTTTGCTTGTCAACATTTTCCTTAATCTTTCGAAAACTTTTTGATGTGTCGTAGTCCATTGCCAAGGTACTTCTTTATTTAATAATTTATATAAGGGTTCCGCTATTGTGGCCTTGTGTGGCAAGAATCGATCATAGAAGTTAACTAATCCCAAGAATGCTTGTAGCTCTTTTAGATTACGTGGTGCCGCCGTTTTCTCAATTTCATAAATTTTATCTTCACATGGATGTATCCCAAATTTATCAATTCTGTATCCTAAAAATGTGACATTTGTTGTTGCAAACCTACATTTCTCTTTATTTACTCTTAGCCCTGCTTCCTCTAGTTTCTGTAGTACGGCTTTTAGCCGTTCATTATGTTGGTCTATGTTTGTGCCACTCACAACCACATCATCAAGTAGGACAGCCACACCCGGAATCCCAGCTAGCAACGATGACATCAAACGTTGAAAAATACCTGGGCATGCTTTTACACCAAATGCCAGCCGTTTTACCTTGTACAGACCTCTGGGAGTATTAAGAGTAAGTAGTCGTGATGTAGGTTCATCGACAACCACCTGTGTATATGCTCTCTCTAAATCAATTTTCGTGAATATTTCACCACCTTGTAACAGTGTGAAAGCTTCGTCGAGTGTCGGAAGTGGGTACGTATCAGTTTCAGTCACTGAATTTACTGTTGACCTGTAGTCTCCACAGAGTCTCACCTTGCCGTTAGGTTTTAATACGGGCACAATTGGGGTTGCCCATTCTGAGTATGGCACTGGTTCTAGTACATCTTCTTCTACTAATCTGTCTATTTCCTTAAAAACCCTATCTTTTATAGCAAATGGTACCGGCCTGCTTTTGAGGAACTTAGGGGCTGCTCCTTCTCTTGGTATGATACTCACAACTGGCCCTGTGTACTTCCCTAAACCTTCTTTAAAAACACCTTTGTACTGACCAAGTAACTTGTTCATATCTAAAGTGTCTATTTTTATGCTATTGAGACCATGTATTCCAATATTTAATTCTCTGAACCAGTTTCTCCCTATGAGACTAGGACCATTGCCTTGGGCTATAATCACTGGTAGTGTTCTAGAAATCTCTTTGTAAGCTACCGGAACCATTGCCCTTCCTATAATCTTCAATTGGTTATCTGTCCATGTTTTTAGCGTAATATCATACTTTTCTATTTCAGGTAATTTTCCCTTCCATATGAGTCTGGCTGTCGGCTCACTAATTAATGTGAATGCACAACCTGAATCAACCTCCATTTCAATTTCAAAACCATTAAGCAAAATATTTATCATAAATGCGGGTAGTCTGTTGTCCCTAAAATTATTAATAGGACTTTCATAAAGGCCATTACAATTAGACTTTTTATAATTGTTTTTATTATTCTTATTCAAACATACTACTTCTATATGACCAGTTTTCCCACAAAAATTACACTTTGACCACCTGAACCTGCACTCTCCTTTATGTGATTTACCACAGCGGAAACATTTAAATTTACCAGTAGGTTTTTCACTTTTTTTAAAAGAAAGTTTATTTATTTCCATTGGTTCCTCTAAATCCATGGTAGGTTTACTCGTATTAACTCCAGGGTTAACAATTAAATTAGAATCACAATTGGCTGACTCATGCGATAGTGCTATTTCACATGCAAATTGGAAAGTTAACTCCCTCTGCTGTAGCATTTTCTTTTGAATGTCTTTGTCGTTAATTCCACAGACCAATCTATCTCTCAGTGTTCTGTCAATATCACTAAAATTACAATGAATGGACAATTTCCTCAAACTAGCTATATAATCGCGTATTTTTTCTCCTTCTTCTTGATTTCGGGAATGAAATTTGAATGATTCAACTATTTCATTTGGTTTTGGATGAAAATGAATATCTAAAACATTTTTTATAGTTGAAAAAGTAACCTCACTTATTTTCTTCGGGGCAATCAGTGCAGAAATTAAATCAAATAAATCAGGACCACATACCGACAATAAATTCGCCTTTTTCTTAGCATCATCCGTGATTTCATTTGCTTCTAGACAAAATCCAAACCTTGTAATGTAGTTTTCCCAACAGCCATGTGCTACATCATATTCACTGAACTTAATCACCATTTTTACCTTTTCCACCTAAAGATTTTTATACAATTCAGTGAATTTAGTTTATTACACACACTTTTAAACACTTTTTCCTCGTCGCCAATAACATATACGCGCGGAAATCGGGAAAATACGAGGGAACACGCGTGTTTGCTCACCTGACATAACCAGACTGAATTATCTGCAAGTACCCTCGAGTGAGATACATGACATCCATATCTCCTAGCCTGTTGAGAACATCTGTCTGAGATCCTGGTGCTCCTATGGTTTTGTTTCTAATTTGGGTAACGCCTGTACACTCGAAGAGTACATGCGCAACTGTCTCGTCAGCCTCTATGCAGGCTCTGCACAGAGGGCTGTCCGTTATGCCTATTGTTTGGAGATGCTTATTAAGCGAGCAGTGGCCCGTAATGATCCCCGTCATCAATCGTAGGCTTTTCCTATCCAGGCGCAGCAGCCTTTTGGTTAGCTTGTCATCCAGGGACGGCATAGCCTCCTTGGACTGCCTGCAGCCCGGTCATGAGGACCACCAAATCTCCACTTGTTTGTAGGTATACCTTTGTAGCCATCTGCGTATTTGGATGAAGGGGATAGGCACAATGGGCTCCGGTCCGCTGACCAACGCGCTGGATGCCCTGGCTGGATACCCAGTGAACCGCTGTGCCCCTTTATCCACTGTAGTGTCACAGTGTTGCGGTCTGGTGCGGTTATCCATTCCAGTGCGTTGTGGCACTCAAGTATTAGACTTGATGTGATACATCCCTGCTTTAGGGATTGGAGGGCGGAAGCACTGTCAGTGAGTATGCGGACACGCGTGTCCGCAACTCTCCTGGCTTTTATGGCTAGGGCTGCTAGAGTTATGCCCACACGTTCTGCTTGATAAACCGTGTTGAGCATCCCTAGCAATCTGGATATATTTATGTTGAGGTATTGTGTCAGTTGTGTCACTTCGACGCCCGTTCCTTGGTCGACTTTTGATCCGTCGGTGTATACTCTCAACTCCTCCGGACCTGAGTGGTCGCGCTGCTCTTCTTCAAGTACTATCTCATAGTGCTTTTGAAAGCAGTACTATTGTAAGGTTGGTTGCCTTTTAATTGCATCTAGCATTAGGCATGTACTGTGGAGTTTATTGATAAAGGATGATTTAAGTTAAGTGACGTTAAAAGGTCAAAATGTATGCTTAAAGTATCGCTAATCACTAGTTGACTTTAAGCAGTGTTTATGAATAAGAGGGAAATTGTGAAACTAACACATACATATACAGAAACAAGTAAGATTTTATTCTTGGTCACAAATGATCTATTTTCTCACATAGGAATTTGATTTTTTTTAATAATGCTACTGTGTTCATAGAGTAATATCAATAACTTGCAAAGGGGCTAACTCGAGATTAAAAAAATGTTTTTTTTTTTAACTCTTAAATACACTATAGTTTTTTAATTAATAGGTTCCTATTAATTCTAAAATACTAACTCCAAGTAATAATATCCAAATAATAACTCCATATAAGCAATTTTTTCAGAAGATGCTTAAAGCTGTATATTTTTTATACATTACTTAAGGAAAAATCTAAAATACTCTTGGTAGATAATATTAGGATATTATATATAGATATACAGCTTTAAGCATCTTCTGAAAAAAATGCTTATATGGAGTTAGCTGATTTGTGAATTAAGGTATTGGTATCTTAAAAATACCAGTGTTGTCCAACTAATATATGTATATATAATAATACACGAGACAATAACATATTCTGTTCCTCATAACCTTAGTTATGGGGAACCATGACAGCCGCCTCCGTGGCGTAGCGGTAGCGAACGCGACCGTTGCACAAGGAGGCGTGGGTTCGATCCCCGCACAGTGCAAATATTTGTATGCATTAATATGAATATTTACACTGGTCTGGTCGTGCCTCGGAAAGCACGTTAAGCCGTTGATCCCGGTTGCCATACGAACATCTAATGGCAATCGTTACGGGCTGTTGGAGCCTTCAAAAGTCCAACAATTGGTCTAACTGCAATGCTTCGATATCGCCTTCGGGTTGTGGAAGTCAGACGGCAATCGCTTTACGGAAAATATCGAAGTTTAGCCAAAATCAGTAGTTAGACTGGTAAAGCGGACCCCAGACTCCAAAGCTGAAAAAGCTGCGGTTGCGACTGGGATTAACGCTGAGATGATGATGAGGGGGAACCAAACTATGGCCTTCATTCTCTGTATGAGAGGTCTGAAATCTGTATATCTACTTGTGAGAGGTAAAAATAAGTAAATAAATACTTTAGTTGGGCTATTTGCCTGGTGAATACAACTTCACTGAAGGGCCGCTACCCCACAACCAAATAGTATGCACCATAGGTTTATGTAATTTCATTGCATTAAATATTTACTCCCCTATCAGTAATTTGTTAAAAAAAAAATATGGAATGTGTAGTTAAGATATAGTTCTTCTAAAACCAGATTCCCACTAATATAATATCTCAACCTGGGAAGCATTCAGTCGAGCTAAACATTCAACCTAATGCTTCTAAGGTTGCAATTAAAAAAAAATGCCACCTAAAACAACCATTTTATATTTATAATATTTGGTATGGGTTTCCTCAATTAGCTGTCCACCACTGTATAATAAAATCAAAATATTCATTGTTTTCTATTAGGTACATGAATAAATGTTGTTTTTGTCAAATGGTTATGCTGCATAATGAATGTGCTGATATAAATTATTGCCAGTCAGTAGGGGCATGCAGGAGAGCAATGGGTGACAAAATAGGCACATCAAGAGCCGAGTGGCAGAGACATAATAAATTCCTCCTATCTGGTTGCTAAATAATTTCATAATTATATAATATAATTACATATATAATTATAAGTATATCAAAGTATAAGCCTAAGGTTATAAAATAATAAAACTCAACTAAGTGACGAAGTATGTATTGTATAGGTAAATATAAAAAAGTAAACAAATATTTATTAAATCTAGTATTTCCCCATTAATAATTTATATATACCTAATCTTATTTTAATTGCAAAAATATTTGAAAAATCTATTAATAAATTGTGTGTCATCTTCATCAGTATGTGGTAAATTGTACCACATTTTCAATAACACAATACCTGTTCTCATTGAGGCATAAAGCAATATCCTTAATTTTAGCTGGCATAATGAAACTCTTATAATTTCGACCTCTCTTTATATTCGATTGACGTTCTTTATGACATTGTACTTCCAGACCATCACTTTATTGTTTACCTCTACATAATAGTGTTGACTACAGTTACGCTCTCCACATGATCTGGGCCTGTAGCCAATGTAACATGGCTTCGTAGCGAAGCGAAATCGAATACCAAACTTACCAATGGCGGGAACGATTGACCACGCGACGCGATAAATCACATGGTCAATCGTTCCCGGGATTGGTTGGTTTGGTATTCGATTCACAGGCCCAGGTCATCCATGATTATATCTGGACTTTAAAAGGACTCCAGTGTCTGTTTAGAAATATTTTCACAGGGTAGTCTGTTAGAAAAAGTCGACACCATCTAACCTAGGTATCAATTTGTTGTGGATCTAAAGCTGGATCAATATTATACCTGCCTACATAGGGTATTTACGTACGTGTAGTGTATATAAAGAAACTTAAATTATTTATTGTCAAGGTTTTAAACAACAATTAATTTTACATACCCTGTGAAAGATGAGTTTAATTTAGCTAGTTTTTTTTTTAAATTTAGTTGAACCAATAACTTTGTTTCTAATATTATAATTACATCTTTCACCTGTTTTATACTATAGTGTATTCATAGATATATAGACATGGCACCTTCAAGTTTTTCATGTCCTTGAATACTGCCCTACTAAGTGCAAAAGCGTTAACTCAATGAAAGCGAATTTCGAGATAATTGAAGTGTTGTAAAATTCGTTATTTGTCACTGTATATACTTTTTTGCTTTTAAATAGAATTTATATTATTATGTTGGATCTACTTATTATTACAATAATTAAAAATATCAAAATTATATGTGTATATACCTAATTCATGAGATACTGCTACACCGCTCAGTAAATAGAAGAATAAAATTAGAGTTACCGATTTTTCGTTAGCTTTTCTCCTACATGTCGTAAAGAAATATGATTTTTCTGTCGAATAAAATTATGTGTAAATATGTAGATAAAAACAAACAAATTATATTTATGAAGTTTTTTATTATTTCAATTTATAATGGCATAAAACTTGCATGGCATTGGCATAAAATTTGGAAATTAAACAATTTAAAAAATAAAATTATGTCTAAAGCAGGGAGCTCTCTTCAAAAGGACAATTCTATTTTCATCAAAAATCAATCAAAATCAATTTTTTTATTCTATTTTTTCTACTTTTCATCATTATGATCATTATGATATTACGATTTTTTTTATGATATTGCATTTTTTGCTCTTTTGTTTGCCTACGTAATATCGATATACCTCTTATATCCTTAGTGATATGAGGTAAAACTGAGCCAGGAAAATCATTGTTGAGGTTTTTTCATGTTTCGAACAAGATACGGGTAAACCGTAAATTGCTTAGTGCATAAGTTGTAAGCTATCTGATAGCATCATCATCATCATCATCAACCTTTTATAGTCCCACTGCTTGGCACAGGTCTCCTCTCATACAGAGCAGGATTGAGCGTAATCAACACGCTTGCTCAATGCGCATCGAGCAAGCGTACTTATAAAGTCCGGCACCCTAATCGGCGAACACATTTTTGTCAAATGATTGCGACTAGTTGGGATCGTTTGCACCGAACGGACCAATGGGCGGCCCGAACGATACCAACTGATCCCAACTAGTCGCAATCATTTGACAAAAATGTGTTCGCCGATTAGGGGGCAGGTTTCCTCAAGATGTTTTCCTTCACCTTCAGTCATTGATGTCCAAGATATACTTAGAAAGTACATATAACTTTAGGAAAGTTACATTGGTACTTGCCTGACCTGGAATCGAACCCGCACACTCATACTTGAGAGGCTGGTGTTTTAACCACTAGGCCACCACGACTTCTGATGGCATAAATATCAAAATTTTTTTGAGGTACCGCTGTTGCGCTTAGTAGGGCAGAATAGTTTACTTGCGTTTACGGAGTTCGCTCAGCTAGTAATATAATATTTATTTGCGTCTATATTAGTCGGACTGGAATCCGTTGAACACTGCTTTTGATTACTAGACTAGGCATGGGTCTGTAAACATTTTTTATGATTAATTCGTATATTAATCCATACTAATATTATAAATGCGAAAGTATCTCTGTCTGTCTGTCCAGCTTTCAAGCCAAAACTACTGAACCGATTGTAATGAAATTTGATACACAGATAGTCTAGAGCCTGAGAAAGGACATAGGCTATATAACATCCCGCTATGACCAATAGGAGCAGAGCAGTAACAAAAACTGTAGCGAAAACGGGAGCTAACGCGAATGTACATATTGCTCCCATTATTTTAACAGTCTCTTATTTTATATCAACTGAGCTCTTTTTTAATTTACGGGAACCACTGCACGCTGTAAGCTGAAGTCCACGCGGAAGGAGTCGCCGGCAAAAAACAGCTAGTTTCTAATATTTGTAAAATCCTTGATATAGTTCTGAAGTCTTTTTTCTACATAGTAAAATAGACTCGATATCCGCAACCCGTCCCCAAAGTAGAATACCGTAGGTTATGATACTATTAAGCTAGACTCATCATCATCATCGTCATCTCAGCGTTTATCCCGGTTGCATCCGCGGCTTTCGCGTTGGAGCCCGGGGTCCGCTTTCCTGCACATTCTCCTCCATTTCGCACGATCTTTAGCGTCCTGTGGTAAGAGCTTGTTGGCATGCATGTCATCTCTTACAACGTCAAGCCAGCACTTCTTTGGTCTACCCCGCTTGTTCCGGCCCGGCGGAGGCGCCATGGCAAGACATTTGTTACCCACGTAACATGCCGGTTTCCGTAAGACGTGGCCGTACCAGCGTAGGCGACCCTCCTGCAGTTTGTCTGCAATGTCACGGACACGAAGGCTGCCCCGGATGCGGGAGTTCCTGATGCGGTCTTTCCGCGTAACTCCACACATCCACCGCAGCATATTCATCTCCGTGACACGCAGCTCCTGCTTGTGTCGCTCAAGCACAGGCCACGCCTCACTGCCATACAGGAGAACAGGTCTAATGATGGTTTTATAGACCTGTCCCTTAAGCTTAACCGGCATTTTGGGGTCACAAGTGACACCTGTCACCTCACGCCATTTCGCCCAAGCTGCGGAAATACGTGCCTTGACGTCGCAATCAATGTCGCCGGACGCGTGAAGCACAGACCCCAAGTATTTAAACTGGTCCGTGCGCTCGACCATATCTCCGCCTATGCGCACAGACATGGGGTCTGTCGTGTTGCTGGCCAAGTATACGGTCTTCGACACGTTGAGTTTCAGACCTCCGTTCTCAAGCGAGTCCTTCCACGCATTCACACGCCGCACCAACCGTTCCCTGTCCGCGTCCGCCAGCGCGATATCGTCAGCATACATGAGTAGCCAGGGAGGCTGCTCATGTGAGTCCTTGATGCTGTCCGACAAAACGTCTAATATCACACTGAACAGAAACGGACTAAGGACGGATCCCTGGTGGACTCCGACGGTGATGGGGAAGGGTTTAGTGTCGCCAACAGCGGTCCTGACAACGGAATCGGAATTGAGGTACATGTCTCGAATTATGTCGACATAGGCTTTAGGTACCCCTTTGGACCTCAGTGCCCACCAGATCACCCCGCGTGGGACACAGTCGAAGGCCTTCTGCATATCTAGAAAGAGCATATGCAGAGGCGTGTTCTTCGATCTGTATCTCTCCATGGCGATCCTTAGTGCGAAGATAGGGTCCATGGTTCCGTACCCTGGCCGAAACCCATATTGACACTCCGAGACAGCACACTCCTGCCGGATTCGGGAGTCTACGATCCTCTCAAAGATTTTCATGGTGTGGGACATGACCTTGATACCGCGATAGTTGCCACACTCCTGAACCGAGCCCTTGCCTTTAAAGACTGGAGTAATTATACTCAGCCTCCATTGGCTCGGGATTTTGCCGGTCAGGAGCACGCGAATGAAAAAGTTAGTTAGCATGCCCACACCGCGAGAACCCATCGCCTTCCAGGCCTCAATGGGGACTCCATCAGCTCCGACAGCTTTCCGATTCCCCATACGACGAAGAACCGTTTGGACTTCCTCAGGCGTTATCAGAGGCACTAATCCAAGGTTCGGAGGGAGTTCCGGTGTCTGCACCTCTTGATGCTGCTTGTTCAGCAGCTCGTGAAAGTACGAGCGCCATCTCTCCTTCACCGCGAGGTCCTCGCATAGCAGGTTGCCATTTGGGTCTTTTACACAACGGCACTTGGATATATCCTGTGCCGCTTTGACCCTGGAACGTGCCAACTTGTAAATGAGCTTTTGCCCCTCAGACGATTCCAACTTCTCGTAGAGAGGTTGCAAGTGGTCTCGTCTGGCTCTGGCTACAGCTCTTTTGGTGGCACGTTTGGCAACCTTGTATGCATCGCGATCTTCAGGAGATCCGGTCGCTTGCCACGTTTTGAAGAGGGCTTTCTTCACCTTAGTCTCCCTCTGGACTGTGTCGTCCCACCACCAGGTTTCCTTGTCACGTTTGCGGCCGCCCTTAGAGACGCCGAGTACCACCCGCGCCGCCCCCGTAATAGCTGCCTGGATCCTGTCCCAGTGGTCTTGCACAGGTTCTCCATCGGTACCGACGCACTTGTCGCCAATAACCGACGCAAAATCCTGGGACCTGTTTTCATCAAGCAGCCACCACCGGATCTGGCGCCGACAGTCCTCTACACGTCTACGTTGGGCCTTTACGCAGAGGTCCATGACAAGGAGACGGTGTTGTGCAGTGAGACTCTCACCGGGTATGACTTTGCAGTTGGCTACTTTGCCGATGTGGTGCCTCCTAGTTAGTAGAAAATCGATCTGGGTAGCGCTTCGCCCGCTCCGGTAGGTGACAAGGTGCTCCGGCTTCTTTTTGAAGTAGGTGTTCACGATTGCAAGGTCCGCAGCCGCACACATTCGGAGAATGCTGTCTCCTTCCGCGTTGCGGCTACCGTACCCAAAGCCACCGTGAACACGATCAAACTCGCCACACCTCTCACCCACATGACCGTTCAAATCACCACCCAGAACGATTCCCTGGGATAACGGAATCCCGCGAAGCAATCCTTCGAGCTGGGTCCAAAACAGCGTCCTTTCGGCTTCACTGCACCCGGCCTGTGGAGCGTAGGCACTTATCAAGTGGGTTATAACCCCATTGACAAGCACCCGCACCGACATTAGCCGATCGCTGATGCGATTCACCTCCAAGACGTCATCCTGGAGCTCGTCAGACAACACCACGGCGACCCCATTTCTCCCACTAGGTGCACCCGTGTAGATCAGCTTGTAGCCATTCCCAATAAGCCGGGATCTGCTGCCTTTCCACCGAGTCTCCTGCAGGAACGCCACGGCCACCCTCCGCCTGTGGAGAGTTTCGGCCAGCTCTCTCGCGCGTCCAGTTAGCGTGCCAACGTTCCACGACGCGAAACGGATTTTCATGGATTGGGCTCGCTTCTTCAGCCGTGTCCGCCTCTGACAAGGTAGCCCTAGCCCACAGGTCACAGGAGTCGGGCGAGGCTCCTGCGCGCCGTTTTGCGGCGGCGCCCTAGCTGTGACATGTGCATTTCTTATTTTCCTCACCATGATTGATTGGCTTGTTTGGCTTATTACGAGTGCGACTGCCGTCTGACCACTCAACCCCGAAGGGAAAGCCGGCGTCAGAGCCCCGTTCGTGAGTCAGCAGGTGCACCATCTGGCAGGTGGGGTTGACTTGGGTCCCAGAGATGGAGGTGGGACCCCAAAGCACCCCTATTATTAAGCTAGACTGTTATCCCCTTATTCATAAACGTCGCTTAAAGTTATCTAGTGATTAGCGATTCTTTCACCATACATTTTTGACCTTTTAACGTCACTTAACTTTAATCATCGTTTATGAATAAACGGTTTAAAGGGTTTATTCATAAACGATGATTAAAGTTAAGTGAATTGCATGATTTAATTCCCCCATCCCCGTTCCACCATCGGACGACCCGTCGTACGGCGAGTTTCCACCCTTACGTTGTTAACACTACTACGATCCGGACGAAGCGTTTCGCCTCCTTTTTTATACCGCGTACATCAAGGGACTGGAACAACTTGCCAGCGGCGGTGTTTCCGTCGGACTACAATTCTGAGTGTCTTCAAGGTTAGAGTGAATAGGCTCTTAATAAAGTAGCACGCTTTACCATCAACGATCGCATCGCTGCTTACCATCAGGCGGGATTGCGGTCAAGCGCTGGTTTATAAGTAACTAGCTTGCCGCCCGCGGCTACGCCCGCGTGGAGTTCGGTTATATTGCGCTTTTTGAGTTCCCTCGAGAACATCAATTTTTTTCGGGATAAAAGGTAGCCTATGTTCTTTCTCAGGGTGTAGAGATTGTCTGTGCCAAATTTCATCAAAATCGGTTGAGAGGTTTAAGCGGGAAAGCGTAACAGACAGACAGACAGACAGACAGACAGAGTTACTTTCGCATTTATAATATTAGTATGGATAATAAAAAAAATACATGCAGACGTCTAAAATTTATGAAAGGAAATGAAATTTATTAAATGAAAATGAAATGAAATTTATTAAAAAACATAGAACAATAATGATTGTACAAAAAGTCTGTTTGTATAGTAATAAAAATCTTAATAATAACAATCGTAAAATCTAACTTATTGTAGTCTAATACATAATATAACGATCTAAAACTAATGTTGGGACCACCCGAACTAGGTTTATTTAAACCTGTGTTTCAGGCTGTCATATACAAGGATATTTGAAGGCTATAATATAATAATAATAAACATATTATGACAAAAGTATTTAATACTAAGCAATGAAAAACTGTCCTATAAACTTAAATAATACATTACCTCTACTTATTCATTAAGTATATAACTTACTAAATTACCTACTCATTTTATTTTAGTACCTCTAGCATTTTTTCCGTATCTGTGTAACTGAGGGTTTGTAGATATTCAGTTAGCATCACACAACATTTATTTGAGCTTTCACTGTATATCTTTAGCAGTTTGTTACATTTGTTATATAAATATGGCCCGAGAAATAAATAAAATCTGTTAATAAAAGCATGTTTCGTCCGTGAGTTACTGCAAACTAAATACTTTCTTCTCTTGCCAGAAGGTACAGGGCTAAAACCAATATCAGCGTGCTGCAGTAGTACCATATTCAAAATAAATAACTGGCGTACTGTTAGCACTTTGCATTCACTGTAAAGCTGGTGGGTGGGAAATCTGAAAGGACTACATAGCGACCTTCAGGATTGCTCTTTGGGCTCGGTCCAAGGGCAGAAGTACAGTTTTAGGGGCACCACCCCAGGAGCTAATACAATAGGTAAGAATGGACTGACACAAAGCCATATACACTTGCCGAATTAAAGTAAAGTCTGCTTTGTAGCCCAAATTTTTAAAAACGTACATTAATTTACGTACTCTAGTACATAATAAGTCAACATGTTTACGGAAGTTAAGATTATCATCAATTGTGACACCTAGATATTTTATATGGTCAGTTTTTTGCAATGTAGGGCAAGTGCATGCTGTGTCAGCGGACATACTCATATGACAATCGTCAGCACAAATGTGAAGGTTAGTAGTGCATATGTTAGTATTTCTCATAGTAAATAACATGTAATTGGTTTTATCTGAATTTAGTGTCAGTAGATTATTATGAAGCCAATTAGGCACTATGTTGAAACCATTTTGTGCTAGTGCATAGACCTCATCTTTAAGATTTACCTGAAAACACGAGAGCTGTGTCATCAGCATAAGACATTATGACACCGTTTTGAAGAGACAGGCTGCTTAACTCGTTTATATAGATTAAGAAGAGGGTAGGGCCCAAAATACTACCCTGAGGTATTCCGAAATCACTAGTTTTTAGGTCAGAACTTTTGTGCTGACCAATTTTTACACACTGGTGACGATCACTAAGATAGTCAGAAAGTAATTTTAATTGTGTTCCCCTTATTCCAATCTTTTCCAGTTTGTGCAATAATATGGATATGGTTAAACAATCCCTAATCACTAGTTAACTTTAAGTAATGTTTATGATGTTGGGGTTAATGTTGAAAGAAGCACTTCTAAAATCGTGAAAATGTATCCAACAGCTACTTTTGAATATTAAAACTTCCTTAGGTGCTTCTTAAGCCCTTATTACAGAATTTTACACAAAAGTCAAGCTTTACTTTAAGCTAGACTTAACCAGTGCAATGGCTTTACACCAGGTTTCAGTGATGCTTGTGGGCCCAAATCGTCATCAGTAAAGTAAGACTCGGATGAGCATAATGCATAAGGTATCACCAATGGTCCATGATTCATGTTTAAGGGAGCTTGTTGAATTGGCTCAGACAAGAATAATAATTATATGAACTCATTTAACCTGTCAGTAGGTAAGCTGATTCCGGAGCGACATAACATTGTCTTGAGTTATTCACTTCTACCAACTGTTCTTATGAAGCCGGTGAAGTAAGCCTTTCAAATGAATTTAGATTTTATTATAGCTTTAAATGCATTAAAAGATAAATGAAGCAGAGACAAACTTTTTATAAAAATTTATACAGAGCCCAATTAATGAGCTGTGATTTGTGAACCTTATAAAGCCCGCTCGTAGTATGTCTTTATTTCTAATTCTGTTAATATTGCGAATATAATTGGACGTAGTTATGCATAAAGACAGCCTGCGTGGCGTAGCGGTAGCGAACGCGGCCGTCGCGGAAGGAGGCGCGGCTTCGTTCACGCAGAGCAAATATTTGTAAGCATTAATATGAATATTTGCACTGGTCTGGTCGAGCCTCGGAAAGCACGTTAAGCCGTTGGTCCCGGTTGCCATACGAACATCTAATGGCAGTCGTTACGGGTTGTTGGAGCCCTCAAAAGTCCATTAATATTGGTCTAACTGTAATACTTAGATATCGCCTTCGTATTGTGGATGTCAGACGGCAGTCTCTTCACGGAAAATATCAGTATATATATAAGTTTAGCCAAAAATCAGCAGTTGAGACTGGTAAAGCGGACCTCAGATTCCAAAGCTGAAAAAGCTTCGGATGCGACTGGGATTAATGCAGAGATGATGATGAGTCAAGCGCCGCCTCCATTCACCTGCTGGATCAGCGCCCCATGCGCTGCCGCAGGTGCATGGAGAGGGGGCATACTGCGGCGCTCTGCCCGTCCACTAAGGACAGGAGCCGCCAGTGCTTCCGGTGCGGGCAGGAGGGCCACTTGGCCGCGGGCTGCAAGGCCCCTGTAAAGTGCGCGCTGTGCGCGGACAGGGGTCTTGCAAAAAGGATCCAACCCACAGAAACCGTTTTTTGAGTTACTGTCATAAATGTCTAAAATTTACACATCAACTTAAGTATATATGCAAAAAATATCCGCAGAAAAGTACAGGAAAATACCCATTATTTAAAAGTAAATTTAAATCTACTGTCATGTTATTTTAATATATCAATTTTACTTCAAACTCTATTTTCTCAAAAGCTAGTTTGCTGGCTGGATACTTTTTGCATAACTACGTCCAATTGTGGACAAGGGACTCCAGCACCCTAATCGGCGAACACATTTTTGTCAAATGATTGCGACTAGTTGGGATCAATTGGGATCGTTTGGACCGCCCATTGGTCCGTTCGGTTTGAACGATCCCAACTAGTCGCAATCATTTGACAAAAATGTGTTCGCCGATTAGGGGGCAGCACCCTAATCGCGTAACACATGCTAATCCATTCCTCCATGTGTTCGAAAAGTGTGTTGTGTCCATGTTATTGAACTATCAAAATGAAACCCATTGATAGTGAGTCACGTAATTACCCTGCACTCGAGTATATCCGGTTCCAGTCGCCTTTGAAAACTACTAAAGGCTAAGAAAAACATTCTTATTTCCGGTGTAAAAAAAAAAAAAAACAATACACGTGTAAATATAATAAGGACGGATTGTGAGGTACGTTTTCCACGTGTTGGTGTTCGGAAATGCACTTGGCTAGTTTTGTTTGTACAGACGGAAGTCGTTATCTAGTACTAATTAATAAGATTTTCTTGATAATATATATTTTCCGTTAATTTTCCTTCTGGGCGAAGAACGCCCATGCTCTTCCCACCTCTCTCTGTCCAGAGCTGTCAATGTATTATTATATGTAGTTACGAATGTGAAAATACTTGTTATGCTTAACGACACGAGATTATTGAGTAAAACAGAATTTCAGATTGTACAAATTTCCTAACAAAAGTTGCATTACTGTCAGTACTCATAAAGGTGATATAACTTCATCAACCTTTTTATCGTCCCACTGCTGGGCACAGTGTGGCTACCATGAGTTTACATTACGAGACTCGATTGTCGATATCGAGCGCGTTTAGCGCTCTCATTGGTTGAGATTTCTTACAACTTTGACGCGGGCCAATCGATGAGTCCACCGCGCTCGATATCCACGTTCGAGTCTCGTAATGAAAACTCATGGTAGCTACACAGGTCTCCTCTCATACAAAGAAGGATTGAGCGTAATCACCACGCTTGTTCAATGCGGGTTGACGATTGCAGACTTAAGTCTAGGTTTTCTTAAGATGTTTTCCTTCACCTTGTAATCAGTCATTGATGTCCAAGATATACTTAGAAAGTACATATAACTTAGGAAAGTTACATTGGTACTTTTGCCTGACCTGGAATCGAACCGGCACACTCATATTTGAGAGGCTGTTGTTTTAACCACTAGGCCACCACGACTTATCATAGAAGTAGGTACTTTCACTATTGCATTAATAATTATGAGTGCAATTTGCGAACTTTCGACTTTGAAGCCTGTTATGAACGAACAGACTTGTTATAACTATGAACTTACTTTACTGAAATAACGGAGGATTCTTTATGAAAAATATGATATACATATAATATAGATGGAAAAACATTACTATTTTTAGTATTTTTTGTTACAGCGCCAATAGCAAATTTCAACTGTCTAGCCCTTACGGCCTATGAGATTGATGCCTCCCACGTAAGTTACTGTAAACCACCAAATTGCGATATCGTTTTTTTATATATTTTCCCTGTGAATCCAAAAAAAAAAAACAATAATTTTTAGTAGTTTTGAGACGCATAATGTCATAAGCTTCGAACTTTTCTGGCCTAACCACGGTACGTGTGCGTTCCTCATACCGCACACCGCTTTCACAGTAAAACCTCTGTGGCCTGTGTGCCTCAGTGGTAGGCCATAACAGCGGCTGCCGGCAGAAGTTACCACCCACCAGACAAAGTCTTGCCCCCAAGCGATTCGTCGTGTTCCGGCATGATGTCTGGTGAAGCCGTACGGTGGACGGGTTTGAGCAGTTGTGTTGCAATATCTGCTGGGTAGGTACGATGCGCCAAATGCTGTTGTGTCGGGAGTTTGGTCGTGGAGAGTCTCCAGATCAATCTCCCTCTAGCGCAGCATCGTTTGGTCGTGTTGGTCTTGGGTTTAACATTGTATCACCTCACTCAACTGCTGTCATTCTTTCTATTCCTAAGTTTTTTAAGTGAATAGGCTTAATAAACTAGTGCGCTTTACCATCAACGATTGCATCACTGCTTACCATCAGGCGGGATTGCAGTTAAGCACTAGTTTATAATTATTAAAAAAAAAACCATTGTAAATATAATACTGTAATCACATAAAACAGACTTACATTGTTGTAAGTAGCATAGAATACGACTGAATGCAGCTTTTGTGTTCCAGTGTGTCAAATACAACAACTTCCAAAGAGCATACACCGCAATAAAGTGTTGCAATATCGAAATCTCCGAAATCTTTGTTATTTTTAAATCATATCATCTAGTAAACGCAGAACTATACTATACGCTAAACTATATTCCCCCGCTGAATTAAAAAAAAAAAAAAAAATATTTGAAAAGTTCAGTTTTTATTTCCAATTGGGTTGTTGCCTTAAAAATAATTTAAAGTCCATCAGATAGATTTATAAAAAATATTGAACACGTATTTGTTTATTTTTTCTTTCATTCAAATACTTAGGAAGATTATATATTGATTTGAAATGTGGCATGACGTCACGCCGTGGCACAAAATATACCACGGCGTGACTTAATTGTGACAAAATAAAAAAAACGGGTCTTAGGTCCGTATTACAGAACGTTACTCAAGACTCAAGCATTACTTAAAACTAGTTTCAACCAATCAAGAGGCTTCAGATGAGACTTAAGTAGAGCTTGAGTTTTGAGTGACGTTCTGTAATACGGACCTTCATCATCATCAACCTTTTATCGTCCCACTGCTGGGCACAGGTCTCCTCTCATACAGAGAAGGATTGAGCGTAATCACCACGCTTGCTCAATGCGGGTTGGCGATTTCAGACCTAAACTCCTGGTTTCCTCAAGATGTTTCCCTTCACCTTCAGTCATTGGTGTCCAAGATATACTTACAAAGTACATATAACTTTAGAAAAGTTACATTGGTATTTGCCTGACCTGGAATCGAACCCGCGCACTCATACTTGAGAGGCTGGTGTTTTAACCACTAGGCCACCACGACATACATACGGACCTTATTTTTTTTTATTATCTATAAGACGGACTAATTATTTTTTTTTGATTTTCATACTTTGAATACATCCCTTACAGCCATCATTGTGTCCTTGTTTGCTCTCCTATAAAATTTCCCTTTATCGGTTACGACAACTTACGTAGGAACCATCGGGATACAACCTGATGACAGACAGACGAACAATGGAGTCTTGGTAAACGGAACCCGTTTTTCACAGAACGCTAAAAGTAATAGTAACTACTAATTCACGCGCAATGGTCCACTGGAGGGACTGAGTGCGGAAACCAAACCAGTAACATAGAACATAGAAGTACTAATTCAATAAAGAATCAATATCTTTCATAACTAACACTGTTTAGTAATTTATAATTACTAGAACTTTCATCATATTATTTTGTTAAATCGTTAGTCATTCAACGATAAAGATTTCCCAGATAACATGACTAATCATAACGAAACAGACGCTAATCATTACCTACCTTTAAACAATGTTGATAAATAAACTCCTTTATTGTAGTACCTATGACTGAATAAATTCTAATCAATTTATTATACCGTTAGCTTCAGTTCACATGAAATTTCTTGTTTTAACATAAAAATACTCATCTATCCTATAACTGTGCCCCGTTACTTAGTTTTAGCTTAGCATACTTTCTGCCTTTTTTCATTTTGCTTGATCCTAAGGGTGATAGCGTAATGTTAGGAGATAATTTTTCTCAAGACGTGGCTTGACAAATGCAGAAATATAACAATACAATACAATCAGAATTGAACACTTTATGTTCAATTCCGTTTGTTGATAATTTCACAGACTAGCGGGCTCTAACAATATCTTCAGCTTTATTATATAAAGTAATAATTATTATAGATTAGCGACCACACCGGCTTTACTCGGATGCTAAATAGTTTTAGTTAATTCTTAGTAGGTATGTAATACACATACCCGTATCGTCACGTGGATCATGCAATCGCGCTGAAAAAATAATTTAAGGTAAGCAAAAGAAGTAGAACGCATATTTTAAAAACTCTGAACACATTAATGTACATACAGCTCCGCAGAAATCTAACCCCTACGATGTTTACGTGCGCGCCATTTCTGAGACATCAATAAAACTGCTAAGTTATTCTAACTAGAAACAAAATACTGACGGCATTCGCAGTCATGCCACCGACTGCTAGGTAATATCCATCGCATCTTGGTATTTACTTCGTGTAACCTACATACCTATAGAAATTTTTAAACTTCCAAACTTGTTCCACAAACATTATATTTTTTTTAGAAATTACTAAAAACTCACAATAGATTTTAAAAATTTATCAGCTTAAGAAAGAGTCGAACCTGGGTCATTATACTCACAAGCCAAACTGTTATACCGTTGCGCCATTCAGTTGCTTAACAAAGTGGTGAAATTCATCGTTATGTTTATAAATAATGCATCCCTAGTATTATTTAATATTGTCTTGGTATTAATTACTATCTAGGTATTAATCCAAACTGATAATTTAGTTTTGACGATAGCTCAAGAGGACCTACATGTTACCCACGTTTGAAACAAACAGAACAACAATTTACATCTTTCGAGATTTTTCAAAACTTTACAAAAACAATTAAGTAACTATAAAAAACTTAACTGTAAACTTAGTTAAGTTTGTGGGGTCAAACCTATACTAATAACGGAGTGGGTAACCCTTTACTTTCTATTTTGCGACGTCATGTTTTACTCAATAAAATTATAAGCTTATCCTCAATCTTCTTCATTATCTATTTAATATTTTATGTACAATATGTAAAGAAAACCCCGTCCGACCCATAAGGATAATAAAGGTTAGGTAAACACATGACCAAATAAATTATGAAATATTACTATAATACTATTTAATCATCATAGTATCAATACTAATGAATTTTGTTTTTTTTTTTCCGCGAATTAATTCTAACTTCCCCGAAATTTGGTATTTTTTAATAAGTGACAACACCGATATTATTATGAACGAATAGCGATGCGACCGAGTGCCGCGTGCAATGCCCCCTTTCGCCCGCGCATGTATCGCATACCGCACATGTATTAATTTACCTCCTTTTGCGAAATCATATTTTTTTTTGGGAAATATTTTCTTAAGTTTAGCCCATCAATACCTCCACGGATCGGACAGGGTTTTCTTTTCATATTGTATAATCGACACGGCCGCCATGAATGATAACTTGACCACAGAGATGGCGCGCACGTAACATCGTCGTACACTTATCAAAACATGTCGCTTTCAGGGGGTGACATTTCTCTGGAGCTGTATGTACGCCGATGGCATAAAAATATTATTTTATAAAATAAAATTACCCGTTGACTCTGAGACCCTAATAACTAAAATATTCAATAATAATATGCAAGACATATAATAGTGTAAATATAGTTGCGGTTAGCGACTACCTACCCAGGTATCTATTAACTTAGGGGTGACCTTATTGGGGATAATGATATCTATCTTACTTTTATTATGACTTCTTAGTAGTCATAATAAAAGCAAATGAAGTTAGTATAGTATTAGTAAAAATAGTTATTTAGGAATTGACTTAAATAACAATATTACCTACGTTAGATTATCTTATTTTAGCAACCATTAAATAACGTCTTCGAAATTTCTCCCAATTAGTGCCAATTTTTTGGTTCGCTTAACTGTTTTGTTGTCCTTGATGCGTTCGTTGTTTTATTATTCCAAGGCTGCGTAGTTAAGGATGAAGTTTTACGTTGTAATGTGCATTTGTGTCCCGTTATTAAAATGTTTTTGTTCTAATGATATTCTTTACTTTGTGCTTTCGTCATTATTTGTTACAAGTTGCGTCCTGCGGTTTCAGCCGTATAATTTTCAATCCCGTTGGAAAATCCGGATAAAAACTATCCTTTAGGTTAAATATTGGTTGTAAGTTATCTGTATACTACAATTTTATCCGAATCCGTTCAGTAGGTTTTCCGTGAAGGAGTAACAGATATAGGTACACAGGTACACCCATACTTACACGTTTATAATAGTAGCCATTATAAGTTATTATAGCCGCATAAGTGTCGCGACACATCTGCGGAACGTACGGCGCCGAAAGTTCGGCTCGCAGTGTATTTCAAGTACTCTATGACACATCAGCCCAAATTACGCCGTGTTCGGCGTAATTTCTAAAACCTTCCTCCGAGCGGGTTTTTCAGGTAAAACGCATTTAATGTAATTTGCATAGCAAGCGACACATCACGCGTTGCGTTTCGCGACCGAAAGTTCGGCGGGCGTAGCTGAACGTTCGGCGTGTGTTGTGCATCGCGCGCGTGACGGGTAGCGAAGAGCGGCAACGTCTTATAAGCCCTCTATAATAGCTAATATTCTAATTAAATTCATTTTCGGGGCAATTCAGGTACGTCACAAAAACCGCACACCATAAAGTGTCGACACAGACAGACTGACGATGACGCCACGTAACTTTTCGTTGCGGAGCGCGCTGACCAAGACGCCGCGTTTTGACCGATTGTTTTATCTTTACAACTGAATATTGCGACTGACACTTCAGCCGCTGAGCTTTCGGCGCACTACGTTCCGCAGATGTGTCCCCACCCTTAGTTGTGGTGGCCTAGTGGTTAAAACATCAGTCTCTCAAGTATAAGTGTGCGGATTCGACTTCAGGTTATGTACTTTCTAAGTATACTTTGGACACTAATGACTGATTAAAAGATGAAGGAAAACATCTTGAGGAAACCTGGACTTTATGTCTGAAATCGCCAACACGCATTGAGTAAGCGTGGTGACGACGCTCAATCCTACTCTGTATAAGAGGAGACCTGTGCCCAGCAGTGGGACAATAAAAAACGTTTATGATGATGATAGCCGCACGGGTCGATCGTTCAGGCTTGTTACATACCAAGACAGCGCCTCGAAAAGCAAGTTAAGCCGTCAGTCCTGGCTATCAGTCGTACATCTTTTTCAGTCGTTCTGGGTTGTTAGAAGCCCGAAAGTCTGACAATCATTCTTACCAAGGGGTATACAACGTTATTTTGTTTATGCGAAACCTGAATATAGTTTATTCAGAATAAGCAACTCAATGATTCCAATCCTTTTTCACCATGTTTTTTCATATTTTTTTCCAAATACATTTAGAAACTGTTGTACTGTGGTTACCGAGCGCCCCACGCAGCGTACGATAGATCACAGTAGGTACTGCGCACAGCTGACGCCAGAGGTCAACACATCGGTCGAACGCCCGAGCGGAGCGTGGACAATATTTTTGTTGAGACAGTCAAGTAGGATAACAAGCTTATAACTTTGTGGTTTTTCATGAAATCTTTTTGAAATTTTGTAGGTACATAGATTTTTTACTTAAAAATGCTGGACACGTGTTTCGGTTTTCGCACAAACCTAAAATTATGTTGTATATGTTGTAGGGGTTAGATAGGCAGTAGATCCATGATAAAATTACTGGAACTGGAAGCCGAACCTAACATAGTAATATCAACATAGCGACATGTATGAGTCCTTGCCGGTCTTGGTGCGGGAGCCGGGGCCACTACCGATACGGTGTTGGGAGTAGGGTTGCCAGATGGGAAGTTACAAAATCCGGGACAGTCGTCGACAGAGAGTAACAAGAACGAACGAAATCCGGGAGACTCCAGGAAGGACGGCTAAAAAAAAAAAAAGCTCATTCGAAACGAAATCCGGGAGACTCCAGGAAGGACGGCTAAAAAAAAAAGCTCATTCCAAATCAAATCCGGCAGAGTCACAGGACGAGAACGGAGAGAGGAGAACGGCTTAAAAAAAAAAAAAAGGTCTTTCCAAAATTTAAAAATCCGGGACAATTACCGCTCATTCCGGGACAAGAGGCAAGATTCCGGGACAATCCCGGATTTCCCGGCGGTCTGGCAACCCTAGTTGGGAGGCGTGTGTCGCTGCTACTGCTCGCTGACTTATCGCCGGAGGTCCTCCTGATCATTTAGGAGCCGGTTGTTTTCCTCCTGCAACTTCGCAACCTCGTCTGAGGCCGTCCTGTTGAGGAGGATGCCAACCGCGTCCTTAATTTCCGCGGCCGCCTCCTTCAGACCGCGTGAAAGTGCCCTTCATGTTGCCAGATTTCGCTATATGAACAACATAGAACCCACGTAGCGGATTCGGTTAGGAGACCGAGTAAGCAAACGCATACCTATCAATATAGGTATGCGTTTGTTTTATGAAATAAAGCTGGAGATCTCGATTTCGTACACTTAAATATTTTTTAGTAGACGCATGTTTTGTTAAGCTAGTTATTTATTTCGAATAAGCTCTACTAATCGTCAAACTTTACAATAAAATCGTATTGATCGTCGTACATCGTATTGTAATCATATAATATACTTACCGCCTCTTAGAAACGTAGTTTTTGTATTGAGATAAATGGACAAGAAAGTTCTTAGGTATATACTGAGCGTAGGTATTCAGAGAACCCTATTATTAGCCATACAATAAGACACATAGTCTGTAATATGAAGGGTGTTAGAAAACCCATCACATAGCCGTCACCTACGCTTTCTGTATACATCAAGTAACATTGCACAAAAATTATTGATACGAAATACGATTTTTATTTTTCGTGTGAAAATTTCTTCTACTAGGTACGCAATCTAACACGCGCAAAACATTCTGCTTAAGAGTGAATGTGACGGTACGTGGTACAGTGGTCGTGGGTGTATTTAAATTTGCGTTAAATCACTAAAAACAGAGGTGTATAAGTGTAGCTAATTATGTTTAAATCTCAAATCCAGAGACTGAAATCCCTGACAAAAAAAAAAAACAATAACATTTTGTCTGACCTGGGAATCGAATCCTGTGCTCAGCAGTAGCGCTTGTGACCGCTAGACCAACGGAGCAGTCCAATCTATATCACATCCAAATCCATTGTGTAGTTTAGGTAATTTTAGCGGTCACACAGATATATACTACGAAGTCACATTACATATGACGTATTTCAACAAGGAAATGTTTAGAAATTATTTCAGGGTAATGCGTAACACACCATCAATGGGTTTGATTTTAACAGCACAACAACAACAACATTCTTTGCGTTAATGACGTGGCTGAACGAAAAACTTCGTCAAACACATGGAGCTATGGATTAGCAATGTGATCGACAATCGATCGTATTTTACGCTATGAGGATGCCGCTTGTTCCCCTCCATCATCATCATCTCAGCGTTTATCCCGGTTGCATCCGCGGCTTTCGCGTTGGAGCCCGGGGTCCGCTTTCTTACTTAATTTCCTCCATTTCGCGCGATCTTTAGCATCCTGTGGTGTGAGATTGTTGGCACGCATGTCATCTCTTACAACGTCAAGCCAACACTTCTTTGGTCTACCCCGCTTGCACCGGCCCGGCGGAGGCGCCATGGCAAGACATTTGCGACCCACGTAACATACCGGTTTTCGTAAGACGTGACCGTACCAACGTAGGCGACCCTCCTGCAGTTTGTCCGCTATGTCACGGACATGAAGACTGCCACGGATGCGGGAGTTCCTGATGCGGTCGTTCCGCGTAACTCCACACATCCACCGCAGCATATTCATCTCCGTGACACGCAGCTCCTGCTTGTGTCGCTCAAGCACAGGCCACGCCTCACTGCCATAGAGGAGAACAGGTCTAATGATGGTCTTATAGACCTGCCCCTTAAGCTTAACCGGCATTTTGGGGTCACAAATGACACCCTATGCCCGCCTATGCGCACAGACATGGGGTCTGTCGTGTTGCTAGCCATATACACGGTCTTCGCCACATTGAGTTTCAGACCTCCGTTCTCGAGCTTGTTCCCCTCCATAAGGAACAAACTGAAATGTAACTTCAAAATAAAAAGTTCTGTGCCCAGTTTTGTTTATTTCTATGATATAAGAAGTATACTTATACAAACTCACACCATCTTTCTATGGAGGTAGCCAGAAACAATAGAACGCCATCAGAACGTCATCATCCTCACATATTCCTTTTACCTCGTTAACTCGTAAATGTACTCGTAGTTGTTTTAAAAAAGCGCTTTAGTCAAATATATTGTTATAGGTGGATGCAGGTCTCCACATGGAGCGCCATGGCCAGGCACCTCTGAACCCGAACCTCCGTGGCTCCGTCTTTACAATCCAGACTCAGCGCAGAACGTATCACCTGGAGGCTGAATGTGAGGCGGAGATGGAAAAATGGGTAGACGCTATTTGCCGAGTCTGTGGTCTGCGCGCTACTGAAGATGCACCGCCTACTGCAACGACAAGGCATAATGTCTTAGGTATGTTATTTATTATGTCGCTCTTGCGTAGTATTAAATATAATAGAATTCAGTATAATAGATACATAATTCAGATAATATAGAATTATATTTTTCAGTGATCATTCGTAATAAAATAAAAATGCTGGTTGCAATGAAAATGAACTTTGTCATGATTGTATGTGTTTATTTTATACTTTGAATTTATTGAATGTCTGATTTGTCAATTGACAGATTGAGAATTTTGATTCGTGGTATATACTTGACATCTGTAAATTTTTGTATGGGAGATTTATTCTACTGATAAAAGTTGGAAAATCAAGTAAAGTTTATTTATGATACAAAATAAGAAGGTCTGATAAATTGTAAACATAACCTAATTTTAACTGTAAATTATTGAAAGAAATAAAAATAATGTTGCTGTAGCTAAATCGAAGTCACAAAGCGAAAATGTCAATCAAAAAGAGATAGAGAAGTAAAAATTTTAATGCGAAATTGCATCAAATTAAATTCGGAACTTAATATAAGATATTTTGCGCGTGGGAGTAGCTAGGTAGATTAAACCGCCCCCCGTGTAAACCATGA
This sequence comes from Sesamia nonagrioides, assembly GCA_017933935.1. NCBI lineage: Eukaryota > Metazoa > Arthropoda > Insecta > Lepidoptera > Noctuidae > Sesamia > Sesamia nonagrioides. The sequence goes on from JADWQK010002215.1 coordinate 217,282, forward strand.
TAGCTTGTCAACCATGCTAGCCTCTCAGTCGGCTCCGTGTTCGCGCCGCAGGTAGTCACATTACAATAACTGCCTGATCGTGCTGCCTTATTACAACTCTTTACTCTCTCCTAAGGTAAAATATATATTTTTTTAATGTTATAATTTCGTGCGTTCATAATATTTTATAAAATTGTTTCTGATATATACCTTAAAGTTCTTTAGTTTTGTTAAACTTGGTTTTTCGTACCTTTACAGCAGCAAGCAGATATAATATTTTGTCTTTTTAAATTAAATTTTCTCGTGTCTTTTTTTAATGTGTTTAATGTCTTATCCTAGATTTCATAGAACTTAATTATGGAAATATCACTGAAATGGGGCACTAATTAAAATATTTCTTCATTATTTCATGCGAAGTTTGGAAAAATTAGTTTATTTACTTAACGATATTGTTTTGCAAATATTAGACTTGTGTTTTATTGTGATTTTTCTAAAGAAACTTATACATCAAACACGTAATATGTTCATAAAACCGTACGCAAACTACGCGCATTGTTGTGGAGGTGCGGACACCAATCCGTATTACATTATCAACTTCATTGAGTTAAAACTTTATAAATCGTTCTGAGAAATTCCCGAGTTTTAGGAACTTTGATAGCGACTTAATGTTGATGTTGTTAAATAAACTGCATTAATAGTTTATTTTTACCAGTCTATGAAAACATTCTCCTGCAACATTTGTAAATTCTTTTCTGATATTTGTATAGCTGTTGCGTTATGCATTTTTAATGTGCAATACCCAATTTTAGCTCACATGGTTTACGCCTTTGCACAATTTAAGCCCATGTTATTTTCTGTTAAAATCAGTTGAAATATACTCTGGTTAGCTGTGCTTCTTCATTTGCATTGTAAATACTTTATGAATGCTGCGCAAGTAGCAATAGCGACTGATTTGCTATCGTTTCTTTGTTAATTTAATAGCGATTGTGGTGTACCTAATTAGTGCCAACGACAAGAACTCACTACGGGGTGTCAGCAGCATTATTTTACGTTTTGAAACAAGATTTCTGTTTTCAATCTTTTATTTACTTAATATTTTTAACCACTATATGTGGTTTCAGCGGGTTGTTTCATTGTAACTTGCTAACTGTTGCAAACCCCATTGTTTAAAATTTTTAAACATTTTTAAACAATGGGGTTACAGCTGGTCAATTTTTTGTTTTATTTGTCTCATTGTTTTACATTTGTTTTTATCCCTTTTCAAGACAAGTCCTGCTTTCTTTTTAAGGGTTTTGTAGCCAAAGGGAATTATGTACTCCACCGTCCGTGCTGTCACCTTGCTGTATTTTATGAACCGTGATAGCTAGACAGTTGATTTTTTTACAGACGATGCACTTCTGTTAGCATTATAAAAACAAAACATAATAAAATAAATTCATAAATATTTTTATAGATACGGTGTAGAAGCCTCCGTGCGCGCGTCTGAATGGCACTTAGCTGGTTTATTTATACTAGGAGTCATGATTTCTTGATATTATAATGTATGATGCTGTGCTCACAACTATTTCGCTTGTAAGGGTGACTTGATTTCATGCGAGAGTAAATCACGCTTTTATGCATTTATTTGTTTGTATTGTAAATTACATAACGCTTTTGAGGCTGGAATCAAACCGCGTTTGAGTTCTCAGCGTATGTGATAAGAAAACTCTAAATTAACTTTAAATTTCCACACCATTTTTGTAATAGTTGAGTTACATCTCTGAACCTCAAAAGCTTACAATAATAACCCCAGTTTGAAAATAATTTTCTTGTACGGACGACATCTGGTCAAGCTACACGAAACTGTCAAATATTCCCATTCAACTTTTTTTTACATCTAAGCATTGTACTATGTGTATCTAATACATCATCGAATGATATAAAAATATTGTTAATTTTGATTCAATATATTTAAAAAAAAAACGATGTCAAAATTGCGTTCACAGTAACTATCCGCTCATTTTTCCTCTTCTGTACCGTTCGTTTTTATCATAATTACACAACTGTATACCTCTGAGGTACATACAATATATAAAGAAAACCCCGTCCGACCGATAAGGATAATAAAGGTTAAGTAATCACATGCCCAAATAAAATTTGAAACGTTACATAATCATCATAATAACAATAGCAATGAATTTTGAAATAATCTTTTTTTTCCGTAAAAAGTGACAACAACATTTTCGACGGTGTTATTGGTACCTTGAATGAAATGTACGATACTGGCGGCATTTGTTTGATCCCGTGCCCTGCCCCTTGTCGCCCGCACATGTATTGCCATGTGAGTTACCTTAGCTAAGTTATGTCCTTTTGCGAAATAATATTTATTTTAGGGCGTATTTTTTAAGTTTAGTCAGGTTTTGTTGGCATTAGTAGAATCGGTTATGGATACTTAACAATCAATACCTTCACGGATTGGACAGGGTTTTCTTTACATATTGTATAGGTTCGAGTATTTACAGCTTTACCTATATTTTGCAGGGACAAACGGCAGTTCATATTATATACAGGCTAGTTTGTATTTAACAAATTGTTTAATTTACACACAGATATCTATCAAAACAACTTGGCCGCTATCGCAGCAATGAACGATCAATATGAGTGCGTTGACGGTACCGGCCCTTACATTCCCATATCGGAGTGCATCACTGGCGTTCGAGCCCAGGTAAGTGTTACGTACTATGTCTTCGTTGTATGAAAAATTGTATACAGAGTGGTGCTGATAATACGACAATAAATTAAACATCGTGTACCTCAATACACTCTCAGTCTACTCATAAAAAATCATATAAGTAAATATGTCTATTAGTTTAGTCACAGGAAATTATTTTTCACATTTTCTACATGATGTACATCTTGATAAGGAAGCGCTTACAGGTTAATGACCGCCGCATCCTGCAGTACCAATCTTTAATAATAATCGCGCGAAAAAAGCAAGTCTTACAGGATCAGCGCCGTCGCCGATCGAAGCTCAGTGAACCAATATTTTTAAAGGATGTTCTAAATCCGTTTGCAATTTTATGCGATTTAGTTTGTTTGAAAATTTCCTATTTTTTATTTTTGATGCTAGGTTATTTTTCTAAGGTTTACGATTATGCCTATGAACCAGCATTGTTCGTTTTTTCATTTATTGTCGTATTGTCAGCACCACTATGTATTGACTCTCCACGAAGTGAACTTCTTTCAGCTATCCGAGAATTATATTTTTACAAATTAGTCTAGATATAAAAGGAGGTTCGGTGGTAGCCCTAGTTACTCCTTAATCAGTTAGGAGAAGCATCTTCCCCACTTGAATATTAGAAATTGAATTAGATCAACATTTATGATGTTTTACTTGTATCTGTCGTGATGACGCAGTGGTTAGAAGGGTCCGCCTTTCATTTATGAGGTTGAGGGTTCAAGTCCAGGTAAGTAACAATAACTAGCCTGTATTGTCCCACTGTAGGGAAGGGCTTCCCTGCTTTTTCTACGCAATTTTGCGTAAGTTCGAAATTCCGAGTCTTGGCCTGCCGCAGTGGCGTCGTGCGTTTAGTGGGATCCAATCGGTGGTTTTTCTAGACTAATTGTCATCTGTTATCGTTCATAATCTAATCGCAGTTGCCACTTGTCAAAATGTGTTTTGTGTGTTTGACATTTATCTTTTATATTAGTAGTATCTTTTTTCATTCCTCTACTAACCTCACAATATATGGAAAAGGTCCAATGTAGCTTCGTAATTTTTCGTTTTTGTTATTTTTTATGTACACTCTTGCTTCTCCAATCCACTTTGGACACTGGCAGAATAGTCAACATCGGCTTCACTTGCCATAAATAAAAATAGAATAGAATAGAAGTATCTTTTGACAGATTGAGTTTATACTGTGAACATTCTTATAACTACGGGAATCACCCCCTGACATGCGGCAAACATGTCCGGCGTCAGCCCCGACCCACATAAGTTGCACAATGCAACATCGCTTCGAATCGAAAACGGTTGACCACGCGACGCGATAAATCATGTGGTCAATCGTTCCCGCCATTGGTTGGTTTGGTATTTGATTTCGCTTCGCTACGAAGCGATGCTACATTGGCTACAGGCCCTGAACCCCTAGAATACTGCGCTCAATGGCCCTCTGCCAAACCTCGAGCTTGGACCTCTTCTGAAGTGTCAAAGAGGTTTGAGCATCATATCTAAGAATGGGGAGAATGAAATTGTTCTTTTTTTGTTTTGGTTGGGACAATGTTAAAATAACCTCTCTCGCTCTGGGTGGAGGGCGTGCCAGAGTTTTACCTACTGACTAAATCCCACCCATGTACCTTCACTTGCCTTGTCGCCAGGGGCCACGGTATCTCATTCAACAACCCCCGGCGCTGGCAGGAGTACTTTTGTCCTTAATGCTTCAAGAGACATAGTTGTAGGTTTCCTTTTGGGAGATCTTTCGTTGTGCAATAGCTCCTCTAGGCGCTCTTTTACTGCGTCGGTCACTCGGTCAACATCTTTGTCTTGCCGTGGTTGGAATAGTTATAGTCTTGGACAGCGTTGGAGTTTGAAATGTCCATAACTATATTTATCTTTGTCAACCAGTATATGTATATAAGCTTTTGATATCGGTAGATATGAGTTTAATTTTTGACATGTTGATCCTACGCTCAAGTTTGAGACTGTGTATATTTTGAAGTTACTGACATCGGTAAGGAAAATCATTGTGAGGAAACCTGGACTTAGTTAATTAATATAAGCCTGAAGTTACCAGCTCGTCTTGGCGTGGTGACGAAAGTTCGTGCCTTTTTATTATATCTAAAGAAGTGTTCGGCTGGTGGTGTCTCACTGAATATTGATCGCGGGTCCGAAACTATAGAAGTAGGTATCCAAATCCCACCCACGCACAGTAGATTTTTTTGTAAACAGAGGAGCCAGATAAGAAGTGGGTTTAGTTAATCCCAATAAAGGGGTGAACAGGGGAAACTGCGTTTTGATGCAATTCTTGGGTTAAAAAAGCTGACTCCTAAGTAAAATATTATTTAACATTTCATATTAGGATCCTTACTGCAATCCAAGGGTGATTTAGACCTCTAAGTCATCTTTGGAGAGCAGTAGAAATCCCAAAAAAATTAAAGTTAGAACTTTAATTTTTTTGGGATTTCTTTCATTCTTTCATACTTAGAAGTATGAAAGAATTTTAACTCGCGATTCAAATTATTATTCGAACACGTTATTAATCTTGACAAATAAAAATAACAATTACTTGTTTGGATTATATTTAGTAAAATATAACAACATTAATCGAATCAACATTAATTTGAAAACGTTCATACTGTGAATGTTTCAAATCAATTGTTAGGAAATTGTAATAAAGTTGCTGTCTTTTATGATACGGGCGAGCTATAGTTTAAAATTGCATAGTAATTGTAAATATTATTTTCATGTATACAGTGCGAAATGTGTATTTTTGTGAAATAATTTTTTATTATTATATTTATTAACGAATCGAATCAGAAATGAGGAGATCCGCAGAAGAACCAAAGTCACCGACATAGCTCTGCGAGTCGCTAAACTTAGTGGCAGTGGGCAGGGCACATTGCTCGTAGAACCGATGGCCGATGGGGCAGTAAGGTTCTGGAGTAGCGGCCACGTACTGGAAGACGCAGCGTAGGGAGGCCCCCAACAAGGTGGACCGATGACCTGGTGAAGGTCGCGGGAAGCCGATGGATGCGGGAAGCACAAGACCGGTCAACGTGGAAAGCCTTGGGGGAGGCCTTTGTCCAGCAGTGGACATCTATAGGCTGAAGAAGAAGAAGATATTTATTACCTCACAAAGGTGCATGAAAGCCATATAAACGAGAACGTTACTTAAAAATGCTGTGAATATTTAAAGATTCAGATATGTAGGTGATCCAGATCCAGGGTTTTATTGAATAGCTCTAGTTGAATGGTGACTTATGATATTATATGAGGAACTGACCTCATTGCAAAATTGCAGTTAAAAAGAACTTTGTGTAGTTCTTGCATGTAAAATGCTAACGGCAAAGTATTAGATAGGTACCGTTATGTCGCAGTCTTGAGCGAACGATTACGTAGTCGTCCAATCAAGACCAATGTTTGCATAACACCTCGATTGAACCTGGATTTTGAGTCTGCAATAAGCGAGTAATTCCATCGCATGCACAAAAGCAGCAAATATTGTTTCTTATTTGGAATAATACTGTCATTTCTAAACACACTAGCTTTCCGCCCGCGGATTCGCCCGCGTGGAATTCGGTTATATCGCGCTTTTTAGTTTTCCCTCGGGAATATCAATATTTTTTTCAAAAAAAGGTAGCCTATATCCTTTCTCAGGGTCTAAAGATTGTCTGTGCCAAATTTCATTAAAATCGGTTGAAAGGTTTAAGCGGGAAAGCGTAACAGACAGACACACGAGAGTTACTTTCGCATTTATAATATTTGTATGGATTCAACATTTAACCAATCACAATATTTTTGTAAAAGCGTTGATTGATTTTATCTACAATTATTCAAATTATATCAGTACATTTGAGAATATTTTAATGTCTTTCTAAACCCATAAAGTCTATTTTCTCGATCTCATACGAGTATGTTAGCTTAATTTTCAAGACGTTTTTATGTTTCTAAGAAACTTATGGACGCCCAAAACTCCAAGAAATTGAACAAAGAAAAGTGTCTTTAAAAGAACATGAAAGGAATTTAAAAAAATAACGCTTATATCGTAGACGGTGCTACGACTGAGCCTACGCATCGTAGAGGATGGCATAGCCGCCGACCGACGCAGATCAAACATTTCAAAATAGACAGGTCAATTCTCGACCTTAGAAGCATTCGGTCGTATGTATGTATAGCTCAAACTTAGGAGCTAATCTTGTTGGCCGTATGTATAGGTCCGACGACCTACACATACTACTGGCGAGCGATACATACGACCCAATGCTTCTACATTTTGAAGATTGTGCGAGGGAATTGCATGACTTAATTTCCCCATCTCCATTCCATCATCGGACGACTGTCGTACGGCGAGTTTCCACCCTTACGTTATTGACACCACAATGACCCGAACGAAGCGTTTCGCCTCGTCTTTTATACTGAACATTGAGTGATAAGTCGGGAATTATTAGTTTGATGTAAGTGAGCATATTTGTGTAAATTTGTAAGCCTACGTATATACCGTATACACCATAATATAAAAATACTACTGCAAAGCTTATGTGCCGTAGCTCGTAAACATAAACATGTAATACGTCAAATGAAAGTAAAAAATACGACTAAATAGTGAAAAACATACTTCGAAATTCATGTCACAAACCAAAGAATTCACAGCAACCACAGTTACACATACAAGTATGGATGAATCATTGTATCATTACCTAATGCTTTTATTTCGGGGCTCAAAACGTAAATTATAATTACGTAAGATGACATATTTATAACCTCAGGTGGGTTGTGTATCGAGAATTATCAGTAAGGACCGAGACAAAAACAAAATTCTTTGTTTTTTTTTTTTTTATTTTTATTTTTAACTCAGCGCATCCAGATCTATATGATTATCTATAGTGGTGAGGGTTTTGAGCAACTTCGGGCACATACATACATACAGACAGACATACAAACATACGCACTTTATATTAATGGATTCCCAATATATATTACCAACTTTAGATGGTGTTTGTAGGAATTTCATTTCATTTCAATGCTTCGTAATCTAGGAGAAAACTAAAGAAAAAATATTACTAAACCCACACTAAATACTAGTTTTTTTTTATGCCCATGTAAAGAGTTAGGTAACAAAACTCTTCAAAGAAAATTACATATTAACACACGAAATTCAGAAAGCAACAAAAAGCCAAAACTGTGATATACAGAGAGGAATTAAATTTGCTATTTAAACTCCGAGTTCGTGATGGGTATCAATATTTAAACATAATAAAACAATATAAGACTTTAATTTGTTGATTATTAGCGGGGTTTCGCCCGCAGGTATTGTAATCAATTGAAATATTTGCCAAAAATCTAAATACGAAAAAACATAGGAAACAGCTTTTTGTCAATTCATTATAATTCAAGTAAGTATCATATCAAAACTTTTAATTTGGACCTGTACCTACCGAAAATAAATAATAGTTCTTTCACATTATTCCAACCAGTTTAAAAATATTCCTTTAAGTTCCAAACATAAGTTATGTAATTCAAACTTTGCAGTCAAGTGAATATACTTCTCGTCGCCACATTTTTATTGATTTTTGCTTATAATTAATTAAAATGACTGCAATGACCACGGTGGAACATTCATATTATATGAACTTCGATACAGTTCAACCGGAGCTACCTTTTTAAATATAGGGTGGCAAGTGAGTAATAACCAGGTTAACTGTCCTTACTTAGCACATGCTAGAGCTGCAGGGTAATTGCGTACTACACATCAGTATCAATGGGATTCATTTTGACAGTTAAATAACATTCATTGTGTTGTTTGGGATGTTGAACAGGCAGGTTTTTCGTACATATGGAGCAATTGATTAACAATCCTATACAGAGTGGTGCTGACAATACGACAATAAATGAAAATACGAACAATGCTGGTTCATAGGAATAATCCTAAACCATAGAAAAAAACCTAGCATCAAAAAAAAAAAAATCCCTATGACTAAACTAATGGACATATTTATATAATTTTTAATGGGTAGACTGAGAATGTGTTGAGGTACACGATGTTTAATTTATTGTCGTATTGTCAGCACCCCTCTGTATATAAAATTCTCGTGTCACAGTTTTCGCTCCCATACTCCTCCGAAAGCGCTTGACCGATTCTCATGAAATTTTGTGAGCGTATTGAGTAGGTCTGGGAATCGGCCAACATCTATTTTTCATCCCCCTAAATGTTAGGGTTAGTCCATCCCAATTTTTTTTTTTAGACAAAATTTTTAGTTTCTATTTTTTTATGATACAACATACATAAATACATACAATCCTAAATTTTCACCCTTGTACGATCAACCCTTATTTTTTAATATCCATTTTAGTAATTCAATCATTTTTCATCTCCGGTCGAAAACTGATCAATCGTCATTTAATTAGTTTTATTCCCGAGGGAAATCTAAAAAACGCGATATAACCGAATTCCACGCGGGCGTAGCCGCGGGCGGAAAGCTAGTGTTCTATAAAATGATTCAGATTGAGATTAATAGTTGTTATGCTATTAGGGTGTTGTATATAAGATGCTAGTAAATTTTAAGTCAGCAGCATTCCAGTATTCTTGTCCATTAGTCCATACCTAGAGAGAAATAGTGCGATTGGGTAGTAGCTTCGCCGGAAACGCGAGGCTGTAGGGACACAAGAGAGGGTAGTAAAATCAGTGCCAGAGCGACTAGCTTGCTATTCTAATTGCAAATAATATCTTTGCGTTATAACAGTGTAACCTCAAGGACAGTCTTCGATCTATTTATAGTAATCTGTAAAAATAACTTACGTATCGAAAGGTGAAAAGATTCCTTAATAGATAGATTTAAGCGAGTGTCGTAGGTGGGCTGTTGTGGCTAACTGTAATGATATCTGATGATAAGTTTTATCTGTAGTTGTTATTTGTTATTTATGATGTGAATATTATACACTTCTGCACACATCCATTGGCCCACCTTAGAGTTTAGGTTTCGATGGCCCCTACCGAAATATGATTGCTAGATTGAACAAAAACTAATAATGCAGTTTTAAACCTCATACATTTTACCATCTTTTTCGATCGTATTGTTTTAAATTTGAATTTAGAATACCATACAACATGGAGCTACGCCTAACAAGTCGGATATGCGCCTTGTTAGGCAAATGATTTTTGAAAAAAAAACATGTTTGTATCAAATAAGGTTTAAATTTATAACGCGTGTTGCCTCCATAGGCATCTACCACAGTTCTCATACGATTAGGCGTAGAGTTTATCAACCGCTCTATGAAATTTTGAGGGATCATCTCCCATTCCTCTTCTATGGCAGTTTTCAACTCCTGCATCGTCTGGGCAATTGGCTGACGAGCCCTAACACGTCTTTTTAGCTCGTTCCACATGTACTCAATGGGGTTCATATTTGGGCTTCGGGCTGGCCACACATCCCGAAGATATTCCCTGACGATGCCGGCCGTATGGGCTCTTGCATTAACATGCATAAATAGAAAATTTGGGCCCACATAGTCCGCGTATGGTATCATGTGAGGTTCTAAGCATTCACGAATGTACCTTTCAGCATTTAATGTTGGCAGCCGTGGTCCTGTAACAACCTCAAGTTCAGTTTTGCCGCTCGCGGATATACCGCCCCAGACAGTCCATGAGCCACCGCCAAAAGCAACCCTCTCTTCAAAGCAGCATTGCGCGAAACGCTCTCCCTTACGTCGGTAGACCTTCTTCCTTCCACCATTGCCATGTAACACAATTTTAGACTCATCAGAAAAGAGTACACGGCTCCAATCTTGCTGTGTCCAATTTAAATGAGTGCGTGCGAAATGAAGGAGCGCTGTTCGGTGGGCTCGCGTTAGTTTGGGCGGATTAGCTGGCTTGTGTCGTACGATATCGCATTCTTTTAACCTTCTCCGAACAGTTCGAGCGCTCACAGAAGTGAAAGTCGCCGTGGAAGTCGCGAAGTTGGTTTTGTATCTCAATGCAGGTAAGGTGACGATTTCTCAAGCTGGTCGTAACGATGAATCGATCCTGCCTTTTAGTTGTGACCCGAGATCGTGGCCTTCCTTGGCGACGAACAAAGCCGCCAGGCTCTAGGTACCTCCGATAAATATTTCGGACCGCAGATCGACTTAAATTAAGTTGAACACTCACATTTCTTTGGCTGTGTCCAGCCTGAATAAGTGCCACAGCTTGATATTAAGAATAAGTAATGTTTGTTGCAAAACCAAAGATATCAATCACTTTTTCAAGAATTAAATCCAAGTAAACCAATAAAATCAAGTTTTCTTAGTATTCGATTGTTTGATATTAATAAACAGGCTCCAAATTGTCTTTTGTTTCTTTAAATTCTGTGTTCGAAATTTAAAAAAAGACTATTGAATGAAATTGTGAATGTGCCGGTTCAAAACTGCACAAAACTTTTTGCTCGACCTAATATAAAATTTTAGCTAGGACCAAACGAAACTGAAAATGCAAGGTGGGCCAATAGATGTGTCCAGAAGTGTATTACTACGAGGTATTTAGACTATGAAAAATACAAACTAGTCGTCCCCCACATATGCCGCGGGTCTTGTTTCTTAGAACGGACTCTAGGACAATACTTACATCAATTTATTTAATTGAATGTTTTGTTTTGACTTTTGAATTACATAAAATCTCCTTAGTTACTTCAGCTAATGAACTTTTACTTGTGCACAAACATTAACCAAGTATCTGTAGGGTAATTGTGAACTATGCTATCAGTAGCAATGCGTTTCATTTTGACAGTTCAACAATATTCATTGCGTTATTCATGTTCTTGATAAGACAAATTTTTTTGAATATACAGAGTGGTGCTGACAATACGACAATAAATGAAAACACGAACAATGCTGGTTCATAGGAATAATCCTAAATCATAGAAAAAACCCTAGCATAAAAATAAAAAATGAAAATTTCAAACAAACTAAATCGCATGAAATTGCAGACGGAATAGAACATCCTTTAAATATTGGTTCACTGATTTCCGATCTTGCTTTTATCGCGCCATTATTATTAAAGTTTGGTACAGCAGGATGCGGCGGTCATTAACCTGTAATCGCTTCCTTGTCAACATGTACATTATGTAGACAATGTGAAAAATGAAAAATAATTTCCTGTGACTAAACTAATGAACATATTTATATGATTTTTTATGGGTAGACTGAGAATGTGTTGAGGTACACGATGTTTAATTTATTGTCGTATTGTCAGCACCACTCTGTATGAAGAAATGTATTAGCAATATGCTTCAAAATGACTTAAATTGTTAGTAATAGTGTTTTGTGCATTTAGGATGGTGATCAGCGCATGGCCTATTATTATTATTATCACGATAATCTCTATCTCCGGATATGCAATGTTGTATGTTGTTGGGATTGATGAACTCATAAGGCTCATTTACACACTGTTAAGTTGCAAGTGTGTAAGTGTCAAGTGATTAGTAAAATCAACGTATAAACAGTCGCGCTGTTAGGTGTTAAGTGCGACCGTTTACACATTGATTTTACTATTCACTTGACATTTGCACACTTGCTACTTCATCATTAACCTTTTTATCGTCCCACTGCTGGACATAGATCTCCTCTCATATAGAGAAGGATTGAGCGTAATAACCACGCTTGCTCAATGCGGGTTGGCGATTTCAGACTTAAACTCCAGGTTTTCCTCAACATGTTTTCCTTCACCTTCAGTCATTGGTGTCCAAGATATACTTAGAAAGTACCTACATATAACTTTAGAAAAATTAATTGGTACTTGCCTGTCCTGGAATCGAACCCGCTTACTTGAGAGGCTGGTGTTTTAACCACTAGGCCACCACGACAACAGCGTGTAAATAAGCTTAGTTTCTGATTGTTATGTTTTCAATAACTGACGACTTTACTGTCTGTCTTTCTGCATCGTCCTCACATGGATAAATACAACATGAATGATGTGGTCAAAAGAGTATCCGTGGGGTTTCTTGCTCATCAATTTTTTTTTTTTTTTTTTTTTTTTTTTAACTCGCTTCTCCATAGGGCCAGTGAGGCAATGACAATCATCTGGGGCCTTAGTCTACTATTTTTATAAATTTGTCATTCCAACACGAGTCCATTGTCATTGTGCTTAAAAGTTCGTAATCTGCTAATTTCATAATGATCGGTCAATTATATCAGTCGTTTCGTAATAGAATGGTGATTGAATCACATTGCCGTATTGCTATTATTATAAATCCCGTTAATATAAATCCATACTAATATTATAAATGCGAAAGTAACTCTGTCTGTCTGTCTGTCTGTCTATCTGTCTGTCTGTCTGTCTGTCTGTTACGCTTTCCCGCTTAAACCTCTCAACCGATTTTGATGAAATTTGGCACAGACAATCTTTAGACCCTGAGAAAGAACATAGGCCACCTTTTATCCCGGAAAAATTTGATATTCCCGAGGGAAATCTAAAAAGCGCGATATAACCGAACTCCACGCGGGCGAAGCCGCGGGCGGAAATCTAGTTATTTTATAAATACTACTACTTAATTCAATTTTTTTTTTATACGGAGTGGAGTGACTGTGATTGACCACTGGAAAGTCACAATGTCGCCATTTTGTTAGTAGATTACTAAACTTGTCAAAATCGATCATTATTCGATCACTGATTGATCATTCTAACACTATCGTTATAGCAGACTAGGGCTCCTGACCACTTGATAAGTACCTGTAATTAATTTACTCAATCAATTAATAAATAATTTATTTTGCTAAACATAGGCATGGTTACAGATAGAATATTAGAATAGGTATGTGCATTTCGATTTTGATTTTGTATAATCCATACTAATATTATAAATGCGAAAGTAACTCTGTCTGTCTATCTGTCTGTTACGCTTTCCCGCCTAAACCTCTCAACCGATTTTGATGAAATTTGGCACAGACAATCTTTAGACCCTGAGAAAGAACATAGGCTACCTTTTATCCCAAAAAAAATTGATATTCCCGAGGGAAATCTAAAAAGCGCGATATAACCGAACTCCACGCGGGCGGAAAGCTAGTAATTTATATTTTTTTCTACAAGTACGTAGTACGGAATTGTAATAGAGATGCAATTATAATGGTTTATTATTTTTATAGGACGAACAGCGGCACTTTACCTTCGAACCTAAAACCATAGCGATGGGTGCGCGAAATGATCGTCAGCAGTACACCAGCCAGCCTCACATTCGGATCAACTCGGAACTCTCCGAGAATGACTCCAACCTGAGCGATGAAGACGACGGCTCACTCCACGCTAGTCACCAAAATTTACGTAAGTTTATGCTTGCCGGATCAATGCTCTCTAGAGTTACCATCTGCTATTAAGCCCTCTTAATACCGGAACGGATACGCGGAATACCTTTGTATAGAGAATGGGCCGCTAGAGTCCCTACTCTAGCGGCCCATTCTCTATACAAAGGTATTCCGCTATTTTCTTCGTGGATAACGCTTTTAGAGCAATTAGTTTCTTCTACAATTTTACACCTTGATTATATGTGCACCTATCGTTTGATTTTTACCGAAACTTTATTAATAAAAGAAATACGATACTTTAAAATCGCGAAATATAACCCATTTTTACCGTGATGACTAATAGACAAACGTGATAAGTTTTTGACAAAAAAGAAAATAATAAAAGCATAGGTATACTTTTCCTCTAAATTTTCATATAAAAATAATTGGGAGCTGTCGTGTTTTTAAAAAGAGAACAGCTGAATACGAAACGTCTTTTGGTGGTAAAATCAGCCTGAGCTGCAACTGTCCTTTTCGCACTTTACCGGGAGAGGTTGGAAGCAGCGCGACGGCAATAGTTTCTTCAAATACCAATTTTTCAAATTCCTCAACACTAGAGTCCCATCTTAAGGTGTGTTATAAGCCAGTATTATGCGAAAAGTGCAGTGTCAGGCGATTTTGTACTTTGCACGCGTCAACTTTGAGTCATCTTCGGCTTGTCCTGTAAATGATTATGCGTTTATTGCTAATCTTACACGTTGACTGTTGTTATTGGTTACCGGAAATAACAATTACAAACCATTGGACTGGCTTTCAAAAATCTGGTTTCAATGTAATACTGAAACTACTCCTCGATGGTAGGCCATAACATCGGCTGCCGGCGGAAGTTACCAACCACCAGACAAAGATTTGCCGCCAAGCGATTCGTCGTGTTCCGGCATGATGTCTGGTGAAGCCGTACGGAGGACGGGTCTGAGCAGTTGTGTTGCGATGTGTGCCGGGTACGATGCGTCAAATGATGCTGTGTCGGGAGTTTGGTCGTGGAGGGTCTCCACATCTATCTCCCTCTGGCGCAGCATCGTTGGTCGTGTTGTTGGGTTTAACGTTGCACAACCTCGCTCAACTGCCGTCGTCCTTCCTATTCACTAAGTTTTATTTAAGTGATTGGGCTTAATAAACTAGCGCGCTTTATCATCCAAAATTGCATCACTGCTTACCATCAGTCGGGATTGCATTCAAGCGCTAGTTTATAATTATTAAAAAAGAAAATACAATTTCTTTGACGATAATGGTGTTATGACATGTTATTTTTCTTTTAGCAGATTGGGAAGTGACGAAATCATTTACCAAATTATCAGTGGCTCCTGACAATCACGGGGTCGAAGATGGTAAGAAACTTTATGTGTAATTAGCTTTCCGTCTTTACGCGAATTCGGTATTTTTGTTTTCCCTCGGGAATATCAAATATTTCCGGGATAAAAAGTATCCTATTATTTAATCCGGACTTCAAACTTTACGTCTGCTAAATTTCAAAGCAATCGATTCAGTAGTTACGGCATGGAAGCGGAACAAACAAACTCACTTTCGAATTTATAATATTACTAAGGATGAACTAATTATCTCGATGACGTTGGTAGTTCTGGTTAGATAGTTTTTCCTTGTCTTAATTAGAGCAATGAATGTTGTTGAACTGTGAGAATGAATGGTATTGTCATTGCGTCAATTTTCAACGATACTTACAAAGACTAACTTTGAAGCCTTAGTTAGATAAGTTTTCTGAGCTTTATTGTCAAGTTTCTGCTAGTTCAATTGTGTGATGACCTGGTTTCGATACCCGCTGGGCGTTTGGCCTTTGAGTTTCCCCTTTCTTTGAGTCGGAATTTCCGTTGAGTTTGTTCGCTGCAATGGATTTGCCCCTTATAATATGGCGTTACAAACAACGAAATGTGGATTTGGTATATCTGTTTACCACTTACATACTAAGCTAATTTATTTGATTTAAAAATGGGATTGGGATCTTTGTAAATTGTCTTAAGTTTCGTAAATATTGGAAAAAGTTTTCAGAAACAATTAAAATGTAAATAAAACCTATTTCAGGACCACCTGTTCCACCGCGGCCACCAAAAACGTTTACGTTGCGGCCCAGAGAAGTTCAGCCAAAGGACCCATTCCAAGGTCCGAAAATTCAAGAACCTGTTGAAGTTCACGATAATGTAAGTTTTTTTTTTAATTAGTTTCTTTTAAGAAACAGTTAAAAGGCATTTTAGTCATTATAATAGGTGTACAAATAAGTTTGCGCCGTTTTTTGAATATTATCGAGCCTTTCTTTTTCATATCTGGAGTCGTAATGGGCGCGTTTTTCCTCTTTCTTTTATTTTCCTCCAATAATGCTTCCAATTCCATTGACAGCCTTCGTGGCGTAGCGGTAGCGGACGCGGCCGCTGCGCAAGGTGGCGCGGGTTCGATCCCCGCACAGTGCAAGTATTTGTATGCATGAATATGAATATTTGCACTGGTCTGGTCGTACCTCGGAAAGCACGTTAAGCCGTTGGTCCCGGTTGCCATACGAACATCTAGTGGCAGTCGTTACGGGTTGTTGGAGCCCTCAAAAATTCAACAATTGGTCTAACTGCAATGCTTTGATGTTGCGGACCCCGGGCTCCAACGCGAAAGCCGCGGATGCAACCGGGATAAACGCTGAGATGATGATGATGATGATGCAATGCTTTGATGTCGCCTTCGGGTTGTGGAGGTCAGACGGCAGTCGTTTCACGGAAAATGTCGAAGCTTAGCCATTTCAGCAGTTGGACTGGTAAAGCGGACCCCAGACTCCAATGCTGAAAAGGCTTCGGATGCGACTGGGATTAACGCTGGGATGATTATGATGAATGCTTCCAATTTCATGTCTTTGTACGATTTCGGTCTTAAACTACGTTCTTTGTCTTCACAGTTTCTAAACTTTTGAAACAACTCACGACAACTTCTACTACTTAAAGTAAGAAGAGAAGTTGTTAGTCGAGAGGTGTTGCAGCAGCAGATTTCTTCAAATTAAAGAAGTAACAAAAGTTCCCGTTAATGACACTTATTCGGCACAAAACTTGTAATTTTTGCACAAAAATAAATATGTGATACTGATACAGAGTCACTAATACTCTTAAGTGAATGTTTTTACCAGATGTCCGAACTTACTATGTACACATTTTACATCTGACAATTTCAACGTAACCTCTTAGTGAGGACATCATTTGTTAAACGGCGGAAACTTTTTTGTATACCTAATACAATAATAATTATATAGATTTCTTTTTAAGGGCAAAAGTTTTTTTTAAATATTAATAGACACTCTTATTTAAAAGAAACGGCATTGCGTAACCTCTTTTTTAAGTCGGTTAAAATAATGGAGGTAATTTTCTAATTATTGAAATAAATAGATATACCTAAAAGCAGTGGCGGTTCAGGGTTAGGCAACTTTGTTTTTTTTTTTTTATTAATTATAAACTAGCGCTTGACCGCAATCTCACCTGATGGTAAGCAGTGACGCAATCGTTGATGGTAAAGCGCACTAGTTTATTAAGAGCTTATTCACTCTAGCCTTGAAGACACTCAAATTGTAGTCGGACGGAAACACCGCCGCTGGCAAATTGTTCCAGTCCCGCGATGTACGCGGTTTAAAGGAGGAGGCGAAACGCTTCGTCCGGACCGTAGTGTGTAATGTTATGTACATATTCAGATATACTTACACTTATTATTTATACTCATATTCATACTTATATATGTATCATTCATTTCCACGGTCCATAATATGCTTTCCATTATTATGAGGCTCTGTTTTGATCATATTCCACTACTCCAGGACTCATTTTTCAGTTCACAGTCACAGCCCTCAACTTTAAGCCTAAGTTTCGGCGACTTATTGACCCCTTAGCGTAGGAAGCCGTACCTATGCAGGACTGTATCAGTTTTTCCTATCAAACACTGCACTTTTTAATTTAATACCATTTATATTTACATTGTTACAGAACATTTTCATTATTTTGACATTTTTTGACAACATTGTTGATGATGTATCTATGACAACCTTCTCATCAAAATTCTTGTTGGTCTGCTATTTTTATTTTATAATTGTTATTCGAACTCTTTTATGGTAAAATTATTTACCGTTCCTCGTCCCTATTTTTGAATATTTTAAATTTCGACCTCCAACCGTTCTGCGAGGTTTCTTTAGGAATCATCGCAGAGCAGTGGTCAGTCGAGCTCTGGCTTCCAAACAAGCCTCTTAAAAGTAGGTCTCCAGTAAACGTTGCCTCGAGAGCCCTTCTAGGGCTTTTCCTGCTGTGCCAGTCTCTATATAACTGGTGCGCCTGGAGCTGCCTGGCCCGCTGCCGCCGGTCCACCAGGGCCGCTCCTCTGTAGCTGCCGCCGGTCTACCAGGGCCGCTCCTCTGTAGCTGCCGCCGGTCCACCAGGGCCGTTCTTCGTGTAGCTGCCGCCGGTCCACCAGGGCCGTTCTTCGTAGCTGACGCCGGTCCACCAGGGCCGCTCCTCCGTAGCTGCCGCCGGTCCACCAGGGCCGCTCCTCTGCAGCTGCCGCCGGTCCACCAGGGCCGCTCCTCTGCAGCTGCCGCCGGTCCACCAGGGCCGCTCGTCCGTTGCTGTCGCCGGTCCACCAGGCCGCTCGTCCGTTGCTGTCGCCGGTCCACCAGGGCCGCTCGTCCGTTGCTGTCGCCGGTCCACCAGGGCCGCTCGTCCGTTGCTGTCGCCGGTCCACCAGGGCCGCTCGTCCGTTGCTGTCGCCGGTCCACCAGGGCCGCTCGTCCGTTGCTGTCGCCGGTCCGCCAGGGCCGCTCGTCTGTTGCTGTCGCCGGTCCGCCAGGGCCGCTCGTCTGTTGCTGTCGCCGGTCCGCCAGGGCCGCTCCTCCGTGCCGCCGGTCCACCAGGGGCCGCCCTTCACCATCACCCATCAATCATTCATCTACATTATTCATTTTTATACTTCCATCTTGTCTTTTCTGTATACTTAATAAATACTGTCTCCCTCTAAAGTCTTTTCTTGTCGTTATATGACAGTTTGGCGCCCAACTAAAATTTCCTGCACCCCCTTAACTTCCTAAATTCAAAAGAAACACTTCGTCTAGTGTCGTACATTCTCAGCTCTTTGGTTAAATATTTTGGCTATTCTATCCCTTTCATTTTCTCTTAACACACACATAACTCATTCACTCATATATACTTACTACACCTAACTTAATTTTCTTTTTTTCCCTAACAGGAAAACAAGGTATACTTTTACATACTTAACTATCTTTTTCTAACTTACACTTAAATATGTCTCGTCCAATCAAATTTGAACTCTTAAATAAAAACGAGCTTGAATATGAAGTTACAATTAGACTGGAGGAACCAGCAAAAACTGTTATATTATTAAAGAAGCAAATACTTCTGCTAGCTCCCACTACACCATCGGAAGATATTTTAACTTCTCCCATTCCTATAGAGGAGGAGTTAGCTCAGATAGATAGTACTCTGAGTTATTTAAATATTAAAATAGATAATCTATTACAGGGTAATTCCAAATACCATCGCTTAATAGAATCTTTTATTAATCATTTATTTTACAGGTTGGAACGTATAGACACAGACTTAAACCCTGACTATAAACTTAATCTAGACACTTTAAAATCAAAATTTGAGACACTTGAAGGAAGTTTCAAGATTTATTGTTCAAATCTAAACTCTATGAATCCTCATTCATATATCACTGCTCCCTCTACCCCTCCTATTCATACTCCTCTCGCCACTCCCTCTCCTCCTCCTATTTCTCCTCGTCTCACTGCTCCCTCTACTCCACCTATTTACCCTCCTTTCACACCTCCTCTTTCCTCTCCTATTTTAACTTCTCCAAATCATAATTTATTCAAAGATCTGAAACGATATACGTTTAATGGAAAATCTTGCCCTAGATCGTTTTTACAAAAACTTGACGAATATTGTCTTGTGCGGAATATACCCAAAAATTTGTTAATTACTCAGGCGTATGATATTTTTACAGACAGTGCCCTACATTGGTTTAGATTTAAAATAAATCAAAATCCAGACCTAACATGGGATGAAATTTCTTTGTCTCTAATTAAAGATTTTGGCGGTTTTGACTATGATTTTAAATTATTGGAGGCCATCAAAAGTCGTACCCAAGGTCGTGATGAACCAATCATAATTTATATCTCAATTATGTCGGGAATGTTCTCTCGTCTGACTAAAAAATTGTCTGAAACGGAACAGTTAGAAATCATTCTAAGAAATATAAGACCATGTTACTCAGTATTCGTGGCACTAAAAGATATTAACTCTATTGATGCACTCTTGGCTACATGCCAAAATTATGAAAAATTCTTAGATCGAGACAAACATTTTAAAGAACCAAATAACCAACAAAATCCCCTTATTTCAGAATTTGCTTATAAACAAATTCATCCAACTTCTTCGGAATTTTCTACTTCTGACCCAAAACCTCCTTCATACACAAATAGATTTTACAAAAACCCTCCCAAACAAGTAAACAGTCTAAAACAAGCTAACTCGCAAGAAAATTCATTTTGCGTTCGTTGTCGTATGCATGGTCATACCTTAAATACTTGTACTCAACGTCACTTTCTAATTTGTTTTAAATGTGGTCTTAAAGGTTTTAAAACCCCAGACTGTCCTAATTGTTCACCTAAACCTAACTCTAGTTCAAAACTAACGACTGACTTGAAAAGTAAAACAAACTTTGATGCCAACGATTGGAACGATTGGATTAAAACTCTTAAGAATTTCTTTTCATGCTATAAAATCTCTTCAACTCTATACTCTAATGAAAAGGATTTTAAACGACCTTTTGTTAACATCAAAGTTTACAATTTATCTTTGACTGGATTACTTGACTCTGGTAGTTCAATCACCTACTAATTATTTATGTAAATATTACTTATTTCTTTTGTTTACAGCTGCACATCTTATTTATTTTTTATATTATATATAAACATCACTCACTACACAAACATTACATTACATTTGCTCGACCCTACTCTTCAGTCTCACTCTTTTACCGTATGGAGCGGATTGCAACTCATTAAATAAGCCTATGCAGGAGCGGTTGGTTACTCCTAAAATAAGCCTAAACCAAATGCTCTTTCGCTCTTCTAGGAGCTTAAATTTCTACTTACATTATCTAATGTTTCTTTTTTTTTTTTCCTTCCAGTCTGGAGCGGCTGACAACTCCAAAAATAAGCCTTGTCGTCATTCTAAAACACACTTCTATGAGTGGCAGTCATCAACTGTGAACTCCACCCATGCCTGTATGAAGAAGATTGCTTGAAAGAGAGAGGTGGTATGAATGGGTGAATGGAGATGGATGAATGTGTGAAGTGTTGTTTTACAGTCCCTACTTGAAATCTTATTAGAAAATTTTCTACAGTTGAAAATTTTTCCAGGGTCGGGGGGAAAATGTAATGTTATGTACATATTCAGATATACTTACACTTATTATTTATACTCATATTCATACTTATATATGTATCATTCATTTCCACGGTCCATAATATGCTTTCCATTATTATGAGGCTCTGTTTTGATCATATTCCACTACACCAGGACTCATTTTTCAGTTCACAGTCACAGTCCTCAACTTTAAGCCTAAGTTTCGGCGACTTATTGACCCCTTAGCGTAGGAAGCCGTACCTATGCAGGACTGTATCACTTTTTCCTATCAAACACTGCACTTTTTAATTTAATACCATTTATATTTACATTGTTACAGAACATTTTCATTATTTTGACATTTTTTGACAACATTGTTGATGATGTATCTATGACAACCTTCTCATCAAAATTCTTGTTGGTCTGCTATTTTTATTTTATAATTGTTATTCGAACTCTTTTATGGTAAAATTATTTACCGTTCCTCGTCCCTATTTTTGAATATTTTAAATTTCGACCTCCAACCGTTCTGCGAGGTTTCTTTAGGAATCATCGCAGAGCAGTGGTCAGTCGAGCTCTGGCTTCCAAACAAGCCTCTTAAAAGTAGGTCTCCAGTAAACGTTGCCTCGAGAGCCCTTCTAGGGTTTTTCCTGCTGTGCCAGTCTCTATATAACTGGTGCGCCTGGAGCTGCCTGGCCCGCTGCCGCCGGTCCACCAGGGCCGCTCCTCTGTAGCTGCCGCCGGTCTACCAGGGCCGCTCCTCTGTAGCTGCCGCCGGTCCACCAGGGCCGTTCTTCGTGTAGCTGCCGCTGGTCCACCAGGGCCGTTCTTCTGTAGCTGACGCCGGTCCACCAGGGCCGCTCCTCCGTAGCTGCCGCCGGTCCACCAGGGCCGCTCCTCTGCAGCTGCCGCCGGTCCACCAGGGCCGCTCGTCCGTTGCTGTCGCCGGTCCACCAGGGCCGCTCGTCCGTTGCTGTCGCCGGTCCACCAGGGCCGCTCGTCCGTTGCTGTCGCCGGTCCACCAGGGCCGCTCGTCCGTTGCTGTCGCCGGTCCACCAGGGCCGCTCGTCCGTTGCTGTCGCCGGTCCACCAGGGCCGCTCGTCCGTTGCTGTCGCCGGTCCACCAGGGCCGCTCGTCTGTTGCTGTCGCCGGTCCGCCAGGGCCGCTCGTCTGTTGCTGTCGCCGGTCCGCCAGGGCCGCTCGTCTGTTGCTGTCGCCGGTCCGCCAGGGCCGCTCCTCCGTAACTGCCGCCGGTCCACCAGGGGCCGCCCTTCACCATCACCCATCAATCATTCATCTACATTATTCATTTTTATACTTCCATCTTGTCTTTTCTGTATACTTAATAAATACTGTCTCCCTCTAAAGTCTTTTCTTGTCGTTATATGACAAGTGGTGTTAACAACGTAAGGGTGGAAACTAGCCGTACGACGGGTCGTCCGGTGGTGGATCGGAGATGGGGGAAATAAATCATGCAATTCACACTCCCCAAAATGCATCATATAGAACACCGAAAGGCTGGCTACTCTACGCCTATGCTCTAGGCTTTGGAGACCATCTCGAGTTAAATCAGGGTCACCAATCAGCCTCTTCGTACCCCTCTCCACTGAATCCAAAGTGGCCAGGTATATTATATCAAAAAGGAACTTTCTACCCAGCCTTTGGGTAGTCCAGCAAAAATAACACTGTTATATAACTCGTTACAACTGTTCTTAAATCGTTGACTTAAATCGGTTGGATGATGTTGCAATCTTAGAAAGAGGAAAACAACCCTCCTAGCCTCTATAATTAGAAATTGAGTGAGAATTAAAATTGAGCGGGGGTTGCTCTATTGTCCATACAATAATGGCTTGGGCAATAAGTTTCCCGTAATATAATTATTTTTATAGCCAGTCAATTAATAACTTTTCGAAGTTTCGAGAATAAATTGCTCCAAATAGTTATTTGTGTAACGTTTTTTGTTTTCCTACAGTTATTTTGTTGTTATTATTTACTTTATATAACCCGCTTCAGGTCCCAGGCCTACATTTCTTCTTTCTACCTTTTTAACTGCAGTCTAAAGCCGGTTCTTTAGATATTTATGAAAGTTGTATTTCAGTCTCGGGACTTTTCATTTGGGCTTGTTGTGACGTCGCGTAGATTTGAGTTACGTAACAACAAAAATATTACAAACTCAAAAATATAAATACAACTAGCTTTCCGCCCGCGGCTTCGCCCGCGTGGAGTTCGGTTATATCGCGCTTTTTAGATTTTTAGATTTCCCTCGGGAACATCTAATTTTTCCGGGATAAAAGGTAGCCTATGTTCTTTCTCAGGGTCTAAAGATTGTCTGTGCCAAATTTCATCAAAATCGGTTGAGAGGTTTAAGCGGGAAAGCGTAACAGACAGACAGACAGAGTTACTTTCGCTTTTATAATATTAGTATGGATTTGCTGACGCAATCCATTGTTACATTACAGTTAAAAATACGATACATATTTTACGTAGTTATGCAAAATGGATCCAACCCACAAAAACAGTTTTTGGAGTTACTGTATAAATGTCTAAAATCTACACATCAATTTTAGTATATGCAAAAAATATCAAAGCCACAAAAAAGTACAGAAAAATACCCATTATTTAAAAGAAAATTTATATATACTGTCATGTGAGATATATATAAATTTTACTTCAAACTCTATTTTCTCAAAAGCAAGTTTGCTGGCTGGAGCTTTTTTGTAACCTCTTTAACCACAAACTAACCAAATTGCTTCACAAGCCAATTCGCTATCCCATTTACACAGATCGATATTAATCGCAGGTATGACTGGCTCATTTTGCATCAAAATGTCAGTCATCCAGTGGCAGGTTATCGCCTGCGACAGCGCATTTTTACGGTCGTTTTTAGTCACCCGTCTCATGTGACCTGCTGCACGACTAAAGTCGAAACCTACTTTGGTACACAAGTACCAAAGTAGGTTTCGGAAAATAAGGCTCTATAAATAAAAAACGATTTTTTAATTGTAGAACCAAACTTTCCCTAGTAGTAAAGTAGTACTAGTAAACCCACATAACGCATACTTTATAACATAAATTTTGAAAGGAAAATGAAAGTCTGGCATGTTTGTATTTTTTAACATCCTTGCTCGTAAAGTGATGTAATTCCACCGGTTTAAATATGTAAAGCGGGCCATAACAAACGCGTGTGTTATCAAAGCAAATAGTTAAGTTATAGTCCATACAAATTCCATAACAGCATTATTAGCCATTTCAAATAATTATGGAACTGATCGCCGCCTCACGGCTCCAGCCAGTGAGCAGCGCGCTGTTCCATATTTGAAATGGCAAATAATAATACTAATGGCGGGAAAGCAACAGTATGCATTCACAGATTGAGTTTATTTAAAATAACGGATGTCCTATTTGAAATAAACAATTATGTATTTTTTTCTGTTTCCTCGCAAGTGTGTTAAAAACCGTCGTACGATATACGTGCGTATTTGTTATAACATCATTCCGCACTAATATCTTTGAAAATGTGTGTAAATGTTGTGAGTGTATTGGGACACTTTATTGTCATTCAGAGCCCATATGTGATAATTCTCTTTTGGCGCGTGTTAGAAAACAATTGTACAAATTGACCATCAACGCCTCACCACCAAAACATAGCCGTAGCCGTTGTAGTTACTTCGGAGGCACATACTACGATCCCTTTTGCACAATAACAAACAGAAACTTTATGCCCCGTCTACACGCTCCGTCTTACCTGCTCACATGCTTATGCAAACCAGTTTGCGCAGGTAAGCGCGTGTGTGTGGACGGCTAGACGGTAGCGCGCGCAGTCCCGATTGTTCAGTCTTTTTGTACAGTCATGACTGCACAGGCCTGGACTGCGCAGGCAAGACGGAGCGTCTAGATGGGACTTTAGACATTACAATGTAGGTTTTTGGGGTTCCGTTGCCAAATGGCAAAGAACGGACCCCTTATAGAATAGAATACTCTTTACTATGTACAACATATAGATTACAAAAACATAAATATAAAGATTTTACAAAGGGTTACACAATGGGCGGTCTTATCGCTAAGAGCGATCTTACCAGTCCATATATATACGCGGTATAAAATAAGAAGCGAAACGATTCGTTCGGACCGCTGTAGTGTCAACGACGTTAGGGTGGACACTCGTCGTAGGACGGGTCGCCAATGATGGAACGGAGATGGGGGAATTAAATCATGCAAAAGGTGGAATAATGACGTCACATATATGTTAGTGTGTGCGTTGAACTTTTTTTTTGTATTGTTTTTATAGTCGCACACTCAGCAGCGCCTGCGGGTGCCGCGTCGCATGTCGCAGGGCGCCCCTTCATCACCACGACAGCCTCTAATACCCGCCGCACGCTTCCCTGAAGAAGAGGAAGAGTTCTCACCTGGACATGCGGTTAGTACACAGACAAACCAACCATTCTTTTAAAGGTTTTTTTTTTTTAAGAATGTCGCACCTCAGTAGGAATTTCTCCTGTATCGTGCGTGCTTTTACTAACATTTAAACTCACATGCACAAACAGCCAGACCTGGAACCTGTAGGCCATACAATTTGTTCCGTGTGAGAATCAGCAGTCAATGCACCAACCATGTCATTAAAATCTTTACAACAACGGGATCTTCACAATTAAGAGTGGACTCTAGTGTCGAGGAATTTGAGAAATAGGTATTTGAAGAAACTATTACCGTCTCGCCGCTTTCAACCAATACCCGTAAAGTGCGAAACGGACAGTTTCAACTCAGGCTAATTTTACCTACAAAAACGTTGACCAAAAGATGTTTCGTATTCCGCTGTTTTCTTTTTCAAAACACAACAGATCTCAATTATTTTTATATCAAAATTTAGAGGATGAGTATACCTATGCCTCTATTAATTTCTTTTTTGTCAAAAACTTATCACATTTGTGTAATAGTCGTATGAACATCGCGGTAAAAATGGGTTATTTTTTCGAGATTTTGAAACATCATATTTCTTTTATTAATTAAGTTTTCGAAAAAATCAAATAACAGGGTCGCGTATAATCAAAGTGTTGTTTGTTCATTGTAGAAATAAAAATCATTGCTCTAAAAGCGTTATCCACGAGGAAAACAGCGGAATACGTTTGTATGAAGAAAACGCCACTAGAGTCCCCTCTTAACAAACAAGACATCTGCATAAGTCCATACTATAGTTAATATTTTAGCCTTTCTCAAGATTTGGGCTATCAAATTCAAAAAGAATAGGCTATTTGACAGATTTATAATTTCTATCAAGAATTACTTGCTTGCGGCTAAGAAGTTCACCAAAAGTTTTTTTTTTATTCTAAATACGTATTTCGTAAGAAACATGCAAATGAAAATTCAAAATTCAAATAAGCCCCCGAAACGCTTTATTCAGCAATATGGCGTCGCGCTTTGTAAGTGACGTCACATACTTATGAACGATATTCGGTTCCGCTGTGGTGTTCGTGTTTATCTGTTATTTGTCTGTCAGAAAACAAAAAAATATACCACGAATCGCCCCAAATATCGTTAAAAATCTTCTAAAAAACGCTAAAACACCTGAGAACACATAGAAGGCATTAGCCAATCCGGATCGTTTCACAATATGTGGCGCGAGATACAAAAAGTCAAACATATTTTCGTGTTTTTGGATATATTGTTATTATTTGAATTCATTAAAACTCATGAATTCAAAGAACCCTCATTTTATGCATTTAAAGCAAATAATCATAAAAATATTCATACTGTCAAATAGCCTATTTCTCAAACTTGGCTGGGAGTGACAGTGTCGTAGTGGTGGCCTAGTGGTTAAAACACCGGCCTCTCAAGTATGAGTGCGCGGGTTCGATTCCAGGTCAAGCAAGTACCAACGTAACTTTTCTAAAGTTATATGCACTTTCTAAGTATATCTTGGACACCAATGACTGAAGGTGAAGGAAAATATCTTGAAGAAACCTGGAATTTAAGTCTGAAATTGCCAACCCACATTGAGCAAGCCTGGTGCTTACGCTCAATCCTTCACTGTATGAGAGGAAACCTGTGCCCAGCAGTGGGACGACAAAAAGGTTGATGATGATGACTGGGAGTTTCAGAGATGAGCGCGTTCAAATAAACTTTTCAGTTTAATTATATGTATTAAACAAAGAGATTTAAGATAAATAGAGAGGGCATGTGTCAAAATCGCATAGAAAACTGTGATCCCATGGCTCAGTTCCGCCATCTAGTACATGCATGCATAGCAAAATTAGATCGACAGTTGGAGACATCAAATAGTAAAAATGAAGTTGATATAAAATATATTCAGCTATTGCCCGGTAGGTGGCCAGTGTGGTCTATGTTGCCAGACCCGATTTAATACCCTAGTATAGTTCAAATCAGGTAAATAAATATTGAAAAGTAAGCAAATTAAGTGAAACTTGTCTTGTACAAACATCAAAAACTGTTATAGA
The DNA here is from genome assembly GCA_017933935.1 of Sesamia nonagrioides. Taxonomy (NCBI): domain Eukaryota; kingdom Metazoa; phylum Arthropoda; class Insecta; order Lepidoptera; family Noctuidae; genus Sesamia; species Sesamia nonagrioides. Next base: position 245,113 of record JADWQK010002215.1, read on the forward strand.
ATTTTATTCGCTACTATTCATTTTCCGTGACAACCGCCTATTGGCATTTTAGATGTGTTATGCTTACGAATTATTATAACACTCAGTTTATTGCGATTTTCGAGTATAATAGACTTTTTAGGCCATAAAGCGCATTTTGTTTTGCAATTTTCGTTTGCATTTTGTTTTTAGCAAAATTATTCTTTTTACAAGTTTGTTTGCAGATATTTTTAAATGGCAATGCAAGAAATGTGGTAGGGGTTATATCATTTCGATATAAAGTTATCGATAATATTCAATGAACTTAGGACAGTGTTTTTTCGCATTATGATGCGCTTGACACAAATAATTAGGAAGCAGAAAAATTATAGGTATTCTCAATGTTTACAAGTTTCTTATTTATATAATTCTTTTAACATAACAGGCGTTAAAGTTTAAAATTGCTGATTAATACTGAAAATCTAAATAATTGTTTATTTTTTAACTAATTCATTTAATCAATATAGTTAGGTACCGTTATTATGTATACATTGCTGCCTTCTAATAGGAAGGTCGTTTATGCCTTTGCGATACAACTGTGAGGATCTAGACTGCATAAACTGTGAAAGCAGAACTGCCTCCTGGGAAGAAAACTTCTTGTCACGTAGATAATTTGTCCAAATCACGACAAAAATAGTAGTCTGCTGGAGCAAGGTCTGGCGAACTGGTTCCGTACCATTATCTTTAAAAACGGCAAAAAAATCACGGTTTATGGGAGCCCCCCTTCAATATTTATTTTATTTTAATTATTTCTTTTTAATCCATACTAATATTATAAATGCGAAAGTAACTCTGTCTGTCGGTCTGTCTGTCTGTCTGTCTGTTAGTCTGTTACGCTTTCCCGCCTAAACCTCTCAACCGATTTTGATGAAATTTGGCACAGACAATCTTTAGACCCTGAAAAAGAACATAGGCTACCTTTTATCCCGGAAAAATTTGATGTTCCCGAGGGAAATCTAAAAAGCGCGATATAACCTAACTCCACGCGGGCGAAGCCGCGGGCGGAAAGCTAGTTTGAATATATAACCAAATATTCTGTTAACATTTTAAGTGCCTATCTGTTTCCGTATTTATATGGAGTAAAAATCACGTTTGTTGTATGGGTTGTATGGCCCCTTAAATATTTTTTATTTTTAGTACTTGTCATAGCGGCAACGGAAATACTAACATAATTTCTGAAAATTTCAACTGTCTAGCTATTACGGTTTATGAGATACAGCCTGGTGACAAACAGACGAACAGTGAAGTTGTTCATTCAATTTTGTTCATTAATATGACATGATTATGTTCAAATAGAGTTAATAATAAATAAACTTGAAATACAGCAATATTTTAAGTTTATTTAGCTATATTTTAAATGTCAATAAAATATAGCAATATATTTTCAACTTAATAAGTATTATCGATAGCTAAATCGATAAACAACAATACTACATCTCTACAAGAAAATAGTAAAACTACTCAACAATAGAGGGCGCTTATTAGAATAATAGAAAAGTTTCTAGATCTATTTAAGATTTTCTTTTTTTTAATTTTAATTACTGACGAAATATAAATACTTTATACAAAAACATTCCGAAGTTAGGTCCAGTCGTTTTACCATAACGAGATGTACAGTAACGCAAAGCGCAACATGGCATATTTCCTTAGAAAATGTTTATTCTTGGTGGACACAAAGTACGTCTTGACGCGCACACTAGACTGAGCGACTTTTAACCAAGTCGACACAAGTATTGGATTACGATTATGTTCGTGATGTACTGTCTATTGTAAATATAATTTTAATGTCTTTGGTATTAAATTAATTATGGAAATTTGAGAATATTTGTCAAATTACTTCTCGGCACATGTCTATTGTATTAAGTTTCGACAGTTTGGACCGATTTTAATAAACTAAATACGAAAGGCTTATGAATTTCTTACTAATCCCTCAAAAGCATTTAAGTAGATTTGATGCGTGTTCAAACACACAGACAAAAATAATATCAGATAATAGTTTGAGACAGTAAAAAAGTATTTTGCTCTTAGTTACTACTTATTTTTAGTCGAAGAATACAAATATCACAAGCAAACATTGCTTTATTATTCTTTTTTAGGACAGGAAAGACATCTTTGCAGCCCTAATATGCCTTATACAGAGTGGTGCTGACAATACGACAAAAAATTAAACATCGTGTACCTCAACACATTCTCAGTCTACCCATAAAAATCATATAAATATGTCGATTAGTTTAGTCACAGGAAATTATTATCCATTTTTCACATTTTCTACATGATGTACATGTTGATAAGGAAGCGCTTACAGGTTGATGACCGCCGCATCTAGCGGTAGTAAACTTTAATAATAATGGCGCCAAAAAGCAAGTCGATACAGGAACGCGCTGTCGCCCGTTGATAGGAGGTCATTGAACCAATATTTTAAAGGACGTTCTATTCCGTTCGCAATTTTATGCGATTTAGTTTGTTTGAAATTTTCATTTTTTTTTATTTTTGCTGCTAGTTTTTTTTCTACGATCTAGAATTATTCCTATGAACCAGCATTGTTCGTGTTTTCATTTATTGTCGTATTGTCCGCACCACTCTGTATACAGCTAGCCCTTATGATTCATAGAGGTTTTTTTTTGTAGTCGATGCAGTACTGCAACCTGCCCTCTTTGCCGCCAGCGGTGGACCGAAATCTGAAGCCTCGCCATTCTAGCCACAGCATCAGCCATATTAATGCAATAATGGCACAGGTATATCTACATAATATACAAGTTTAATTACTAAATAGCACCACAGAATACTGAAACAACTGCAAGCTGCGCCTGAGCAATGGGTCTTAGAATAAAAATATATTCGGATTAATTCAAGGACCGAGAACCATATTTTTTTAAGTATCAACAGCTTCGGATCATGCGTAGCTTGCTAACTTTCGCTACAGGTGTAAATATTTATTTACTGCTAAAAAAAGTTAAAATATATTATGAAGGCACAAAATATATTATGTTGGCAAAAGCCAACTTCATAATGTATTATAGCTTTTTCCTTTCCTTCCCCTTGTTGTTATATGTACTTGGTGAAGTATAACATGGGAATAAGCTATAGCTTCAAGCAGTGCTAAAGCTTTATAAGCTAAAGCTAATAGGTGCACTAATAAGTTCCCGTCGTTTAACAAAGTTGAAATTGTCAGATGTAAAATGTGATATCGTGAGTTCAGACATCTGGTAAAAAAGAGTATTAGTGACCCCGTATCGGTATCACATATTTTTTTTTGTCCAAAAATGTCAAGTTTTGTGCCGAATAAGCGTTATTGAGCAAGCGTGGTGATTACGCTCAATTCTTCTCTGTATGAGAGGAGACCTGTGCCCAGCAGTGGGACGATAAAAGGTTGATGATGATGATGATGATGACGATGACAGCCTCCGTGACACGGAGGCTCCGTGACGTAGCGGTAGCGGACGCGGCCGCTGCGCAAGATGGCGGAGGTTCGATCCCCGCGCAGTGCAAGTATTTGTATGTATGAATATGAATATTTGCACTGGTCTGGTCGTGCCTCGGAAAGCACGTTAAGCCGTTGGTTCCGGTTGCTATACGAACATCTAGTGGCAGTCGTTACGGGTTGTTGGAGCCCTCAAAAGTCCAACAATTGGTCTAACTGCAATGCTTCGACGTCGCCTTCGGGTTGTGGAGGTTAGACGGCAGTCGCTTCACGGAAAATGTCGAAGTTTAGCCATATCAGCAGTTGAACTGGTAAAGCGGACCCCAGACTCCAAAGCTGAAAAGGCTAAGGTTATTTTGGGATCTTTGATTTACTTCTTTAATTTGAAGAAATCTGCAGCTGAGGCCCTTCGATGGCTTGTAGAAGCGTATGGTGAAGCTGCTTTTAGCGAAAGAAGTTGTCGTGAGTGGTTTCAAAAGCTTCTAAACTGTGACTTTGATGTGGAAGACCGAAAACGTACGAAGGCACAGAATTGGAAGCATTATTGGAGGAAGATAGGAAGAAGAGGAAAAACGCGCCCATTGCAACCACTACTCCACACATGACCAAATTATTACACGATAATGCTCGTCCGCATGTTAGAAAAACGGCGGAAACTTATTTGTACATCTAATGAAAAGTCTGACCTAACCTGGTACCGTGGTACTTACTAATGAGTCCACATCTATGAGTACTGTAAATAACACTTAGAAATAAGTAGTTTTATTTTACTTCTATAGCGTAAATAGTTATTGTAAATAAGTACATACAGTATTTGTAAATAGGTATACTACTCGTGCGAGTTAATTGTGCACCTCGCTGGAATGCGGACCCCCTCCCGCTACCCCGCGCGGCGCCCCGCATTTGCCGTAAGCGCGGAGTAGCGATAACATCTTTGTTACAATTATTGTCTAAATACAGTTTAAATCCCCAGTTGTTATTACTGTTTCTCGTCATGAGTATTATGACGCTTTATCATCAAAACGACCCTTTATTAACATAAAAAAATGTAATTTATATTTTTTTAACAAAAAACTCATTTTTTTACAAACGGTACCGTCCGAATGACGTCACAGAGCGAGGTGCACACTTAACTCGCGCGAGTCATAGTTTCTTGAATGTCATACTAACATTATACATTTTTCACTTGTTTAAAGGATTTCTATTATACCGAGGTGCATTTGTTTCACTTCAATAATAACTGCACCTGTGAATGCTGCACTTGGCACAGGGAAAACTTTCCTCTTATTGCTGTGGCATTACCAAATGCGAATCGGGATGGTCCGTCGCCGCGTCCACATCTAAGTCGACCAAAACAGTTGCCGAAAGCATCGCTAGCACAACGGCCCTTGCCACCCCTCCCACATCAGCCAAACTATACAAATGTACAAGTGCCAGTAAAGCCAACAGTGTTTGATTTGGCTTGCATTCACGAGCCAACAGAGCTTGTTGACGCTCCAATTTATGAATCAATGCTGCAAGTACCGACATCACCACCTGCCTCACAGTTACTCGCCCCGAGATCGTCGGTACGCAAAAGCATACGGTTAATTTTGTCTGTATGTTCGTTCGTGGCTATTGTATACGTGGTAGAAAACGAGATGTTTGATGTACCTCCTGTTGATTTTTAGAGAGTGATTGAGTACAGGAAATTGAATAGAGTTAATGAAAAGCACGCCCCGCCCTAGCCGACGCTAGCGGCTAGGGCGGGGCGTGCAGCGTTCTCGTTACGTGACCGTCCTAAAGACTGATGACCATGTAATGGTGCAATTTAGTCCCCCATGGCTTCAATTAAGTTAAAGCAACAATAAAAGTTGCGTTGTCTAAACACCATTTAGACGATGCAAGTCATTTGTTGCATCAATTTTATTGTATGCCTATTGTAGGCAATTATATTACACCGTGTAAATCAGTCGTTAAGTGCCGGCCGAGTGATGTGATCAGCAGCGAGTTAGTTTGCGTCAAATCAGCTTGTGTTTTTCAGCAGTGTTAAGAGCATTTTTGAAGGATGTCGTTTGAGAAATAACTTAAGAAATCCTTACAAAATAAATCTTTAAATAAATTTGACATGTAACGTAAACATACTGTTTAAATAATTTGTTACTAGATAGGTATTACATTATTTTACTTATGTACTTTATAAATTAGTTATGTTTTGTTAAAAGTAGTCAGGAAATTGCTGTGGAATATTTATATCGCCACCACAAACCAGAGCGTGTACTGAGGCTGCTTAAAGAACGCGCTTTCCGCTGCGCCCAACGGTCGGGCTGAGCGGGCACTCAAGCCTTACTCAAGGCTTACTATTGTTAAAGTTTTATTCATTAGCTGAATTATAGGTACTTCATACTTTATGAAGAAAAGAAAGATTTTTATAGACATCATATTTATCGTATACTAAACCTACTTTTTTTTTTTCTTTCAACTTTCACCGATTATTCGTTCTAAGATTCAAAGTACCTATGGGTTTTTAAGGCGACTACTGACTAGAAGTGTACGCTCAATGCTATTCTCTCGGCACCTCTAATTTTATTGGCAGTATTAGGTTTCATGCTTAGATATTCATCTAGCTCTTGCTTCACTGGGGTCAGTCGACAGTTCATTAGACCAAACTGTAGTGATACTTAGATAAAGAGGTATGTTGATTTTAGCGCAATTATTGAAATCATCAAATAAATATCTATTAGATTACATTTTATAATCCCATTCTGTTTCTTAATAATACATTTCCTGTCTCTTAATCAATCACTCTTTTAAAAAGAACGGTACTTTTAGACCGTATAGAACAGCACTCAAGCTTAACTTAAAGCCAGTTTACAGCCATTTGATTGGTTTTTAGTCAAAGCCTTGAATGAGGTTCTGTTATGGTGTCTAAGTCCCCTCTTAGACACCTTGTGAGCACACAAAGCATGAATTTAAAATAGTTGTGTATTTAGTTTTTGTGAAGGTGAAATTTATTTTAGTTGATTCTATTAATAAACAAAAATTAAGAGTGAAATTTCAAAGATGCGTCACGCTTAGTTACGGGCGACAGCAGGTCAAGCTACCCGAAACTGTCAAATATTCCCAATGAACCTTAACCATTTGGTGACGACGAAGTCTGACAGATTGCTGCATGTGCTGTCGTCTGTAGATTTCGTTATATTAGAAAGATATAACTCTTTCTCAAAGTAAATCTCTCTTGTATTTATGAAGTTTCACTGTTCACGTATACGGTAGCTATTTCACGCGTATTTTTTTTTTTTTTTTTTAATTGCATATCGCTTATTTCACACCATTAAATCTGTATTTGGTAATATTAACGAGCGGCCGGCGCCCGCTCTCAGAGGTCTTATAAAGTAAAAATTTGTAAAAAATAATGATATTCAGGAATGTAAATTACGCGAGGCAGAATCTTCGATAAATTCTGTGCATTTTGATGTCTGGTTTGTCAAGTTTAGTTGCGTATCATCATCATCATCCCAGCGTTAATCCCAGTCGCATCCGAAGCCTTTTCAGCTTTGGAGTCTGAGGTCCGCTTTACCAGTCCAACTGCTGATATGGCTAAACTTCGACATTTTCCGTGAAGCGACTGCCGTCTGACCTCCACAACCCGAAGGCGACATCGAAGCATTGCAGTTAGACCAATTGTTGGACTTTTGAGGGCTCCAACAACCCGTAACGACTGCCACTAGATGTTCGAATGGCAACCGGGACCAACGGCTTAACGTGCTTTCCGAGGCACGACCAGACCAGTGCAAATATTCATATTCATGCATACAAATACTTGCACTGTGCGGGGATCGAACCCGCGCCACCTTGCGCAGCGGCCGCGTCCGCTACCGCTACGCCACGGAGGCTGTCAAGTTTAGTTGCGTATAAGGGAAGAAAAGGGATCAATACACCAGGAATAATATACTAAGTTATTTTTGTATATGCGAAACCCGAAACACGTGTCCAGTATTTTTAAGTAAAGAATTTATGTATAAAATTTCAAAAAGATATACCACAAAGTGATGAGTTTGTTATCTTACCTGTTTGTCCCAACAAAAATAAGGCCAACGCACCGCGGCACGGCGCGGGGGACCCTGTCTCACGCACCTAGTACTATGATCTAACGTCAGCAGAGTTGCCCCCGTCCCTTGTCCGATGAAGGCCAGCCCGCGCCACAACTGAGCCAGTAATTATTATAATGTCCCAACAATGACCTCTGAGTTTGTTTCGGCGTTTCTTCTCAGAGCTAGTACTAGGAAAAGCTGCGGTCATCAAACCGAATCAAAATAAAAATTCGATCCAGCCGTCCCTTGCTGTTCTCTCCAGCGACGCCCTAAGCCGAGGTTCGTACCCCACAGGGGGTGCCCTTAGCGTGTAGTCGCTTAGATTTTAGTTGCCCTGGCTGGAGGCTTTAAATTAATTTAAGGCATCCACAGGAAAGTCCGGTTAAGTAGTCACGGCCTCTAATGGTCAACTACGACATGCCATATCAAAAAAAAAAAAGCTGAGTTGCCCGCTCGGTAACCGTACTGCAACAATTTCTAAATGTATTTGGGAAAAATATAGTATTGTATAAAAATGATTGGAATCGATTCAGTTGCTTATTCTGAACAAAATTAGAAAAGAAAAAATAAATTTCGTTGTATATTATGAATCATGGAAAATCAACTTGTGATTCCTAAATAGGAAAATTCAATTTACGATACACCTTCAAATATTTTTGTAACTATTTAAAAAAGGCTGGTCACTTTGAATTCAACTTAATTTCTTTGAAATTATGTTGATATTTGTCCAAGTTGAAATAGGGCGGGAGTGTGCAGTAATGCGGACTTTACTACAACATTCGTTGTTTAATATGTTTGTTACTGTGGATCATTCCTTAGGTATTCTTTTTTTTTGTTTGCCGAAGAAAGTATTTTTCGCTCCTTCTCTTACCTACAAATTCCATTTTCACATGTTATTTTTATTGTTATTTTTTTTTTTTTAAGTTTCAGCTTTATTTATTTTTCACCGTCATTTGTCTCAATATAGATTATTGATAATTAATGAATGTATAGTAGTAGATTATATGTGTTTGTGACACCGTCAGAGGAAAAGTGCATCAACCAAAGCGAACCTATTTCAAAAATATTTTCATTACAAAAGTTACCAAAGTACATGATTTTACGAAATGCTCTTTCCAAAGTAAGGCAAGCCAATAAAGCATATTGAGTGAAGTTTGCCTACCAAGTGCTCATACACATAAGCGACACTTGTCAACGGCAGAGTCGACTGCAGACTTCGACGAGTGTCTGTCGTTGCCGTCAACGCCCGGCGACGATACGCGACGTCATGCTGTTTATTGTGCACCAAAATACATGTTGTCGTCGACAGGCATCGACGGGTCATGCCGTTAACGCGTGCCGCTCATGTGTATGCACGTTAATATGAAGAAGAGCTTAAATTACAGTATTTAAAGTTATCCAGTTAAGTTCAAATGTTTGGTCACTTTTGCCCTGACGGTTTGCCGTTTATAAGTTACGGCTGCGGGTCCCCGGTGGCTAAAGTACAATACACAGTGCTGAGCTGCACTGGTTACCCGATAGCTTGAATATGATGTGAAAAGTAACGTAGCCGCTGATTATACGCACTCAGTACGTATAATCAGCGGCAAACACCGACAGGACAGAACATCAAGGATGTTTAGGCTGCAAATAATAGTGCAATTTATTATACAGCGCGTTTAACTCTGACAGAAGCAACCTAACAACAAACTTATTAGAATGAGAATAAAGGTCATTTTTATTTGGACTACAAAATCGGAGGTAAATAACTGTGAAAGTACTAGTTGAAAATTCAAAAGCAATCTTCGCACCAAAAAAGCTGCTTTATCTCAGTACACGTTTGGAATTTCAACTTTAATGTCACAGTATTACGTTATATTATTATTTGCATTGCCTGTCTTCTGGTGAGCACCGCCCGCGTGATTGTGAACTATATTCATGTGTTAATTTTGCAGGGTGGTCTAAAATTCGGGCATGGTGATGAGAAGCCCGATGTACTGCAGTATTTGGATTTAGACCTGCACACCGCAAAACCGCCACCAACAAAGGTATTGTTATCACGATTGAGCTACCACCATATACTAAAAACGTTCAAAAACTAGTACAACTCGCGCGGGTTAACTGTGCACCTGGCTTTGTGACGTCATTCGGACGGTACCGTTTGTAAAAAAATGAGAATTATGTTAAAAAATATAAATATATTTTTTTTTTTAATAAAAGGTTTCATAAAAATAAATCATTTTATTCATGACGTTTTGTAATTAATTGATACATATGGACTGAAATATAATGTTGGTGCAACCAACAGGATTCACCAATGCGTCGAAAATGTAAAAAACAAAAACCTACTTAATAAAAAAAAACTTAACAAAGCAAAAACTCCACAGAAACAGTAATAGGTAACAACAGGGGATTTAAACTGTATTTAGACAATTGTAACAAATGCTAACGCTACTCATCGCTTACGGCGAATGCGGGGCGCCGCGCGGGCAAGCGGGAAAGTGGTCGCTTTCCAGCGAAGTGCACAGTTAAATCGCGCGAGTTGTGACAATAGTAATAAAATCAATGTTAAAAATGTAGGGAAGTTAGCGGTAATTTTTGAATAACCCGTTTTTATTTAATGCATTTCATGGCTCTAATATTTGCATGATTTTCTATAATTCAGGGACCAGAACCCAACAAACCTCGCAAGAAGGTTGAGGTCGCTCACGGCAAGTCAATGTTAAACGTTGACACAGATGCGTACAAGACAGTTGATTTTCTGAAGACGGAGGCGTTCAACATTACCCGGCAAGATGCGGAGGCTTCCCGAAGCTTCCAACACTAGCATCAACCGACAACAAGGAGTGGTTTCTTCGCCTCTGTATCCTCCTTGTTCAGGAAGCTTAATTGCTGTAAGCGTGATTCATCAGTGACGTCACTAAATGATTCCCAGCTTCGCATAACCTCGGCATCCAATTTCAACTAAAAGGCACATTAAATCCAGTGACAACAAATCGAGCATTTAAATATGTGAAGCGAAAGACTTTTTAAAGGCTTTAACAGACTTTAACAAAGCTTTAAGAATGTGTGTTACGTTATTATAAAATAAGTTATAACTTTGGGTCACGCTTTGAATCTTTGAGCCTGTTTTTTTTTTATTTCGTTTGAGGTAAAGTTCTAAATACAAACTTGAGTGGTGGTCGTGTTTGCATTTAGAACTTTAACATTTACGGAATAAGATTTAAAAAATGGCTTGAAGGTTTGAGCCTTCTAAAGATAAATCTTGTTCTGTAATGTGGCTGTTAGGGTTTAGTTGTTACGTGGTATAAACGGACCCCGCTGTCGCAATCGACGGCGAATTTCATGGTATTATGCAACAATTTATTAATAGCAATAAGAACAGTATTTTCATTGTCGTTTTATGCATTGAATTCAGAATTACTCTGATTCTTTTTTTTTTGAGCTCTTTTAACCTGAGAAGGTTTTTTGTTGCCGCCAGCATTTTTTATAAATTAGCTATTTAGTGTAGCCGGTAGTGTGAATGTATAGCTTCATTTTCATGAATTCATTGCTCTAAAGAAATTTAAATACCATATTCTATTAAAATAAGCGTAGTCGTGTTGTTGTTAAATATTTGTGTAAATATGATTTCTCACGTTCATGTGTGACATTAGACAATGCTATCACAAAGTGGATTTGTTTGCAGTTTATCTGTTCGATATATTTATTATTAGACGAAAATGTAATTATTTATATTAAGTATTGTATTTGTGTACTTAATAGCATTAAATTATGATAAGTTTTGCTTTATATTGAATGACATAGCTACTTCCTAGTTTATATTATTTGGAGGATGTTACCATTATACAATTAATTGCAAACAATATCGATGTTATTAGAAAGCTTTTGCTTTATGAATCTATTTTGTAAATAAGTTTTAAGCAAATTGACAATTAATTGAGGCACTTAGCCGACATTTGCGCAGGCATAAAAATATCGCGCGATTTTATTAAGCACTGTTTAGCGCCGAGAGTTCATAATCAAACTAGAGTAGTTTTTTATCGCGCTCTGTTGACTGTCAACGGTTGGCTCAACACTAAATAAAATAAATAAATATATGTAAATATATACGGACAAATCACACAGATTGAGCTAGCCGCAAAGTAAGTTCGAGACTTATGGGATACTAACTCAACGATACTATATTTATAATAGATAAATATGTAGATAAACATCCAAGACCCAGGCCAATCAGGAAAAGATCGTTTTCCATCATGACCTGGCCGGGGATCGAACCCGGGGCCTCCACGTCGCAGGCAGGCAGGATACGTGAACACGTGATTATTCAAAATCTAAACAAAATCGCTCACGATATTTTTACGTCCTTGGAAAGGTACAGATAAGTTCTCAAAGACACTTGAAACATATAATGGGACCTAACATTGCTCTTGTGCGATTTATGTTATGTTGCTCTACGATTGTAATAAAACTAGTCAATGTTTCTTCTCTGCAGGTATATAGCTCACAAAACATTGTAGCTTTGACCGTTTTCATCACAATATATAAAACCATAATTAGTGTTTAAATAAATGTCGTTTCGTGTATATTTAAGAGAATTTAAAATATAAGTGTTTACACAAGGATACAGAAATCGTCAGTAGAGGGATTGTATCATAAATGGTAAGTAGGTTTTTAACATAATCATGGTCATTTAACCTGAAAATTTTATCATCACTTTTGCCATTGAGTAGTATATTATACACGCTTATCTAATAATTAATAGTTTTCTTTATAATAAAACAGGTCGCTTCGACCGGTTTTGTATTGTAAATAAATGTCTCTTATTATATCGTAATAAAATCCTAAATTTCCCCCTTATTCATAAACGTTGCTTAAAGTTAACTAGTGATTAGAGATTGTTTAACCATACATTTTCGAAGTTTGCACGTCACTTTAATAACCCTTTATAAGTAAACCCCTTAACCCATTCGCTGCGGCAGACGCCTATCGGCGTTTTTTTTTAAATGTCGTATTCAGGTGCGGAGTACGCCTATCGGCGTTTTTTCACGATCCAACTATTACAGAACCAAAACTTCACAAATAGGCGCCTAATCGATATTAACTTATTTTTTAACACTAAATATGATCGTTATCGTACCACCCAGTTCGCGCATTTGAAGTTTGTTGAACATTTTAACGTAAGAATTATTAATCATTTTAAACAGTGCTGAGGACGCCCATCGGCGTTATAGACGAAAACCACCCCGCACCTGAAATATAAAGTTAATTTTCTCTGCCGCAATGAATCGGTTAAACACTGGCCTTTATTCATAAACGATGATTAAAGTTAAGTGACGTGCAAACGGCAAAAATGGATGGTTAAACAATCGTTAATCACTAGTTAACTTTAAGCAAGGTTTATGAATAAAAGGGTAAATGTCTATTATTTCACCATGTTTAAATCATAAGTAAATGTTTATTATTTTATTATGTTTAAATTGTAAGTAAATGTCTATTATACCATTGTTATGATTATTTTTCTCTTTGTAATTATCATGAAGACAACTTAGTTAAACCAGTATTAAATAGTTCTTAATATCATCTTTCTAAATGTATTGTTCTTTTATACGTGTAATATTATATAATATCTTTATACAATATGTAAAGTAAACCCTGTCCGATCCGTGAAGGTATTGTTAGGTATCGATAACTGACTCTACTAATGCCCACAAAGACAGGCTAAACTTAAAAAAAAAACCCCTAAAAAAATAAATATTGATTCGCAAAAAAGGTAACTTAATACATGTGTGATAAGCAACCCCTTCCGCGGGCGGCGGGGGGCAGGGCACGCGGCACCTGTGACGTGGTCGCGTCGCTATTCGCTTATAGTAATACCAGTGTTGTCACTTTTTTTTAAATTACAAAATTTCGGGGAAATTGGAATTAATCCCCGGGAAAAAAGGATTATTTCAAAATTCATTAGTATTGTTACTATGATGATTATGTAAAATTTTATATTATATTTGGTCAAGTGTTTACCTAACCTTTATTATCCTTATGGGTCGGACAGGGTTATCTTTACATATTGTATACATATACATCGGCTTAACTTTTTGAAATGATAGATGTCAAAAAACGGTCACTATTCGTCCATTGGGTTAAGTTTATGATAGGTATCTCAAAACGCACAACATATTCCAGCCCCCTAATCGGCAAACACATTTTTGTCAAATGATTGCGACTAGTTGGGATCAGTTGGGATCGTTTGGACCGCCCATTGGTCCGTTCGGTCCAAACGATCTCAACTAGTCGCAATCATTTGACAAAAATGTGTTCGCCTATTAGGGGGCAGATTATAAATGTTTAAACTGCCTTATTTTATTATATCATCTCACCTATGTCTTATTACAGTCATAATATCACACGTCAATGACACTTCCATGACATTGTAGCTTTTCAAGATTTATAATTAGATATATCTTTTAGATAAGCTATGTCTAATCTGTGTCTATTATTCAAATAAGAAAATATTGTAATATTAAATCTATATTAACCAGCCCCCTAATCGGCGAACAGATTTTTGTCAAACGATTGCGACTCGTTGGGATCGTTTGGACCGAACGGACCAATGAGCGGTCCAAACGATACCAACTGATCCCAATCAGTCGCAATCATTTGACGAAAATGTGTTCACCGATTAGAGTGTACTAGGTCTCATATCTATAGATATTATTTGTTTATCGATACATTTAAAAATATACACCGATATATTAATATCATGTAATTTTATGTACTATATGTACATACGATATAGGAAGTTATATATCTAATAGACTGTCAGACACGTCGTTAAGAAAATAATGGACTGGTGTGTGGCCTGACTTTTGGATACGTATATTAAAGTAGCTTTTTCAAAATAACACATATATAATATGGTTACTTATATATGTTGCCTGCTGTAATATAAGAGCGGGGAAATATTATTAGGAAACTATTTAAAAAAAAGTGATAGGCGCCGATTTTCTTATAACTTGACTAATTTAAAGTTTAGTACATCTTTTTCTTTATAAAGAAAGGAGAAAAGGACAGAATATAACGTTTTAGTTTAATCTTGTCAAATTAAGATATTCAATAGACAGTTTAGACGCGATTATAAATATGGCGACCGAAAATATATCAATTTACGTCAAGCGCGGACTAATTTGACAGGTCTAAACTAATATATGGAGTTTTGGCGGGAAAGTCAAGCTGAGTGTCACGCTCATTTTTCATTGGACTTTGAAAATTATTTATATTGTTGTTTACTAAATAAAAGTGCGTGATGTATGTAGTAAAAACATAACCCTTCCTGTCGGGTAAAAAGTGCATTCAATAAATAATTCATAAAAAAAACAGTGAAATATTGCAGCATAGTGGCCACATCATGACTTTGCCTCTAACCCCCCTCGTAAGACGGTTCACGCGGCCGTCTTTTTCGACATGAATAATTCATTACGTGACATTGGCTAAATGCACAAACCGTGCGAAGCCAAAAAATAAAGAAAGAAAAGAAAAGAACTAATATGTTATGTTCTGTTCTTTTGTTAATGAAATATAAAGAAAAAGATGTACTTACTGAACTTAAACTTAGCTTAGTTTGTGAACGAGGTAATTGGGCCATTATTTGTCACAGTGACAGACGGATGAGGCGATTGGTCCCCAAAATGCTTGAATGGAGGGTGGAAAGGAGATGTTTCAGAAATGTATGAAGCCTGGGCCAGCACATTGTACACTTAATGCTAGGTATAGTTACGCTATAGTTAACTGTTTTTAATGTTAATTTCCTATATTTTGGCTATGTTAAATATGGTGGTCAGCAATAAGCGAAATAAGATTTTGACAGTGACATTTGATTGAGGTGTCATGTATCTAAGGCTATTGTATCTATATTATCTACCATATGACTGCGCAAAACACAAAACAAGAATTCCGAACATACGGCCCATTAAATAAACACAATCAATTCTAATCAACACTCGACACGAACACAACGTTAAAATAGAACTGTCAAAGTCGCCAATCAAACGTCATAACCACTGTCATGGCTACCTTAATAAAGGGTTATCTCACTAAAAAACGTTTCAAATAATTAATTATATAGACTTGTATTTTTATTCAAATTAATTTAGTGGTATTTTTATGAATATCTTTGATTTTTTCCTTTTTATCTATACTTATAGCGTACATAGTGGCGCACAGTGTGTCGACTAGAACATGCTAGCTGGACAGAAATATTTTTTGACTTATATCACTTATGATGAATGAAAATAAGCCAAATTTATTATTTTTCCCCAGTTCTGGTGTTATTGGTATGAATTAAAAAATATAAATATATTAATGACCGGTTTAATTATATAATTAATGATACACACTAAATTAAAATGAATTTATGCAAAAAATAACTACAAAAACATTACAAAAACAAAACGTTACATTATGTAAAAGGCTGAAAATTACTACCTACTATCTCATTAGATACGTCAAAAAATCATCTAAATTGATTTTATTTTTTTAAATGAAAATGCAGAAATAAATTCAAATGAAATGCAAATACCACTAAGAACTTATGTTAATATTATGTACAAGTACTAGAAATTTCTATTTACAACCTGATTATATCTAAAAAAACATATAAACCGAATAAGATTTTTGTATTATATAAATAAATATTAAATATAATTATAGTAAGTCCTAATACCAATTTATAATTAATCACTCTCACATTCAGATTCAGATGAATCAGGTATCAAATAATTTTCATCAGTATGATCAAGGTTACTTGGTACCTGTAATGGTGGCTGTGAAGGCGGGATAATCATGTCTAAAACTTCTGCGGGTAATTTATTCAACCTTATAACAGGGACTTCTCTAAGGGAATTAATCAAAGGATCAGACGTTAATAGAAGCATATGCAACAAGTCTGTGTTCGTGGCACTACGTGACCTTTTCCTAGTGTGGTGCTCGCGGAAACGACGACAATCTTTATTGCGAGCCTCTTGCGCTTCTTCCGATAGTTGTCCTATGGTGTATGGTATGGTGTTCTTAAAATCTAAGCGATAACTTATGTGTAAGAGACACTCAAAGGAACGGATCCATGCGTGTAGTGTAGACAAACCAAAACTTAAATTATCTTGTTTTCTCAGAAGCATTTTCGAAATCTATTGGCGGTCTTCCAGGATGTAGCTTAAGCGGTGCCGATGTGGAAGCCTGTGGTCTGTGAAAAGCAACCTTAAACTCTAAGTTTGCACCTTCCAGCCACGTCTTATTTTTCTCCAACATCCTTTTTTTATCGAATCGACAAGAATTCCATTTTTCAGTCAATTTTGCCGAAAATCTTGATATTTGTAATTTAATTTCTTTTTCTGATGTATCTACAACATCCTCCAAGCTCCATTTCTGCTTTATATATCTTAGCATTATATTATTTTTATCCTTTTTATCTAATTTGACCCACTCTTGAAAAAATTCCATACGAGTAAGTTTGTATGTAACTTCTGAAAAATAAAAATAAAACTATGTTGGACTGTGTTCGGGGTAAAAAAATATACATTATTTAAAAGCTTAAATATGTAGCTACCTTTAGAAAAAAAAAGTAAACTGGGGTAGACTGGGGGTTTTTAGTTACCCTCCAACAAACCTTTGAAAGTTAGAAAAATTACGCCTTGAAAGACGTATGAGGGTAGGTTACTTTTATAAATTTACACAGTTAAAATTACTTTATCATGTATATATAATAAAAATATACATACCTTCTAGTATATAATCCATCACTAGTAAAATAAATTCAATCACAAAATTTCTTTGGAGATGTTAACCAACGTAGTGCTAAATTGCAACTGAATAAATGTGCATTTGTGATTTACACAATAACGGGTACTTACACATTTCAAACAAAACAAATCCACAGTGTTAAACGAAAACAATTCCTAGAATTAGCGCCTCTATGGTGTCGTTTACGTTAAACGACACTTTGTTTTCCAATGTTTGAAAACGATTTCTGTCCAGCTAGCATGTTCTAGTCGACATACTGTGTGGCGGCCCAAAATTAAACATCTTCTTTGACAGAACATTAGTCACTGATGATTTGCGACGGACCTTGATGGATTTAAACATAAACGACCGAACCGGCCTTATAGTAGAGAGCAGGTAGCATATGTAAATTATTTACATGTATACAGTATTTTATAATATTGTTATATATATTTTATAAAAAAAACTTATTAAAAGTTATGTATTTCTAAAATATTGATCCGTGTCTAATATCGGTGATAGGTTCACGTTATAATCACAATAATTTAAGTGTCTAGAAATTGTTCGCACGTTATTTAGTGATTAAATATATTGTGCACGATGTTAAGTATGTACAAGAATATTTGGTATATAACCAAATAAAAACACGTTATCGATAGAATGAAAAATGTTAAGGGTTCCTAATAAAACCAGTTTTTTTCCAAGATTTAAATTTAAATAGTGCAGTTTTAGATCGATTAAAAATTCATTCTCGATAACTTTAAGTATTAATATATTCATAATATTTTCCGCGCTTTCGAACCAAAGTAAGACACAATTATCAATGTTTACTTGATGCCAAAAGAGCTATTTCAATTTGTAAAGCACGCTGTAGCTATTTTGAATATATTTTAAATTCTAATTACCATTGTGTTTATATTCCTTTTCTTGATACTTCTTTATGTACAAATTATTAAAAGCTCACATTAATTATTATTCTGTAAATTTTTCTTATTAGATTTTGTTTATTTAATAATAATTATTTTTAGAAACTATGTTTTAAGTATGAGTTATTTGCTTTATGCAATTATTAGCAAATGTATTTGAATGATCACTATTCAATAAACTCCTTAACTATCGAATTTATGTTCTTTTATTTTTTTTCTGATATTAATAATAGCCGGTCGCGGGATGCCGATGGATACGGGGTGCACAAGACCGGTAATTGTAGAAAGCCTTGGAAGCCCTTTGTCCAGGAGTGGACCCCTATAGGCTGAAGAAGAAGAATAAGCAAGTAGCCAAAATTAGGGCGCTCACGAGCTTTGTTGCCCCGTAACTTTTTGTTCCCCGACGCTGTCTTCTCGCCGAAATTTGAACGATGCGTACGCAGAAGCGACAGCAATGCTACTTTTTCGCAAAATTTTCGTTTGAGCGGCAACGTGTATGTAAATCTTCATTAATATTATAAAAACCTGTCAAGAGCGTGTCGCTACGCTCATTGTAGGGTTTCGTAGTTTCCCCGTCCCGTCACAACAATAATGAGTTGACATAATTATATTATCTAGGTACCTACTAAGAACGGAATCCTAAAAAATCCATGCGAAGAATTAATATATTGACAATAATTCTTTGACTTGTGGCTTTAACTTGCCCAGCAGATGATTAAAATTAGGTTTCATTGGCAAACGAACTGCATATCTGTCATCACATAATCGCTTGGTTGTTGCAGTGTAGAACTCCTCACAATATCGTTCCTCTGACGTCATAGAATCGCAAGCATCTCCATTGATATCTTTCACTTCCCAGTATTTTGACAAGTCGTTAACTTCATTAACTACGACGTTGCAATTAAATGTTTTGGTGACATTGGCTGACAATATCCACCCCAACCGTGTTTGTTGGAAGTACGTGTGCATCTAGAAGTATGTCAATGGGCCTAGATAAGTTGTAATCTGGATCGGCTAGTGTGATGTCTGTCATATGTACGCAAGGTTTCTTTGCAAATGTAACATTAGGTAGACTGTTTACTACCCGTGATGCCTCTAAACTGGAAGTCGTTATACAATATGTTAAGAAAACCCTGTCCGACCCGAAAGGATAGTAAAGGTTAGGTAAACACATGACCAAATAACATATGAGATTTTACATAGTCATCATAGTAACAATACTAGTGAATTTTGAAATAATCTTTTTTTCCCGCGAATTAATTCCAACTTCCCCAAAATATGGTAATTTTTAAAAAGTGACAACATTATTTTTGTCGGTATAATTCTGAGCGAATAGCGATGCGACCGCGTCCCGCGTGCCCTGCCCCCCGTCGCCCGCGCCTGTATGGACTAATGCACATGTTTTAAGTTACCTCTTTTTGCGAAATAATATTTATTTTTTTAGGGGATTTTTTTTTATGTTTAGCCCGGCTTTGTAGGTATTAGTAGAATCAGTTATCGATACTTAACAATACCTTCACGGATCGGACAGGGTTTTCTTTACATATGTAAATGTAAAGAAAACCCCTGTCTATCCTGCAGGTCCCTAAACAATATTGTTTAGGGACCTGCAGGATAGATCGACCTTTCCTTTACTCCTGTTGGATAAAGTACCTAAGCCGTTTATGTTTGCACTCAGCTGTTGACGCTTTATGCCCAATCTCTGAGCTGCATTCTCCGTTATCAACGTAATTTGTGAGCCCTGATCAACTAGAGCCCTTAGTGTAATTTAGTCACCTCCAGCTGTGGCTACTTGTAATAGAGCTGATGGCAATAATATTTCATCATCATTATTGGATGCGAAGTTATTTCGTAAATCTTTATTCGACTTAGTTGAAGTCGATGACGACGGTTTAGGCGCTGTTTGTGTTGCTAAGGGCGTTTGCGCTGAAGTCACCATAACGCTGTCCAAAAGCGTGTTGTGCTGTTCGTTGCAATCTCTGCATCTTTTCTGTGATGCACAGTAACCTTTAGTATGCATATACAAACAATTTTTGCATATTTTATTGTTTTCTATAAATGCCATTTTTTCCTTACTCAACATGTCAGCGAATTTAGAACATTGAAATAATGCATGATTCGTGTTGCACAATGGACAACTAATCTTGCTGAATTGTCCAGCGTTTGACGCATGGAAATTGCGAGAGTGGGTTGCTGAACTTTTATTGGGTTGTGACTTGAAATTTTTTCCGAATGTATGTGGCGTCTTAACATGTGGTTTTGAAGCAGGTTTAACACCGTTTTCTGACCTTTTCCTGTGTAATGGTTCTAATGCCATGAACTTGTTTTCGACGAAATCCATAAAATGATTGTAGGTTGGTATCTCGCGCGGATCTGACCTAGACTGCATGTACCTATTCCGAATACGTTTCGGAGTCAAATTTTTCGCATAACACGTAAACCAGAATCGGATCCCACGAGCTTGTATCAATGCCCAAGTTTTGTATCGCGTTTATGGTTTCGTTGGTAGTGTCATATAACCGCTTGAGGTCGAACGCAGATTGTTTTTGCAAATTAGGTTGACGCATGATCTCCGCTTGACGCACGAAAAAACCCTCGATCCATTGTAACACCGTAAGATATAAAATTAACGATCTTACTTGAAATTCAGGAACTCTCCCTGTATGCAAATGCAATACAATGTGACGCTCTGGAACCTGGGCCGCTGTACCTCCCCGAATCCCGAATGCTCCTGCACGGCAACACACGTGGCACGGTATGACACGACACAGATCCCGCGGGACGACTTATCGACCGACGTATCGGACTATAAAGTACTTGCAAAAACTATGTAGGGTGCTTCCCTAACATAAGTAATGTCACTGTAGATATGTAAAATGTCAAACTTAAATGCAGAAAATGTCAGTGAATGCTCAACGGGATGAATCTAAATAAAAATGCAAGTTGTCCGATTCAAACCACGTCTAATTGAACACTAAAAATAAAATATAACATGAAATGCATATAATAATGCATTGCGTCAGTGTCAATGCACTGCCAAATGTAGGTCGCGCCCAAAGTGCAAATACGCTAGCCTACTGGCTAACTTATTGTTATAAATATATTTAAAAAACCCATGTATGTGCACCGTACATCCCCCATGACAACAGTGTAGTGGGTTTTGGAGGAATGTATGGCTCTACTGACGTCCTCATACATAGCCTCCACCTCATCGTCGGAGTGTTTAGACGTCGGAGCGTAGACCTGTATAACCTTCAACGAATATCGTTTGGTTATTCTGAGTACAAGGTACGCCACCCGAGTCGAAAAGCTCCCGACTTTAACAAAGTTGTTCACGAGGGACTTGTGGACAATATACCTGACGCCACCCTGGGACAGCTGGTCGCCTTCCCGGAAATAGAGCAGGTTGCCAGACTTCAGGACTATCGAGTCCTCTCCCTCTCTTCGGACTTCAGATAACCCCACAATGTCCCAGCGCAACCGGCTCAGTTCTTCCTCCAGTTCGATAATCTTCTCATCGGCCCGTAGTTTGCGCGTTATATGTTGCCAGGGTCAAATGTCGTCGTTGGTGATGGTAGCCGGATCTCTTCCGGAGATTCTTCGCACCCCTTGCTCCGCCGTAACCGAGTCCGCTACCGTAGACTGGAATAGCGGAGCTGCCGGGGACTAGGGGCCTGGGCTGTGCCGTGTGCATCATTGGGGGGGTTTGCCATAATCCTCACGCTTGGCAGGCGGGTTGGGGATCGCAGTGATTTGATATTACACAGAAGAAGCGCTGCTGCCCGCTTCCCTGGTGAGTTCCCTTAGTCGCCTCTTACGACACCCACGGGAGGATATGGGTTGGTATTACACGGGAGACCTGTCTCCTGTCTTAGGCCGCTGCGAGATATGTATTTGTTTTCATTCGCGAAAGAAATGTCTGAACAATGGCGGCAACATCTTTTTGATTAAAATTTATTCCTAACGCTCGATCACCGCTCGCTGCCCGCTCGAATCTTGCGGGCTGCGGGCCCGCAAGATTCGAGCGCGAGAAGTACACCGCTCCCTACCCGCCGCCGCCCCGCTGCTGCGCCGCTGTTTTCGAGAACCGATCCGTTTGATTGTACGCATAAGATCTTGCCGCTCACTCGCCGCCGCCGCCGCCCCGCCCCGCTCCCCTCAAAATTCGAGGCAGCGGCCTTACTGTATGATAATGCATCAAATAGAGTTACTAGTCAGCCAGGATGTTAAAGATGATATGGATGGCAAAAGGGAGCTCGGATGTCTGTTTGTTCTCTGTAACATATTGCCTCACAGATTCGCACGGTGTATCTACTAAACAACTGAAGATAGGTGGTAGGCTTCTTGTAGGTACATGTGCAGTTTGTGAGCCAAACACATGCGGAGGCAGCAGTGGCGTAGCTGGGGGGGCGGAGGCAGTGCCTCCGCTGGTTAAACCTGATGAAGCACTGCCTCATACGGCGAGAGAGAAAGCAGGTCGTTGCATCTTTGCCACAATTCGTGTCTTGAAACTAGCAGTTCTACTCCACCTAATTTTCCTCATTGCAAAACTTCAATGCCGGAGGTTCGCATTAGGAACAAGGAGGTTCTGAGAGTACTATGTCGTCTGGAGGTGAATAAGGCTAGTGGCCCAGATGGTATACCAGCGATTGTTCTTAAGGCATGTGCGCCCGAGTTGTCTCCTGTATTGACGCGCTTGTATCGCCTCTCATTTAGAACAGGCATAGTGCGCAAGTCTTGGAAGCTTGCCAAAGTACAGCCGGTCCCCAAAATGGTAGTCGTACGGATCCTACCAACTATCGGCCGATTTCAATAACCTCCATACTCTGCAAGATTATGGAGCGCGTATTGAACTCGCGCCACTTGGTTTACTTAGAAGGTAACAATCTCCCCAGTGACCGACAGTACGGGTTTCGCCGCAATCGGTCAACTGGGGACCTAGTGTATGCCACTCATTTATGTGGCGAGGCCCTCGAGAAAAATGGGGAAGCGATTGCCGTCTCTCATGATGTGTCGAAGGCTTTCGATAGGGCCCCTAGGGCACGCTGGCCTATTGAGTAAACTTCCAGGATACCGTATTTTCGCTAGCCTGATTGACTGGGCAAAAGACTTCCTAACTGAACGATCTCCATGTCGACTAATGCCGGTGTTCCTCTGGGGTCTTTTCTCTCTGCAACCCTGTTCCTGCTGCATATTAACGATCTGCTGATACCCGGTATGCAGATGACAGCACAGTTGTGGAGAGATACCTGCCAGTTTTTTACTTTCTATGGGGTGACACCACCAACTTCCGCCCCAGGTGCCACCCAAGCTAGCTACGCCACTGGGAGGCAGTGTCGGTTTTAACTCTATCAGCGCCCTGGGCGAGATTTCTATGGCGCCCTCCAAATGCAATTCAAACCCATACGAAAAAAAGAAAAGCGAATAATGTAATAACCATTTACCAAAATAAATGATCATTTATTATAAAAAATAACCGTCTTTTAGAAAAAAAAAAACTAATAAAATGTCACTTTTCTGGCTTTTCTATCAACAAACTCTTCTATAAGGTTATCAAAGTCGATGTTTTCAGCTATTTCGTTTTCAATTGACTAAGTTGCTAAATTTGTCAATCTAGATTGATATATTGATGATCGAATATAGGTTTTTATCAGCTTCAGCTCCGAAAAATTCCGCTCCCCACTACCAACCGTTACAGGTATCATCACTACATAGTATAAAACAAAGTCACTTTTACTTTTCATAGGTCGCTTTGTATAATTAAATCTTTAAAACTACGCAACGGATTTTGATAGAGGTTTTTTAAATAGATAGAGTGATTCAACAGGAAGGTTTTTATGTATATACATAACATGCATAATATACTTATAAGAGGAACACTTATAATTTTTGAAGTTTCTAATACATGTCGCAAAATAAACCCATTGCAAACGCTGACTGAACCTTATGAGATAGATCAAAATAATGTACTACAGTATTGCAGACCTTAAAAATGTCCGCAAAAAGTCTGCGACACCATAAGTCTACCTACTATAATTTCTTCATTATGACTACTTACTTTTTTATGTTTGAAAAGTTAATTAAAATGCCAGTCGAAATTAGAGCCCACTATTTGTTCCTTATTATTAATCCTTATCGTATATACGTAATATCAAAGGTACTTTCAGTAGCAGCTTCTTCTCTTTTTTAATTATTGGAATTGATTGTCTCATTCAGGAGATATCACGATTTATTCAATACTAAACACCAGAAAAAATCCGGGTGCCGCTCGCGCTCGTGCCGACCGCCTGTTACTTAGTGTTTCTCTGCCTAAACCGCGTAGGGAGTGGGCCGGAGCGGGGACCATTATTTGGAATAAACTTGCTACCCCGGTAGGCTTTCATTCTGTTTGAAGGTGGTGGAACTGGCTAACCATGGACAATAAGGTCGATGTATCTTACAGAGTCAGATATTGGGTTATGGGCGGCACAGTAGACATTATTTCTATTAAAGGGCCACCGTTTCTTAAGGAAGGCTTAAGTACCTATATCATTTGTCCACGTGCGAAGCCGGCCGGGCTGGTCGCTCAAAAGTCAATAATATTCGCAAAGCTATCCATACATTTGGACATAGCTCTTATAAGTTCCTTGATGAAATTTAAAACAAAAATGGGAATAACCACGTTCTGATTAGGCAAAAAGGATAGCGTAGTAGCCTCATGAGATATTTGAACAACATTTTCTGAGTTTCAATAGCCAAAGTAATTGAAGCATCATAGATAGTACTAATTTGAAAACGGTCTGCTTTAACACTGCTACACACTGCTACCTTTGATAAATCAACAAACCGCAATGTCAGCGAAAGTTGTTCTTCATGACTAATGTCTAGAGTACAGTCAGATATAATAGAATAATATTTTAATTTCGTTGCGTGCGAAATGATTTCGGGCTTCATTTTTTCATCCATCTGCTCTATTAATTCATTTTGAATGTCTTTTCCAAAGTAGTGGTCGGGAACACCACCCATCATAGTTAATCGCAAGTGCACCTGCATGACTGGATAAAATTTGGCTAGTTGTTGTACTAAGCCTAAGAACTTTCCGTTATTTGGCGTATATAATTTGTCGGAAGTACCTCTGAACGTCATAATGTTTTTGGCTAAATAAAGTGTGTTATGCATCAATCTAGACAAAACAACATTCCATTTTGTAGTTTCCTTTCTAATCAAGTGTTGCTCTTGTTTTCTTGTTGTGTGTGCTATTTTAATTAAGTGTTTCCAGTTCTTATATACCCTTCAGATACTAAGTTCTACGTTGAGCTACTACCAAATAGTCAGCAACAAAATCAATAAACTCGATCCTTTGAAACGGAATATATCGACTAAAAACCTTGAAAAAAAATTACAAGCAATGAAACAATCATTGCTTGTAATTTTTTTTTGTGAATTGGAAATTAGACAAATGTCGGCCTGTATCATTCTGCGGATAATTATCAATGTGTGTTTGCTCTGGGCCACTAATAATTATATGATCAATGATTTGGCTATTTCGAGTGACTGGCCAAGTGGCTGGATCCGATATATTCGGGACAACAGTCATCCTGAGCAGCATTTGTACCTAATTGTAACTCAGCTTGTCATCTCACTTCGGGAATCCACAATCTCTTTAATTAAATTATCTGATTTAACTTGTCAGATAGGGACTCCGCTGCCGATAGATTCATTTGTATTAGAATTATTATAGGAATAATTCTTCAAAAACAAATAAGTACATTCTTTTTTTATGAACTCCGTTCGGACAGATTGAATACTACTTTCCATTCAAATGTTGAAAACATAAAGATTTTTATTTCAGTTTATTTAGAGAATTTACGACTAATTAGACTTCAAACTATAACGAAGGGCTAGTAAGGCTGGGCACGCCACAATAGGGGTGGTAAGGCTTCGAGGAGTGGCTAGAGAGGCGCCACGGTGCCCTTACTTCCGCCTGACACAGGTCTTCACCGGACACGGCTGTTTCGGGAGGTTCCTGTTCCGGATCACCTCCTTCTGTGAAGAAGTGATGCTGGCAAAGGAGGAGGCGGAGTGCGTGAGGGTGTAGGAATCCCAGCACCCTCACGTCTCTATCCGCCGCAGGAGATGCCCTGGTTGGGAGATGACAACGAACTCGCAGCCACCGTAGGCGCGGCCTTGCAGGCGGCGAGCTGCCCACTGCTCGCTACCCGGAAAGGACCAGGCCCGGGTCGACGGCGCGTTATGTTTTACGCGCGCCTCCGCCAAGAGCGGGAGAGGTCATTTGATGATTTCCCAAAAAATAAGGCTTGTGAAGCGCCTGCTGCGCCCTTTTTGTCTGGCGCCCTGGGTGATCGCCCAACCGCTACTGTGCGGAGGAGAACCGCTACGTGTTCAATTTAAATTTTGAATAATTAATATCGGAAGTTACCACCCACCAGACAAAGTCTTGGCGCCAAGCGATTCGTCATGTTCCGGCGTGATGTCTGGTGAAGCCGTACGGAGGACGGTTCTGAGCAGTTGTGTTGCAATGTACGGTGCACGAAATGTTGTTGTTCCGGGAGTTTGGTCGTGGAGGGTATCCAGATCAGTCTTCCTCTGGCGCAGCATCGTTGGTCGTGTTGGTGGGTTTAACATTGCATCACCTCACTCAACTGCCGTCTTCCTTCCTATTCACTCAGTTTTTTTTGAGTGAATCTACTTTTAATAAACTGGCGCGCTGTACCATCGACGATTTCATCACTGCTTACCATCAGGCGAGATTGCGGTCAAGCACTAGTTTATATTTATTATAAAGCATTTTCTAAGTATTCATATTATTATTATTGGAAATAGTGCATGTGGAAGATGGATATTTACTTTTAAGGGAAAGTTGGAAGGAAGGAAGACATGGAAAATAAATGCAAGGAAAGAGGAACCTGCGAAGAAGAAAAAATAAAACATACTTATTGTAAACTTTAATCGAACTCTCCTAATTACAAAACAAAGTATAAACGAGGACTTATCTCTAACTTTTAAATAAACCACGCAGTAGACACTAACAAAATGTACGGTGTAATTGCCACAAAACCGACTATAGCGCACAAAGATTACCCACTCTCAAAAATTGGACTTGCCCCCCAGGCCTGACTTGCCCCCCACCCCTCCCTAGGCCAGAAGCTGGGTACGCCTATACTAACTGCCTATTTTAAGGATACAATATAAATACATACCTACAATATTATCAACAAATTCCTTTCATAGTAGCTTAACCCTCAACTTCCGGCACTAATATTTGAATACAATTCAGTGTATAGTAGGTACCTAATCGGTCCGTAACGCGTTAGTGATAAGTGATTAGTTTCGATTAATGCAGAGTGTTGTGCGCTCGCGTTGCTTTTAGTTCGTGGATTTATTCGTGCAGCAATTATCTATGTTGGTATGTGTCGGACTAAATCAAAGTGTTACTTTTCGGGGCGATGACGGCACTAGGAGTTTTGAAGTTTGTGGGCCTACAACTTGGCCATTTTTGCGGCCTTGTCAAATTAAGGTTGGTGTACAGTCCTTTTGTAAAAAAAATATCTTGGCTCTGATGGAAACTTAGTAAGGAGAAGAGATTAGTGTAACGCAAAATCAGAGGTAATTCATATAACTGTAAAAGGTCTAGTTCTTTTCAGGACGCAGTTAATTTAAATATCTAAGACTCCACTGTCCGTGTGAGCAGAAAAGCGGATCCTGCGCTCCAACGCGAAAGCCGCGGATGCAACCGGGACTAATTGCTAAGATGATGATGAGTAATTAAGACTAACTGACCGCTGTAATAACAAAAAACTAAAATATATTTTTTTATTTCTCTTCTTTCTAAAATCTATTTATTCTGAAAGACGAGACAATAAGTTTAACGGAACTATACCTACTGGCCTACCTAAGGGACCGAAGCCATACCTACTCTTGCTGCTAGATCACCCTGGCTTTAATTAAAGCGTCCAAATTATTCGGCTCGAATCTGCAGAAAAACAAATAAGTGTTTTCCTTGGCCCAGTTCGGCCCGCTCGTGTGATCGTAGCGATCCCAGGTCGTTCAATGTCCCATTTCGGCGGGTAAGTTACTAGTGGACACGCAAATTACGATTCGGTAGAAAAACCCCATAAATTGACCCCCATTTTTCCTTCTACAGTGTACATATATAGATGTATAGGTAAGTAGTTTTATGAATATATTCTGCTTTGGCCGTTGGGTATAGCTCTACGATTTTTGCAGTTGTTTTAAAAATTTTGGCCAATTTCTAATAAAAAAGCCAAATCTTGGATTATAGTGGCGTGGTGGCCTCTCAAGTATGAGTGTGCGGGTTCGATTCCAGGTCAGGCAAGTACCAATGTAACTTTTCTAAAGTTATATGTACTTTCTAAGTATATCCTGGACACCAATGACTGAAGGTGAAGGAAAACATCTTGAGGAAATCTGGACTTTATAAGTCTGAAATCGCCAACCCGCATTGAGCAAGCGTGGTTATTACGCTCAATCCTTCTCTGTATGAGAGGAGACCTGTGTCCAGCAGTGGGGCAATAAAAGGTTGCTCATGATGATGATGATGATGAGTGCTTAAAATGAGACGACGATCATCAAGGTAGGCCTAAGAAACGTAAGAGCGCTTGTTCCTAACCGATTAGGCGGAGAAGGCACAGCACAAAGAAAGTTGAAAGAATATGCTGGAGGGCTTTACCGAGCAGTGAGAAGATATAGTTCTGTAACTGAAAAAAGGTAAGACTTGTTCTTATTTAGGTAGGTTTGTGGGCCTTATGCGTGGGGTAATTATAAGAAAGCGGACCTTAGGCTCCAACGCGAAAGCCGCGGATGCAACCGGGATTATACGCTGAGATGATGATGATGAAGTGGGCCTTATAAAATCAAATTAAAAGGCATTAAATCAAATTAGGTTGAGAATCTTCTTCTTCTTTTTTCAAGGTGATATTCAACCTCAACTCTTGATCAATGGCCTCTGTGGAATATATACCACATATATGAATATATGCCAATAACACGTGTGACAAATTATAGAAAATTCTTTGAAAGGAAGGTTTGATGCAAATTCATGATGTGGCCACTATGCTGCGATATTTCAATATTCTTTATGAATTATTTACTGAATGCACTTTTTACTACATAAAACACGCGCTTTTATTTAGTAAACGACACTACAAATAATTTTAAAAGTCCAATGAAAAATGCGCGTGACACTCATCTTAGCTTTCCCGTCAAAACTCCTCCTAGGCTGAGAATCACTGCTGATTCGTAGCGAGACTGACATTTCTCGAAGTGCTTTTCGAATTTCAAATTACCAAGGAACTTGAATAAAGGAAATATAAGTATTTATTTCCCAAAAAAATACATAGCACTTTGCACTTAAAAAAAATACAAAAAGCCCACCGACTTTCAAAAAACACTACAAGTGAAACATAACTAATTTCGGAAGTAGGTGTCTTTGATTTTTGTATATTAGTTTTTGACACCGACTTCCGAAATTAGTTAATTTTCACTTTGTAGTGTTTTTTGGAAGTTGGTGTTTTTTTTTTGGAAAAAGTAGTTTTTATTTTACATTTTTTAGTTGTGAAAAGTACTGTACAGCTGCGTCCGCTTAGACTGGATGCTGACACAAAAAAAAAAAAAAATTGGTGAAAGACATGTAAGGAAACGACGTAATTTTGTTTACTGTAATTTTAATTTTTAACCGTAATTTTAGTTTAAAAATGGAGCCACTGAACCGCTTTCTATAAAATTCCTATTTAACCTAAACGAAAGTATGAACAATGCTAGACATGACGCGATTATGGAACTTAAATTCAGTCACTTGATTATAATTGATTATTGCATAAGCGTGACGAGTAGGTTGTCCTATGTTAAACTTCAATGCTGTAAATTTTTGAGGAATTCCCTCAACTAACTGTCTATGGTCTTCATCATCAGATTTATTGTAAACCACAATTTTAACCCATACAGGTGCAAAGTTCTCATCAATATAAATGAATTAATTCCAAGCACAATGTTGCTGCCTCTCAAGTATGAGTGCGCGGGTTCGATTCCAGGTCAGGCAAGTACCAATGTAACTTTTCTAAAGTTATATGTACTTTCTAAGTATATCTTGGACACCAATGACTGAAGGTGAAGGAAAACATCTTGAGGAAACCTGGACTTAGTCTGAAATCGCCAACCCGCATTGAGCAAGCGTGGTGATTACGCTCAATCCTTCTCTGTATGAGAGGAGACCTGTGCCCAGCAGTGGGACGGTAAAAGGTTGATGATGATGACAATGTTGCTACTGTAAACCGTTGAGGAGTTCCCTTAACTGTCCTTTGTCAACCAAAACCAAAGTAGCCAAAGTAGTCATGAATATAAATGAATTAAGTCCAAACACAAGGTAACCGTAACTGTAAACCGTTGAAGAGTTCCCGGAACTGGCCTTTGTCTTCATCATCAGAGCCCTTATGATAGTCACAACCCATGTACGTGTAAAGTGCCTATCAATACAAATTAATCAAGCACAAAGCAAAGTAGCTGCTGTGAATCGTTGAGGAGTTCCCTCAACAGTCTATGGTCTTCATAATCAGATCTACTGTAGATCTTCATTTTAAACCACATGGGTGTAAAGTACTCATCAATATAGATCAATTAAGTCCAAACACAATGTAGCTACTGTAAACCGCTGAGGAGTTCCTGGAACTGGCCTTTGTCTTCATCATCAGAGCCCATAAGACAGTCACAACCACCGAGGTGAGAAGTTCTTATCACTACAAATTGATCAAGCATGTCTGTGCTTGAACTCCTCGATGGTTCACAGCAGCTACCTAGTGTCTTCTAGGTAGCTACTGTGAACCGTTGAGGAGTTCCTTTGACTGTCTCCCGGCTCCATGATCAAATCTACCCCATACCTTTATTACATCTTAGTGCTTTAAAATACTTAATGAAAATACTTAGAAATGCACTAGTCAGCCATACGATTTTTCAAATTTCCCCTTGATTTCTCTGGTCTTCCATCATCAGATCCTGACCTGGTGACTATGGGACCAACTGGAAAGTATAACCTTTCAAAAAAAAACAGAATTTTGCGAATCGGTCCAGGCGTTTTCGAGTAATCGGGGAACATATATAAAAAATTAAATATTTCGACGAATTGAGAGCTTACTCCTTTTTTAGAAGTCGGTTAAAAAAGAAAAGGACAAAAAAAGAAAAGTTTGAAGAACAGTTACAGTAGAGTAATTACTATGCAATAGTAGACTCTATCTTTTAAACTAGGACTCGCCTCGAATCGCCTGCTCCCTAATTACGTAACACACCCTACACACCCTTAATTAAACACTGAAGTTTCTGTACCTGCTCCCTAATTACGTAACACACCCTACACACCCTTAATTAA
This sequence comes from Sesamia nonagrioides, assembly GCA_017933935.1. Classification (NCBI taxonomy): domain Eukaryota; kingdom Metazoa; phylum Arthropoda; class Insecta; order Lepidoptera; family Noctuidae; genus Sesamia; species Sesamia nonagrioides. The sequence continues at coordinate 276,679 of JADWQK010002215.1, forward strand.
ACACTGAAGTTTCTGTACCTGCTCCCTAATTACGTAACACACCCTACACACCCTTAATTAAACACTGAAGTTTCTGTACCTGCTCCCTAATTACGTAACACACCCTTACTCGCAATTTGAATAATTTTGAAGCATATTGCTAATCCAATGCTCCATATGTTCGAAAACAATGTTTTCCTCAACAACGTAAAAATAGCAATGTATGTTGTTGAACTGTCAAATTGAAACCCATCGCTACTGATAGTGTGTTACGTAACTAATCTGAAGGTCTTGTTGACTGTTAGAAAAGTGTATCATTCACCATTAAACCAGCTACCATTTAGCTAGGAAGAAGTTGTTCAGCAAACCCTCCAACAGCAAAAAAATCCGTTCCATTTGAAAAGCTTATTTGCAATAGTAGGCACATAGATATAAAAAACAGTATTATAAAATTGCGTTTCTTCTTCTTCTTTAGTCTATAGAGGTCCATTGCTCGACAAAGGCCTCTCCCAAGACTTTCATTGCTTTGGGGGGGTTTGCCATAATCCCCACGCTTGGCGGGCGGGGTGGGGATCGCAGTAATTTGATATTCCGCAGGAAAAGCGCTGCTGCCGGCTTCCCCGGTGAGAGTTCCCTTAGCAGCCTCTTAAGATACCCACGGGAGAATATGGTTTGATATCAAGCCCGGTATAACACTGGCAAAATCGCGTTTATTTACGTGTTTTCATTTACGTCATTTCAGAAAGTCCCGTGTATATAATTGTATAGATTAGTATGTGACTTCACGTACATATTACATTCCTTTATAGTTTAAACCCATTTGTTTTACTTACTGCGTTATTTTACAATCCTTTAATAAAAATAATTAGGTTCTTGATAGTTAATTACATTTAGACATATAAAAAATTAATATTATTTCTTTACGTGATAGTTATTTTAAAACTTAATTGATTGTTGATTGTATTACTTTACACAAGTCCGTACCACTTTCTTGAAGTAAATAAGTGATTATTTAACCACTTTTTTATGAGTTATTGTATTATCATTGGCACTATTATTTCTCAATTGTCACACTACCTACTTCAAAAGGTTTTCTCAGCTCTAGTCTTTGCACTTGTATTGTTTGGTATTGCCTCAATGTTCATATTATGCTACTTTTTGTGAATAATGATAATTAGTGCCACTCAAATATTGCAATATTTTTTTCTGAACAATGTAATTTTTATTAAAATTAATTAATTTATTAATATAATTGCAAATAGAATGCTATCTGTGAAATTATCGCTGTGAAAACTTTTGACAGATTACTTACCTTAGCTTTCCCCTACCCTACGTCATTGGTCCAGCGGAAATCCAAATTATTAAAGTTATTTTCGATCCAGCCGTCACTTGCTGCCCTCTCCAGCGACGCCCTAAACTGAGGCTCGTACCCCACAGGAGGCGCCCTTAGTGTGTAGTCACTCGTACCCCTGGCTGTAGCGTTTAAGTTTATTTCAGGCACTCACAGGATAGTCCGGTTAAGCAGTTACGACCTTTCAAGATTAACTATGAAAAGCCATATAGAAGAAAAAGGCGTTTTTGCCTTACCTCAGTTGAAAGAATACGTGAGTTTATTTAGAAAGAATGAACCAACTTACTCTAGTTTTAAAGCCAGAGAACAGGTTATACCTACTCTTTGATTTGTATCTGCTACTAGGTATGTTTAATAAGAAATCAATTTTAAAGTCTTAAAATTCACTGACGGACAAGGCATATCCTAAGCCATTGAGCCTATAAGCATGACATTTTGCATAAAAGTGCTTTATAAATTATAATATTATGGAACCCCGAGCACCAAGGAACGTCTTTGAAGATTCATCCCTAAGTTATGATGGAAGTTCGTCATTTATGGTAATAGGAAATCTTATCGGGCATTCTTACATTTATAGGGCACTCGGCATAGCACGGAATAAATATTAGCTTATGCTGCATCCATTTGTTTAAATCATTCAGAAAGCGCCATCTTTTAGTTGACTCTGTCACTTACAAGGGAGTTCGCACTACCTACAGCAAAGAGTATAGTTATATTAAACTACAGTCGGTACTAGATCATTTCTCATGATACTAGATGCCGCTACACGCCGTGCAGAACATTTTCAGGGGTGAAACTAAAATGAAGGAATAAAATTAACTTACCAAAATTGTGGCGCCGTTCCGAATATTCAAGGTGTTTGTCATCTACTTGCTACAATGATTTCGATGTGTTGGATCAAAAGGCTCATATTATTTGCTCATATTATTTGACCGATGGCCGAATGGGCAGTAAGGTTCTGGAGTGGCGGCCACGTACCGGAAGACGAAGCGTACAGAGGCCCCCAACAAGGTGGACCCATGACCTGGTGAAGGTCGCGGGAAGCCGATGGATGCGGGCAGCACAAGGCCGGTCATCGTGGAAAACCTTGGGGGAGGCCTTTGTCCAGCAGTGGACATCTATAGGCTGAAGAAGAAGAAGATTTGCGTATATTGCAATACCTGCCTAGTATGATTTCACCCTTGAATTTGTGGGTACTGTTTTTTTTTTAATATTTATAAACTAGTGCTTCACTGCTATCCTGCCTGATGGTAAGCAGTGATGCAATCGTTGATGGTAAAGCGCACTAGTTTATTAAGCCTATTCACTTAAAAACTAAGGTATAGGAAGGATGACGGCAGTTGAGCGAGGTGATGCAATGTTGAACCCAAGACCAACACGACCAAACGATGCTGCGCTTGTGGGAGATTGATCTGGAGACTCTCCACGACCAAACTCCCGACACAACAACATTTGGCGCATCGTACCCACTAAACATCGCAACACAACTGCTCAGACCCGTCCTCTGTACGGCTTCACCAGACATCATGCCGGAACACGACGAATAGCTTGGCGGCAAGACTTTGCCTGGTGGGTGGTAACTTCTGCCGGCAGCCGATGTTATGGTCTACCACCGAGAATTATGGCCTACCACCGAGGTACCACCGAGGGATTCAGGTATCTGATACTATGACGTGCTAAACCATCACTAAACTTTAGTGAAAAAGGAATAGCGTTATGCAAACTGTACAGCTCAATATTTGTTTGACACTGGAACGACGATGATTTTAATACGTCTTAAGAACTCACTCCTCAGTCCAAGTTAATCGTAGGTCGTAATAGCGTATAATTAATAACGTCCATAACCATAACCAAATTTAGCGATTTTTCTTACTGTTTTCAACTTCTTCGATATATATAGGTATATACTAGCTTTCCGCCCGCGGCTTCGACCGCGTGGAGTTCGATTATATCGCGCTTTTTAGATTTCCCTCGGGAATATCAAACTTTTCCGGGATAATAAGTAGCCTATGTTCTTTCTCAGGGTCTAAAGATTGTCTGTGCCAAATTTCATCAAAATCGGTTGAGAGGTTTAGGCGGGAAAGCGTAACAGACAGACAGACAGACAGCCAGACAGACAGACAGAGTTACTTTCACATTTATAATATTAGTATGGATATATTTATATTTGTGTTTGTTGTTAGGAACTTACTTTCAAATCCATACTAATATTATAAATGCGAAAGTAACTCTGTCTGTCTGTCTATCTGTCTGTCTGTCTGTCTGTCTGTTACGCTTTCCCACTTAAACCTCTCAACCGATTTTGATGATATTTGGCACAGACAATCTTTAGACCCTGAGAAAGAACATAGACTACCTTTTATTGAAAAAAAAAAATGATATTCCCGAGGGAAATCTAAAAAGCGCGATATAACCGAATTCCACGCGGGCGAAGCTGCGGGCAGAAAGCTAATTACAATAATAACGAGTAATATCCACTAAACATAAGCTAAAATTAAATGGCTGTACCAAAATTGCATAAATTAATACAAAGTGTGGCCTTTGTTATTGCGAACGTGCTGGCGCCGATTATTCATAGAATCGATGAGACTTTTAATGTTAGGTATACTGCGGTAATTGCTCCTTGTGAAGATTTAGTAAGTCTATCGGTTGTTGGGCTGTGTTGTTGTCAAACAATATCAAGATTTTTTCTCTTGGCAAGTACTCACGTGTGTGCAAAGCTGTAAGCGAACGTGCATTTTCATGAACATCCTCAACGTAATTTACAGTATTCATATTACCATTTTGAAGGAAAACATCCTAAGGAAACCTGGACTTTAAGTCTAAAATCGCCAACCTGCATTGAGCAAGCGTGGCGATTAGGCCGAATCCTTCTCTGTATGAAAGGAGACCTGTGCTCAGCAGTGGGACGATAAAAAGGTTGATGATGATGTTACCATTTACAAAAACGAGCTCAGTTCGTTTGTTCTTCATAATACCCGCCCATACCATAACTATAGAGCCGTTACATGGATGCACTTTCTGAATGCACCTCTGTCTTTCAGTATTTCCAGGACGACGGTACACTCTTACCTTTCTAGCATTAGGCTTAAACCCCAGATCGAGACTCATAGAAAATCCCATTGTTCCCGGGTCCATGTAATGTGTTCCTTACACCATTCAGTTCAACGAGCACGATAGCCGTGACGTATCGGTGAGCATCTAGTTGGCGGTCGTGCTTGTAAGCCATACTCAAGTAGTCGATTTCGCACAGTTGAACACTATTGTGCCGTTAGGTTGCTGGGTTGTCACAATCGCGCTCTCCATGTCGCTATGAGATCCCGCCGGAGCTCTGTCCGCCGCCGTACCGCGATTTCTTGCGGCAGCGGAGTTATGCTTCATCTCGCCACTTCCACAAGTGGGCGAGGGCTTTGGCCTCCAGACCCCATGGCGGAAATCCGGCAAGGAGGCTCGCCGCCTCAGCGGAAAGGTCCGCCCGAGAGGTAACTTTAAGAATTTTGTGGCGTTAAACCTACCTCTCGGTTAACATCGGCTGGCGTCTTGCAGTCAGTTGTATGTATCGCTTCTTAGCAGGATTAGGAGCGTTACACTAACACGGGATGTTAGTGTAACGCTGATGAAGACAGCAAATAACGCTTCTGTTGACACCAAAATGCCGAAATACTTGAGATTGACTTCTTCCCGCTTGCAACATTCCTACAGCTCTTGGCATCATCATGAAAAGAGCTGTAGGAATTTTGTTTTGTTTATCTGCGGCCAAATGACGTCGTTTCATGACGCAAAAAAGGTCTCAAAGTCCAAATTTCTTCAGAACTGTTATTTAAATAATAAAATTGATACATAATACCTACTAAATTTAAATAAGCAAAGAAAACCCTATAAAATTCGAATAAATGCATTTGCATTCGCATTCGTGTTTCAATTTGTAAAACAAAAATGCTATATACTGATTTTTTTACAACTGCCTGCTCTGTCCTTTAGATCATAAAAGTCTACATAGTAATTGCTACTTGCTAAGAAATGATATAATAACAACAAGTGATAATTTAAAATAGTATGTGTTGCTTAGATTTATTTGATGTGTGTATTTAAATACAACATGTGAAGAAAACCCTGTCCGATCCATGAAGGTATTGTTAGGTATCGATATCTGATTCTACTAATGCCTACAAAGCCGGGCTAAACTAAAAAAAAAAAACCCTAAAATAAATATTATTTCGCAAAAGGAGGTAAATTCATACATGTGCGGTAGGCAATACTATGCGGACGAATGGGGGCAGGGCACGCGGCACGCGGTCTAATCGCTTTTCGCTCATAATAATACCGTCAAAAATGGTGTTGTCACTTTTTAAAAAGTACTTAATTTTGGGGAAGTTGGCATTAATTCGCGAAAAAAAATATTATTTCAAAATTCATTAGTATTTTTACTATGATGATTAAGTATGTTAAATTTCATATTTTATTTTGTCATGTGTTTACCTAACCTTTATTATCCATACGGGTCGGACGCAGTTTTCTTTACATATTGTATATGTCGGCCCCATCGGGCATCGGTCCTACGGGCAATGTGTCCAGCCCACTGCCACTTAAGTGTTGCAATTCTTCGGGCTATGTCGGTTAGTCTCGTTCTTCTGCGGATCTCCTAGGGTTCTCGAGTGGCGACCACGCACCACCTTGGGGGAGGCCTATGTCCAGCAGTGGACGTCTTTCGGCTGAAATGATGATGATGATGATGATGATTGTATATGTAAATGTATGTATACTGCTGCATCAGACAAGTTGGTCGAGCGACCTGCGTGGCAAATACCAACAAATGCGAGATGTTACAAAGCTTTCAAAAATGGTTTTGAAATACATTCTAGTTAAAAGGTGATTGTTTAACGGCAAACTGTATCGTAAATACGCGCTTAGATAATGGCCATTTGACAATGAAATTTATTAAGTGTGTTTATAGTGAGTAAGACATTAATCACTACATTCACACTTCATTACTTAGATAAAATCAATAACGAAAGAGTATCTGTATGAATTAAGCTGCGGAATTAAGTGACTGTCCGCAATGCGGAATAATCTGCATGCGGATAAACAAATTTAATTGTATCTTTCATTATCAACGTAAAATACGACTAAATGAAAACTTATTATGAAACAAGTAATTTGCTCAATCAAAACACGAATTTACATACAGACTTCCCGTTCCTAATTAAGCCCTTTAGTCATCATCATCATCCCAGCGTTAATCCCAGTCGCATCCGAAGCCTTTTCAGCTTTGCAGTCTGGGGTCCGCTATTAACAGTCCAACTGCTGATATGGCTAAACTTCGACATTTTCCGTGAACCGACTGCCGTCTGACCTCCACAACCCGAAGGCGACATCGAAGCATTGCAGTTAGACCAATTGTTGGACTTTTGAGGACTCCAACAACCCGTAACGACTGCCACTAGATGTTCGTATGGCAACCGGGACCAACGGCTTAACGTGCTTTCCGAGGCACGACCTTTTTTATAAACCTATCTGATGGACATTAAATAATTTTTTTTAGGATACAACCCGAGTGTTGCGACTGCCTTTTTGACCCCCAAAACCGAATTAGTGGCTAATGCTGCAGTAGCTGAAACTGTTAGTCAAACCGTCGGGCAACAGCCCGTAATGACTCATCATCATCATCATCACCTCAGCGTTAATCCCAGTCACATTCGAAGCTTTTTCAGCTTTGGGGTCTGGGGTCCGCTTTACCAGTCTAACTGCTGATTTTGCTAAACTTCGATATTTTCCGTGAAGCGATTGCCGTCTGACCTACACAACCCGAAGGCGATATCGAAGCATTGCAGTTGTTTGTTGGACTTCAACACCCGTAACGATTGCCATTAGATGTTCGTATGGCAACCGGGACCAACGGCTTAACGTGCTTTCCGAGGCACGACCAGACCAGTGCAAATATTCATATTCATGCATACAAATATTTGTACAGCGCGGGGATCGAACCTGCGCCTCCTTCAGTAGCGGACGCGTTCGCTACCGCTACGTCACGCAGGCTGTCACACAGCCCGTAATAACTAACATCTAAAAATGACTGCCAGGACCAGCGGCTTAACGTGCTTTCCTAGGATGCTCAGTCCGTCGGAATATAATGGATCTTTATCCATCCATGTTGCCGACCTCGGCAAGCGTTGCCTGACCTTGAAGATCGATCCGCGATATTATTCTTTAGCCCCGAGCTCCCCACGATAGTCGATAGCTTATACAATGCTTATTGGATATGGATTGATTTTACCAAAGTCAGATAGTGAATTTTATAATGAATTAAAAGTTTATGAATTAGCTACAAAGATTTGATTCTTTGTTTGCTTCTTTACAAATATTTGTTCCGTGCGGGAATCGAAATCGCGACACGCGGCGCAGCAGTCGGTCGCTCAGCCACTGCACCAATCGTGTCGTCAAATCAAATCAAGTCAAATTTCTACGAACTCTGTTAGAATAGTTACCGCAGCAAGCAAGTTAACGTATTAGCGATATTTAATTACAGACCCCTGTAGATAGAATAATTATTTCGATGAACCTAGTTTTTATAGAAATTGTTCCACTAGTATCGCCGCTCCCTCATGTTGTGCCTGTCTGCGACAGCCTTAAACGTTAGCCTTTTTATTGCATATTTGCTTTTTATTTGTGGTCGTTCTAGTTAGAATTGCGTTGCACTGTCGTGTGGCTTTTGTCTACGGGAAGCCTTAATAAAAACCACCCTGTAGTTATACCTACCCATGATTGCCGGGTGGGCGGTCGACAGCAGCTGCGGGTCGCCCGAAGCTTAGGTATGTCCATCTGCTGTACATAAGCTTCTCTTAATTAAATTCATACATTCCTATGTCTTCCAGATCCATTCAACCCACAGATTTATCGTTGAAAGTCTCCACGTGTGTCTTCGATTCTTCTTTCAATCATGCTAAAGCATTGCGTGTAGAGTATTCATGTAAAATTGACATGATATACTCATTTTTAGGGTTCCGTTGCCAAATGGCAAAAAACGGAACCCTTATAGATTCGTCATGTCTATCTGTCTGTCCGTCTGTCCGTCCGTATGTCACAGCCATTTTTTCCGAAACTATAAGAGCTATACTGTTGAAACTTGGTAGGTAGATGTATTCTGTGAACCGCATTATGATTTTGATACAAAAATAAAAAAATAATAATAAATATTGGGGGCTCGCCATACTTAGAACTGAAACTCAAAAATTTTTTTTTCGTCAAACACATATGTGTGGGGTATCTATGGACAGATCTTCAAAAATGATATCGAAGTTTCTAAAACACTTTTTTTGTAAACCCAACAGTTTGCGTGACAGACGCTTCCAAAGTGCAAAAAAGTTGGTCCTCTAACTTCTAAAATAAGAAAATAAAAAATCCAAAAAAAAAAAACATATGTACATTACTATAAAAACTACCATCGAAAATTGTTTTGAACGAGATCTAGTAAGTAGTTTTTTTTTAATGCTCGTAAATCGTAAACCGCTTATTACCGCGTAATCTTTCATACAAATAACTAAAATGCTTTAATTTCATAAACCATTGGTACGGAACCCTTTGTGCGTGAGTCCGACACGCACTTGACCGGTTTTTATGATGTGTGTTGATTGCTATATGTGCTTAGCTAGCGACCTCGACTATTGATCATACTTATTATTCTTGCCTAAGCAACGGGCATGAAGTCGTGGTGGCCTAGTGGTTAAAACACCAGCCTCTCAAGTATGAGTGCGCGGGTTCGATTCCAGGTCAGGCAAGTACCAATGTAACTTTTCTAAAGTTTTATGTAGTTTCTAAGTATATCTTGGACACCAATGACTGAACGTGAAGGAAAACATCTTGAGGAGACCTGGACTTTATAAGTCTGAAATCGCCAACCCGCATTGAGCAAGCGTGGTAATGACGCTCAATCCTTATCTGTATGAGAGGAGACCTGTGCCCAGCAGTGGGACGATAAAAAGTTTGATGATGATGATGAAGCAACGGGCATACTCCCTTAGACGTCACTGCTTGTGGTAGCGTCAGGGGTCCGGTTGTCTCCTCCCCTTAAATATGACGAAGGGGTGATGGCTGTGTGGATGGATGATGAATAGGGAGTAAAGTTCTCTGTATGAGAGGAGGCTTGTACCCAGCAGTCAGATGATAAAAAAAAGGTTGATGATGATGATCACGACGGATCCTCCATAGAAAAAGGAGGATTCCTCCGACCAGACGGATGTTATGTCTGGCGGGCACTTGCCCAACGGTTGATTTTGAGAAGTTACATACAACTTATAGTCTGCCTAGTTCCTTTTCGCTTGTTGAACGGTAAACATTGTTTGCGAATTATAGAATTCGTGTGACGTCAATATGGCGCCGTTGTTCGCATGTGGCGGTAGTAGATACCGCTACAGCTGATCTTTGGGTTTCATCTCACGAAAGGGTTTGGCTGAACAAGGTCTTGTTATTGTTATTACTTAGTATTCTTCGATGGTTCTAATTTATCATTTGTGCGGGTACGTATATATAAACCTGCATTGCATAAATTTCACAGCTGTCACGCACTTGAGGCCTGGATGATTTTATTTATGTGTTTGTGTTCATCGAGAGTTTTAGATCTTTTATTGTTTTTTGAATAGTATATTCTATTTTTAGTATATTGGAGTGGTTTGCTGATATATAGTGAATAGTTAAATTTTAGGAACAAGGAGATTCAGAGAGTATTGTGATGTCTAGGCGTGGATAAGGCTAGTGATCCAGATGGTATACCAGCGATTGTTCTTAAGGCATGTGCGCTCGAGTTGTCTCCTGTATTGACACGCTTGTATCACCACTCATTTAGGACTGGTATATGGTGGTATGGACTGGTGCCCACGTCATGGAAGTCTGCCAACGTGCAGTCCGTGCCCAAAAAGGGTAATCGTGCCGATCCTATCAACTAACGGCCGATTTGCGAGCGTGTAATGATCACGAGCCTCTTGGCTTACCTGGAAGGTAACGTTCTCCTCAGTGACCGACAGTACGGGTTTCGCCGCAATCGGTCAACTGGGGATCTACTAGTGTATGCCACTCATTTGTGGGGCGAGGCCCTCAGGAAAAATGGGGAAGCGATTGCCGTCGCCCTTGATGTCTCGAAGGCCTTCGACCGGGTATGGCACGCGGACCTTTTGAGTAAGCTTCCAGCGTGCGGCATTTCCGCTAGACTGACTAGCTGGGTAAAAGATTTCTTGACTACACGGTCCCTCCGAGTTATTGTCGACGGATGCTCATCAGAGCCCATGTCGACCATTCCGTGTTCCTCAGGGGTCTGTTCTCTCTGCAACTCTGTTCCTGCTGCATATTAACGATCTGCTGATGCCCGGTATCTATGGATATGCAGATGACAGGAGAGTTGTGGAGAGATACCTGCCAGAAGCTCGGGCTAATAAGGAATTCAATCCGGTCCGAAAGAGAGGCTATGGTAGAGCGTACGAGTGCTGCACTATAGGCAGTCTCCGAATGGGGCAAAGCCAATCTTGTAGCATTCAATGCCGCCAAAACACAGGCGTGTCTTTTCACCGCGAAAAGAAGTCCGTTCGCCTTGGCTCCTACTTTTCAGAATGTATCCTTGCACCGACCACCTTCAGCTTTTAAGAGTTGAGATTTCCTCGAACCTAAACTTTGGACGGTTCATTGAGTTCAAGGCTAAGGTGGCTGCCAGGAAACTTGGCGTCATCGCAAAGGTCCAGCAGTACTTCACACCAAGGCAGCTTCTAATGTTGTACAAAGCACAGGTCCGCTCGTATTTGGAGTACTGCAGCCACATTTGGGCTGGTGCTGCGAAATGTCACCTGCCTAATTTGGACTTGGTGGAGAGGCGTGCAAAGAGGCTGATTGGCTACCCAGTTTTAACTCGAAAGCCTGGAGCACAGGCGTGGAGTAGCCAGCCTTTCGGTCTTCTATAGGATGCATTTTGGTGAGTGTGCAAGGGAATTGCAAGGTTTAATTCCTCCATCTCTATTCCTCTATCCCGCCGTACGACGAGTTTCTACCCTTACGTTGTTAACACCACCACGATTTGGACGAAGCGTTTCGCTTCCTCTTTTATACCGCGTGAGTGAATAGGCTCTTTATAAACTAGTGCGCATCACTGCTTACCATCGGGCGGGATTGCGGTCAAGCACTCATCATCATCATCATCATCATCAGCCTCTATCCGTCCACTGCTGGACATAGCTCTCCTTCATGGCACGCCAACAAGCTCAATCCTGAGCAGTTCTCCGCCAACCACTACCAGCCACCTTTTTGATGTCGTCGCTCCATCTCGCACTCAAGACTAGCACGGCTAGCGCGGTCAGGCACTAGTTTATAATTTATAAAAAAATAATATTATGTGTCTCGTTATGTTAACTGCTTCGGATGTATACTCAAAAAGAAAAAAAATGCTTTTATATAATAAAGGCATTTTTTTTACTGAACACGTAGTGTGCTGCTGGGGTATTGCGTCTCTTCTCCCCGTCCAAAGCACTAGGAAGCGGTGAAGGGAGGGCGTTTAGTGGACTGTCATATGTAATTATGACGTTCGAAAAGTGCTGATTCTCAGGATTTATCCTCATTGAATAAATTAATTTTGGTTTGGGCAAACTGGCTACATGGCATTGAAGATGTTGCCAGTTTGCCTAGAACTAAATTATTCATTTGTATTTGAAAAATTACTAGCCGTTCTACTTCATTAAAACAACAGACATTGACAGCCTCCGTGGCGTAGCGGTAGCAAACGTGGCCGCTGCGTAAGGAGGTGCGCGGGTTCGGTCCCCGCGCCGTTTAAATATTTATATGCATGAATATGAATATTTGCACTGGTCTGGTCGTGCCTCGGAGAGCACGTTAAGCCGTTGCTCCCGGTTACCATACGAACATCTAATGGCAGTCGTTACTGCTTGTTGGATCCCTCAAAAGTCCAACAATTGGTCTAACTGCAATGCTTCGAGATTGCCTTCGAGTTGTGGAGGTCAGACGGCAGTCGCTTCACGGAAAATATCGAGGTTTAGCCAAAATCAGCAGTTAGAGTGGTAAAGCAGACCCCAGATTATAAAGCTGAAAAAGCTTCGGATGCGACTGGAATAAACGCTGAGATGATGATAATGATGATGTTCTACTTCATAAAAACTATGTTGAAGTGAGCTGTCAATAGTCCCAATCATCAACTGCAGTAAAAGCTCTCTTCACTTATATTTCCACTGTGAGGTTTTTACAGAATAGAGCGGATGTGATCACAGACGCGGAACACGCTTACGAATTTAATGCTTTCCATTTGAATGATTCCATAATATTTATTGCGTTCTTTATGTTGTCGAGCAGATGATATTTTCAAACATTGCGGAATGAAACGATTTGTTTATTCTGTAAATAAAATATCGACAATACTTTCACATTTTATTTAAAAAATAGGCTATCTGAATTTTTATATAGGCTATATTTTCCATCTTTTTTTATTGTATGTTGTTTTCTTATTTGCGAGAAAGCTAATTGTAATAATTCATTTTACAATTTTATGCAATCAAATGTCTGGTAAACTCTGTACCTACCTCCAAAATTAAGATCATTTATGACCTTATTTAGCCTTGATATTCAGTCATTTCTTATCAAGGAGCCTTACCGGATATAATTAAATATATACAGTAAGGTTCATCAATAATTATAGACGTATCCTTGTTGCCGGGTTTCAGCAAGGTTTTTGAAAAGATAATGCTTAATTAAATGCTTATTCATTTTAATATGATTCCTTCACGATCAACATTATGTTTTTAACAAAGTACGTTTTACGCCTGACACCTGTTTGACCTTATTAAAATCCATTTTTAACGCGTGGGTAGAGACCAAAGATGTGATAGGAATCTTCTGTGACCTTTCCAAGGCAAGGCGAAACTTGAGCATTACCTGACTTAGAAAACTTGCGCTTAATTTATATAAATTTTATCGAATTGTTACACAACAATAGGAAACAAAAATATGGTGACAATTTATTTGATTTGAAACTAAAAATAGGCGTGCCACAAGGCTCGACATTGGGTGCTTTCCTCTCACAACCAGTCACAAATGGTATTATTTGTAAAGTAATTGTGTAAATTTAAGGTAATTAAATTATTTTTTAAACGAGCTACAAATTTAGAAGATGCAAATAAAGCCCTTCTAGGAGTTCAAAATTGGTTTACTGGCAAGAACTCAGTATAACATGAAAAAAAACTTAATACTTACCTAAGTTTTTTAGAACACCTTTTCGGCCTCATTTTATACCTCTTACATGACGATAATTATGTTTATCTGCTTATGCTGTCAGAAAATTCCGTCAATTCACTGAAGTGGATCAGGATATCGTGAGGCTAGTTTATTTATTTTAAGTTCCTTTCATAGTATCATGTCTTACGGTAGGTATTTATACTTTGAGGGCTTCAGATATAAAATCATTCGTCGTCCTCCGAAGCCCAGCGGTCAACACGCCTGCTTGCGACGTGGAGACCCCGGGGTCGACCCCGGCCAGGTCGTCGCTCGCTTTCATGATGGAAAGCGATCTATCCATCATGAAAGCGATCTTTTCCTGATTGTCCTAGGTCTTGGTTGTTTATCTACATATGTATCTATTATAAAATATAGTATCGTTGAGTTAGTATCCCATAACACAAGTCTCGAACTTACTTTGGGGCTAGCTCAATCTGTGTGATTTGTCCGTATATATTTATTTATTTTATTATTTTTTATATTGCACAAGACTTAAAGTCTCCTCACACGTTATTCTTTATTAGGATATTAATATCATGACGGTACCTTGACAATGCATCTACGAAAATGTTTATAAATTACATAATTTTTAGCAAAAACTATGAATGACATAATTGTAGTACTAGATCAATAACTTCATATAGGTACGAGGCAGGAGCTATGGACGTGTACCTACATGCCTATGGCGTGTGCAATTGTGCATAGCGTGACTTCGCCCGCACGTTCGACTCATCAGCAGCTGCATAGTGCTAGTGCAATCAGCGATCTGTGTATCAGTGCAAATGAGCTGTCGGAATCTACTGAAATTGAGCTCAATTCATTTCGGTTGTAATCAATGCGCGTAAACATATGCATAACAAGGAGCGTTTGTTACGCGAATCTATTTACTGTGAGAATGAGAATAGGGTTTTAGAAACTTACCTACTAAGTGTTTTGCGTTTGTACCCGAATTGTGTTTTCGAATAAATTATCATTGATATCTTTATATATTTTACTCACATTTTTTAACGCTATGATTGTGATTTTTATTATACGATATGTAAAGAAAACCCCGTCCGACCCTAAAGGATAATAAAGGTTAGGTATACACATGACCAAATAAAATATGAAATTTTACAGAATCATCATGTAGTAATAATAAGTTAATGAAATTTGAAATAATCTTTTTTTCCGCGATTTAATTCCAACTGGTAATATTTAAGTGAGAACACCATTTTAGACAGTATTATTATGAGTGATGCGACCACTTGCCGCATGTCCTGCCCACCAATCCACCGCCACACACACCCTTCACCCGCGCATGTATGCCTACCGTGTTGCCTACCGCATATGTATTAAGTTACCTCGCTTTTTCGAAATATTATTTATTTTTTAGGGGTTTTTTTTAGTTTAGCCCTGCTTTGTAGGCATTATTAGAATCAGTTATCGATAACTAACAATACCTTCACGGATCGAACAGGGTTTTCTTTACATATTGTATACCTTATATTTTTTTTTTAGTTTTATTATAGTCTCTCGTGAAATTTTATACCACTTGCCCTATTTCCTTGAGGTCACTTTCGATCTTCGTCACGTTAACTATCATAAAAGTGCATGTAAATGGTTCTATTTTTTTTAAATATCTCCACACTAAGATTTTTTCCTGTATCGAGGGTGCGTTTACAAACATAAACTCCCATACACCAACATACCCGGATACATATACCAGGAACAACTACTTATAGGCCATACAAATATCTGGTCAGTGCGCGAATCGAACAGTGCAACAGTCAATTTCTTAACAACTGTGCCGACCGTACCGTCAATTTAATTTAAATGAATGCTTTGTGTTGGAGTTTAATCATCTTAATGTTTATAGTTATGAGAAAAAAGGGGTATAAAGTTCACTCATCCATACTAATATTATAAATGCGAAAGTAACTCTGTCCGTCTGTCTGTTACATTTTCCCGCTTAAACCTCTCAACCGATTCTGATGAAATTTGACACAATCTTTAGACCCTGAGAAAGAACATAAATTGATAAAAAAAAAATTATATTCCCGAGGGAAATCTAAAAAGCGCGATATAACCGAATTCCACGCGGGCGAAGCCGCGGGCGGAAAGCTAGTCCTACATAAAAAAGGGAGGATACTCCGACCAGACGGGTGTTGTGTCTAGCGGGCACTTGCCCGACGGTTGATATCAAGAAGTATGTCTAGTTGCATGGTAAACTTACATACAGCAGATACAGCATCCGTGTGACGTCAGTTTGACGCGTTGTTCGCATGGGGCGGTTGTAGATACCACTACGTATCCTATCGGAAAGAGCCGCAGATTGACAAAGGCTTCTATAATATTCCACGACACTCACTTCCCAATACACCCACATATTGCCACTCCAATTTTTATACCAAATTTCTTAAAGGAGACACGAAAATACTCATGTAGCATGCTAACAACTTCATAATATAATCTGCCAATAATGTTCCACTCCTGGGACATAGGCTTCCTCTGGGTGAGAGGGAGTGGGCCGTAATCTACCACGTGGACCCAGTACGTAATGATGTTTTTTTTTTTAAATAAACTAGGGCTTGACCGCAATCCCGCCTGATGGTAAGCAGTGATGCAATCGTTAATGGTAAAGCCCCCGAGTTTTTTAAGAGCCTATTCACTTAAAAAACTTAGTGAATAGGAAGGAAGACGGCAGTTGAGCGAGGTGATGCAATGTCAAACCTAACAACACGATCATCGAAGCTGCGCCAAAGGGAGATTTATATGGAGAACCTCCACGACCAAAATCCTGACACAACAATATTTGGCGCATCGTACCCGGCACACATCGCGACACAACTGCTCAGACCCGTACTCCGTACGGCTTCACCTGAGATCATGCCGGAACACGACGAATCGCTTGGTGGCAATACTGAAGTTTTTCGAGGTTTTGCATCTGGGACTTGCGTCCTCATGTTTCCCCACGTTGTTTTCTCTCACCGTTTTGAGAGCAGTGATGATGAAATAATTTAGACAAAGTAATGCACCTGACGGGGTTTAAAGACACACCACTAGACCACCGCTGTTCACAACAGCAGCAATAGCTCACAACACTATGCAGATATAGGATTGATAGCCTCCGTGGCGTAGCGGTAGCGGACGCGGCCGCTGCGCAAGGTGGCGCGGGTTCGATCCCCGCACAGTGAAGGTATTTGTATGCATGAATATGAATATTTGCACTGGTCTGGTCGTGCCTCGGAAAGCACGTTAAGCCGTTGGTCCCGGTTGTCATACGAACATCTAATGGCAGTCGCAGCCTCTCAAGTATGAGTGTGCGGGTTCGATTCCAGGTCAGGCGAGTACCAATGTACCTTTTCTACGTTATATGTACAGTACATTAAGTACAGTACTCTAAGTAAGTATATCTTGGACACCAATGACTGATTACAATGTGAAGGAAAACATCTTGAGGAAACCTGGGCTTTAAGTCTGAAATCACCAACCCGCATTGAGCAAACGTGGTGATTACGCTCAATCCTTCTCTGACAGGAGACCTGTGCCCAGCAGTGGGACAATAAAAAGGTTGATGATGATGATACACATGACCAAATAAAATATTAAATTTTACATAATCATCTTAGTAACAATACTAATGAATATTGAAATAATTTTTTTTTACTACCTACTAACTACCCCGAAATTTGGTAATTTTAAAAAAAAGTTACAACACCGTTTTAGACTTTACATTGTATTATTATGAGTGGTGCGACCACGTGCCGCGTGCCCTGCCCCCCTTCGCCCGTGCTTGTTTGCCTACCGTGTTGCCTACCACACGTATGCATTAAATTATCTCGCTTTTTCGAAATAATATTTATTTTTAGGGGGTTTTTAAAGTTTACCCCGGCTTTGTAGGCATTAGTAGAATCAGTTATCGATACGAAAGAAAGCTCAAGGTCACTCAAAGAGCATGGGAGAGGGCTATGCCTGGGGTTTCACTGCGTGATCAAATCAGAAATGACGAGATCCACAGAAGAACGGCAGTAACCGACTTAGCTCGAAGAATTGCAACACTTAAGTGGCAGTGGCCCGGGCATATTGCCCATAGGATAGATACCCAATAGGTTCGACGGGTCTCGAGTGGCGAAGCTGAGAAGTGGGTAAGCTGAGGCCCCCGAAAAGGTGGACCAACGACCTGGTGAAAGGTCGCGGGAAACCGCAGGATGTGGAAGGCGGCCGGTCGTCGTGGAGATCCTTGGGCTCTCCCAAGGATCTAGACATAGACCTCTGTCTATGTCTAGCAGTGGGCGGCTTTCGGCTGAAATGATGATGATGACGAATCTAGATGGGCCTAGGGCTCGAACCCCTATTTTTTACTGCTGGGGTAATGAAAAGCACAGATATAAAAAAAAATGGGTAACGTCTCTGTGTGGAAAAGTGACTACAGTGTAATATTGGGTTTCGCTATAACCTAGATTGACTCAGGATACTTATTAGGATTCCGTACCCTAAAAAAACGAAGTAAGTAAGGAACCTCATTACTAAGACTCCGTCCGTCTGTCTGACTGTCTGTCTGTCACCAGAATATATTTTGTAAACTGTAATAACTAGACAGTTGCAATTTTTACACATGATGTATTTTTATTGCCGCTGTAACAACACTAAAACATATTTGTATCAGTATACAAATATGGTATAGTGTACGTGTGTGTTATATTTGTACGGAACCTTTCGTTAGCGAGACCGCCTCACATTTGGCAGCTTTTTTTTTTATCCCGGTAGCAGGTTTCCGTTAATAAATAATTTCCACTGTACACTCATGTGACTCTGTGGGTAAAGCAACTGATTAATATTTTATTTTATAAACAATATGTAAAGAAAACCCTGTCCGATCCGTGAAGATGTTGTTAGGTATCGATAACTGATTCTAATAATGCCCACAAAGACAGGCAAAACTTAAAAAAAAATCCCCCTAAAAAAATAAATATTATTTCGCAAAAAGAGGTAACTTAACACATGTGCGGTAAGCAACCCCATTCCGCGGGCGGCGGGGGGCAGGGCACGCGGCACCTGTGACGTGGTCGCGTCGCTATTCGCTTATAATAATACCGGTGTTGTCACTTTTTTAAAAATTACCAAAGTTCGGGGAAATTGGAATGAATTCCCCGGAAAAAAGGATTATTTAAAAATTCATTAGTATTGTTACTATGATGATTATGTAAAATTTTATATTATATTTGGTCAAGTGTTTACCTAACCTTTATTATCCTTATGGGTCGGACAGGGTTTTCTTTACATATTGTATACATATATTAGAAACAGTGAGTTAGAGTTCGGTTATATCTCGCTTTTCAGATTTGCCTCGGGAACATCAAATTTTTCCGGGATAAAAGGTAGCCTATGTTCTTTCTCAGGGTCTAAAGATTGTCTGTGCCAAATTTAATCAAAATCGGTTGAAAGGTTTCAGCGGGAAAGCGTAACAGACAGACAGAGTTACTTTCGCATTTATAATATTACTAGCTTTCCGCCCGCGTGGAGTTCGGTTATTTCGCGCTTTTTAGATTTCCCTCGGGAACATCAAATTTTTCCGGGATCAAAGGTAGCCTATGTTCTTTCTCAGGGTCTAAAGATTGTATGTGCCAAATTTCATCAAAATCGGTTGAAAGGTTTCAGCGGGAAAGCGTAACAGACAGACAGACAGACAGAGTTACTTTCGCATTTATAATATTAGTATGGATTATATAAAAATATGGGCTAATATTTACGTATAGGACACACATTACAATTAAACTCGTAGTATCAGATTTACATACAATCCAAACACACTTTATCTAATCATGACAACAAATAAATTATTTCAATCTCCCTATCAAAAGTTGAACTTAACGAAAAGCCAGTGTACCTACATACATAGCGGATTATTAAAACAACTTTCTATAATTAACACAACTAAACAAAAGATACTCACTGCCTTTTTATGATTAGAAACGGTAAATCATTTTAATATACTTAAAGGTTTGAAGGTGATTAAAAACAATGCTATCGGCATTTTTAGGGTTCCGTTGCCAAATGGCAAAAAACTGAACCCTTATAGTTCGTCATGTCTGTCTGTCCCTCTGTCCGTCCGTATGTCACATCCATTTTTTTCCGAAACTATAAGAGCTATACTGTTGAAACTTGGTAAGTAGATGTATTCTGTGAACCGCATTAAGATTTTGATGCAAAAATAAAATAATAATAATAAATATTGGGAGCTCCCCATACTTAAAACAGAAAACCAAAAATTGTTTTTTCATTAAACACATACGTGTGGGGTAGGTATCTATGGATAGGTCTTCAAAAATGATATCAAGGTTTCTAATTTACTTTTTTTCTAAACCGAATAGTTTGCGTGACAGACGCTTCCAAAGTACAAAAAAGTTGCCCCCCCCCCCCCCCTTCTAACTTCTAAAATAAGAAAATGAAAAATCTAAAAAATCATATGATGTACATTACTATAAAAACTACTAACGAAAATTGTTTTGAATGAGATCTAGTAAGTAGTTTTTTTTTAATACCTCGTAAATCGTAAACCGCTTATTACCGCGTAATCTTTCATACAAATAACTTAAATCTTTTAATTTCATAAATCAATGGTACGGAACCCTTTGTGCGTGAGTCCGACACGCACTTGGCCGGTTTTTTTTAAGTATCAGCAAGTCCAACGCTTCCCGCCGAATCTTTGTGATATTTAATTCGGGTAAACATTTATAATTAAACAATAATAAATATTATTAAAGCCATCGTTTTATAACCCGATGGCTATATCTAAGCATTGCAGTTAGACCAATTGTTAGACTTTTGAGGGCTCCAACAACCCGTAACGGCTGCCACTAAATATTCGTATGGCAACCGGGACCAACGGCTTAACGTGCTTTCCGAGGCACGACCAGACCAGTGCAAATATTCATATTCATGCATACAAATATTTGCAGTGTGTGGGGATCGAAACCGCGCCTCCTTGCGCAACGGCCGCGTTCGCTATCGCTACGCCACGGAGGTTGTATAAGTGTGATAGTAGAATGTCATAAGATATTAGAACGGGTAATTGTATCGGACCACAACATAGTGACACACATAGCGGGACACAGTGAATCGCTAAGCTATGACTCAACTAATGAGAGGCCAGAAGGGCATCTAGCCCGTTAGTCTATGGACCGAAGTCTATCGAGTCAATCCCTTCAATCAACAAAGCAGGTGGCTACAAAAGCATACACACAAGCAGAGAGAGCTTGTAGATCTGATCACCGGGCTGCAGGCAGCTCAAGCAAGTCATCATTAGATAGCAAACCATACGGCTTCTACGCCTGACCAAGAAAGTCCTGCGCTCGGTGACCATCACGGGACACAGTTGGCTGAACAAACACTTCCACACAAAAGGCAGAACGGATAGCCTCTGTGCAGAGCTTACATGGAAGCTGATGAAAGCGTTGCGCATATGCTCTTTGAGTGCAAAGGAAGCACCCAGATCCTACACAGATGCTCCCAACAGACAAGGAGACTTAATAAGGTTCTGAAGGGAAGCGGGAATAACCACTGATGGCCGCCGTGGCCCTCGCACAATGGTCCACATGAAGGACGAAATGCGGAAAGCAAACCGGCAACATAGACCAATCTGTGTGTCTAATCCTTTAGTATGAAAGTACAACAAACAAACAACAATACTTACTTTCGTATTTACAATATTGTTCTTTATTATTTTTCTTTTTTGGGTTCCCACGGTTTGTGCATTTAGCTAAAGTCACGTAATGAATTATTCATGTCGTAAAAGAAGGCCGCGTCAAATGAAATGAAATCGTTTATTAAGCAAGTAGGATCACTGATCACTTTTACACGTCATATTTTTTTAAACTAGATGGAGCCGGCCTTTCCTAACTGACTACCTCTGATAAGAAATAGCTGAAACAAATTCAGGGATCATCGTCTTTTTTCAAGTCCAGACATTAAAAATGAAAATGTTTACAATAAAGTAGGTATGTGATTAAAAAAAAAACAGTGTTTAAAATGGCATAATTGTAGCATAATTACGCATATAGCTAAATAACAATACTTATCAGAGCGAGCAACTCAGTAAACAACACTATAAATAATTTTAAAAGTCCAATGAAAACTGAGCGTGACACTCAACTTGACTTTCCCGCCAACAACTCTACAATATTGTTTAGTTAGGATAAATGCGTGTTTTTTACCATTAAACACAACCAGACTCAATTATTCGATGGGACCAAAGGGAATGAAAAAATAATTTATTCCCGTTCGTTCCAACAAAATCAGTGGGACGAACGAGAATACACGCGTTCGTCAAAGATCAATTGGGAACTTACTGGGAAAGGGAATAATTGGCTGGATTATAGTCAAAGTAATTCATTAAAAATTCCATTAATTGCTTGAATAAATAAAGCCACGTTTTATCTATTTAATGTTTCAGGGTCTAATGGCAGATTTGCATAAGTCCCATAAAGTATGAACCTACGGGATCCATATAAACTGTAATAAAGGTGGCGTCCCTGGTAAAATGATATTAATTAATAATACTTTTATTATGACGCTGCGGGTAAAGGGTCCTTTCTGGATGGCCCCTAGCGGCCATAAAATATCGTTACATACGATTTCGAATGAACTGTCATAGTAACGTTGCCGTCGAGAAATATGACGGTTTGGTCGCAGTACGTTATAAAACTGTGCATAGAATAAAAGGAAGGATACGTTATTTCCCAGCGAGGGTAGGTAGGTGGGCGCGTGATGGATGTGTTGCCCATAAAACGTAGGCATCAGGGCGGCTGGAACACCGGCGCGCGCGATGTTAGTCACACGCGGTCATGATGCGGCGCTCAGCAGCCAGCGCGCATGTGCCGGGAGGCTTTATGTAACCGCGGGCCGATCTAAAACCGAGCGCGATCCATGGACTAACGTCCGTTAGGAAACTTTACTCATTCATCTTTTCCCTAAAAGAGGGGTGAGCGGGGTCCGGGCCGCGCTGCGCTACGCCGCGCGTGTTACATAACCGTGGCGGAGGGCGACGCCGATTCCATGTTGAGCCGCCCTGGAGAGCGGACCTGCCGTGGTTGCGCGCCTCACACGAACTCGCACCCTCGTCGCACTCGCACCACTCACCCCGAGCGAGCGCGTGTCGCGTAGTACCGCCGTACCGCCGAGCGGTACCTTCCGCGCTACCGAACTCCCTCGACTTAGCTATCTTTGTTCTGAACACTTTCCAAGTCTAGATTTTAAACTTTAATAGTCGGCTGTTGGCTCCAAACTTCTCAGCTGAGGCGGTAAGGCATTTGTTTACTTTTTAATAATTTGATACTGATTTCTTTTCTCATCAGCTCCGCATCATCTTATGTTATTATATAACATTTTTACATCGCTTTTCTTGCTCTCATCTTGTTTAGAATTTACAGCTGGCGGCGAACGGATGAATTATATTGCAAAATATATTTTGACATTTATTAACTTTTTTTTAAATGTACTTTTAAGTGATTTTTTTTTTGACGCGTGTCTTTCTCCTTTGTTTTTGTAATTAGATTTCAATTATGCTTTATATTATCATAAAATAAATCAAGTATTTTTTTTTTATTTATTGGAAAAGTATATTTGTAAGAAGCCTGGCGAAAACAATTTGGCGCCTTAAGTTTTACTATTGTATTTTACTAGAAAATCATGAAATAAATAGTGTCCCTTTTCGTGAAAAACTTTATGAATTTAAAACGATTTAGCCGTCACGTTTTCCATAGTGAAGAAAAACTGATGAGTCGTGTAAATATTTGAAAAAGTTTGTGTAACTCGCGGCCTACGGAGTTTCGTGACTCCGTAGTAAATTCGTAGAAGTCTAATAAAGCGGCTATCATTTTTGCGCCGCTTGGCTGCGGAGGCAGGCCGTGATGAATGCTCCGCTACGAACCTGTCGGCTGCTCACTGATCTATCTACAACATTAATATGTTGAAATTACGAGATAATTCTCGTAAACGCAGCAGTTTTTGTTTGCTAGATTCACTGCTCTATGTATAGTCTCGTAGCTATGTAGGCGTTACGACCATTGTTATCCTAATGTCCAAGGAAATTAGCCTTTTATACTACTTACTACCTTTATAAACTAAATAAGGAATCATAAATGGATTTCTGTTTTGTTAAACCGTAGCAAGTATTTTAGTAGCAGACAAATGTTTTTTCATGAAAGTCCTTTTTAGATTTCCCGGCCGCCAAGGAATTCTTAGGGAAAAATGACACAAACAAAGTGAAACCGAAGAGGAAAATGCTACATATTTCGTTACATTCACTGACTAACCGGGAACGAAAAATAAATACATATTTATGTCACAATTTGCGTAATATAATTTAACTAATGTCATTCGGCGTGCTTACCCATTTTATAAATCTTGATGGTAAACTTTGAAACAATCCGAGTTTGCCGTATTTTATTTGCAATAAGCAAGTAGTTTTAATTTAGGGCACAGTTGTTCTCTTTGGGGAAAAAATTCGCTAGTGGAATTGGCGGTCCGCAAAGCGCCTGCATATATTCATTGCTGATCCGGGATGCTGCGTTCCATTTCAATACCGTTCCTCTGTGTTCCGGTAAGAATGCTACTTGGGCATTCTCGTTCCGAACTGCAATTGTAAACGTTTGAACTGACCTTAATCAGAACTAGTGATGATTAATTAGGTAAAAGTAATCGTTAACATCATGTTAACCCCAAAGAATTCTCTTTCGTCTGGAAGGTCTTATGGAAAGTAGATTAGCGTTGCGCGTTAGCTGTTATATTCTTTGGGAACTTAATATTATTTAAATGTAGGTTTATATCTTTGTGAAAGACGGAACAAAACCCCTTTTAAAAGAAAAATATTGTCTTCAAAACGGGTATCTATTGTTAAGTTCTGGAACTAGAGTTTGGTCTTAAGTCAGGATAATCCATCAAACATGAACATGTGGATGTCCTTTAAGTAGTAATTTTGTTTACGTATATAAAAATACCTCCGTGAACATATTGTAGCTGTTCTGATAAACATGCTTTTAGTTATCGAATGATATCTGATCAGTAATCGTAAGTGCAGCACATCGACGCTTGCTTATCCCTATCACGAACATCAAACGCGTAGGTATTCACTTTTGTGGATTACAGTTTATTGAATTAACGATTCTTTGTTCTTTTGTTTACGTTGGAATGAGAAACAGTGAGATAACACGCAACACAAAGTGGCCGTACCTACTGTATTTTATG
This sequence comes from Sesamia nonagrioides, assembly GCA_017933935.1. Taxonomy (NCBI): domain Eukaryota; kingdom Metazoa; phylum Arthropoda; class Insecta; order Lepidoptera; family Noctuidae; genus Sesamia; species Sesamia nonagrioides. Next base: position 301,490 of record JADWQK010002215.1, read on the forward strand.
TAAATCACCTTTTTTTCAATTCAATTTTTATTTACTTTAACATTTCTACCAGAGATAAAAATCACTCATGCTAAAATCACTTCTAAGTTCAACGTTCTGTTAAGCAGCTCCAAAGAATAAATATACATATAAGCGTAAAAAATAAAATGCCGTGTGAATTACCAACAGTTTGAGGACATTTGTGAAAACGCACGGAAACATTTACTGTTCCAAATAGATTCCATTTCAAAGAAATATTTTTATATTTTATCTGCCTCCACCGTGCGTTCTATATTGTTGATATATTTCTCAGGCGCTTCCTGTTTCACTCCGTTTTTTCAAGGGCCTTGTTATGACTCCAACCATATCTGAAACACAAAATAGAATTACGTTTATTACCGCGACATCTTTTTAAAAACTAATCGTGAGAGTCAAATCAGTTTAAATCTAATGAGCTTACAGAGATTTGACGGCAGCCATTAGCTTAGTTCGGCTTTGGGTCGTTAATAACCCCAGGCATACCACTACCACCCACGTCGAAATTTATCTCTACAAATTTCAGTTTTCAGTGAACATTAACTCGATGTTTTAGGAAAATAACATTTTTTAATTAGGTAACAATCCTTTGAGATTTGCTGTTGCGGGACTTGTGCGCTGCAGTCATATTGACGTCGAAGCTTCAATTAACCGAATTATTTCAACCGCCAATGAATCGAAGCTAAATGATTCAAATTTGGAAACGTAGCATTCTCGCAGATTCGCCTGAAGTAATTACGCGCTACATGAATTTCTAAATTGGAAAGTGCTCTTACGATTTATCTACACATGAATATTCTAAAGGGATTTAAAAAAAATCTCATTTCAAACAATGAAATTATTAGATTTGTACTATTTTTTATTTAGTGAATTTTTCATAGGTATCAAGTAGATTATGTTTAGAATCATGTAAGCTTCGTTATATTGTCTATGCATAGTGTCGGACTTGTACGTGAAGATACTGGCATTAATTTATCTACGCAGTTTACAAGTCAGCAAATGGACCTCTGTGCGCTGAAATGGTATATACAAATGTGTGTGAATAACATCAGACAGAAAATTTTGTAATATGTGTTGCTAGTTCGCCACGACTCCGCAGAGGGTAGTAAATTGCATAGCGCCATATTTACACCGTACACAGATATTAATGTCACTATTCCTATTAAAATCGAGTGTTGCGGTGCTTAATACAACAACACAATATTTTGTTTTGGGGTCGCAAGTTGTACAAATACATTAAATATATGGGTAGAGAAATTAAATTGTGCGAATCGGTTAAAGCGGGTTGCCGGGAAAGGTCTGCGCGAATACTAAAGCTGATTCGCATGGACGTATCGTTCGGGTTGCGCCAGATTCTGTTAGTTTCGGTCTGTTCATGATAGTTTTCCTACGAGCCGAGTTTCTGAATTCGGTTTTATAAATTGAACTCGATGCAAGATCAAAATTTAATTTACGTCGATGTTTTGCTTTCTGCTATTTAGCGGCGACTAAACCTTATCCGAATCAATAAATCGCATTAAAACCACCCTAATCAGGGGGCTTCGTTTTACCTACTGGTTCGGTTTAAACGTTTTCCTTCTGTAATTGATAATTACAGTATGGACTAATAACCGTTTTCCCTCCAATACTAGGAATGTAATTAAATCGCGTATGTATGAATGTTACATTAATTTCGTTTAGTGCGATCGGTATTCAAGGTCAGTACCTCAATCAATATCTCAATATGATTTCAATTTTTGCTTTAAATGCTGAGCGTTTGATGTTTTTCACCATTCCATATTCACACTTCCATCGCACAAAACCTTGATTCAAACCCTAGTGAAAATGAATTCAAACAATTAAAGCTATTGAATCGGAAAACATTGAATTTTAAGCGAGTGAAGTTTTCGAAACTGATTGAATATGAAGAAGAGATAACGACCAAAAACGCATCGGTAATCGGTTGGACAATTTGTCTTCCCATTCGATAATAATTGGACAGCTAACCTTGACCGCTAAGGTCAGATGCCAGGTCCGCAGTTCTAGGCAAATAGAGATGGTAGTTTCACATTTAATTCTGGACATAATATTGTAGGTAAACCTGTTAAATATTATCGCGGATGGAATACAGCGCTGAAATATTTGCATGTTAGTATCAAGGTTCTTCAAAGAAAATGCACGTGAAATTCGGGAATGTAAAATGTGCTCTGGATATGGAATGCTTTGCTGAACAGGAATGTTAGTTAATGCAACGCAGGGAATACAGTATTCGCCACAATATGAAAAGCATATTAGCTAAGGGTTTGCAAAATTTAACATTAATCTATGGTAGGTATAGTACCGTGAGGATACGGTGGAGGCCTGCTCGGCTTGGGTAGAGCACCGCCGTGTCTTCATGGAGGCGATCTGTCACGTCCAGCCCTGGCCCAGGCCATGGTCCGCAGCGAGAATGCATGGCAGGCCGGCTCCTTTTACGAAGCAGTGATGCTGGCAAAAGAGGAGGCGGAGCGCGTGAGAGAGTGGAAATCCCAGTGCCCTCTCGCCTCTAGCAGTGGTCAGCTCGCCGCCCGGCAAGAACTAGGCCCGGGTCGACGGCGCGTCGTGAGTCGCCTCGAAAGAGATGTCTGACGGGGTCCATGAAGACCGATGACTCCTAGGTCAGGGTTGCGGGTTGGTTAAAAAATAAATCGTGTCTCTGGCGCATAGGCTAGTGAAGAAACACGGGTGGGTTGATGATTTCCCGTCCAGAACAAAAAAAGGGTAGGTACCTAAATGGAATACGGTATAATATATGCTTATCTTCGCTTCCTCCACTGTCGGTATTGGGTTATATAGGATAACAGTTTGTGTAAATATGGATTTCACCGCTGATTCTCCCAAAGCTGAATCCAATATAATTAATTGCCTACCAATTGTAGAACGGTTTATTCAATGAAATAAATTATGCAATCAAACTAATAATTACAATTTTTATCGAGTTGTTTGATACATAGTTAGTTGGAGACTTGCCAAGTGATTTTGAGCGATTTTAACGGTAGTGCGTGGGTTTTTCTATGTTAACGTCAGTTTTGAATTGCAGGCCGCATCTTCGTACTTGATCTCTATTGAACTTGAGTGCCACATGACTATCATTTAAATATGTTAATTGGCTTGGCGGATCAATTTAAATATTTTAATTGGCTTGGCGGGCCATTTTTTTTTTGGATTTCTTTTGTATCTTTACTAGGATCTTAAAGACTTGGCTTTTTCCTGTGAGGCTAGGCAGAAACTACAGGACGCCATATACAGAGACTCTATCGTATGATATGTCGTTAAAAAACGAAATTTAAAAAAAAATATGTTTCGAGCTTAATCAGCAAAAGGTTTTAGTCACAGAGTAGTATATTCTTCAACTACTTCTAGAGGTGCCGTCTTTTGTAAGCGCCATGGCTCCTCGGTATTTTTATGGGCTAGGTACGTTATCCGATAGCCATCCATCGTGATAATGGGTGTTCGATATGAACAGCACCTAATTTATAGCAGGCAACACTGCTCAGGATGTCATAAATCCTTAGATAGCTTGTTTTTGTATATTGATTATGCAAATTACAACAAACAAAGGCTAGGGGTGCGGGGTCAAACAAGGAGTGACATTCAAAAGTCACTCGTGCTTAAAAAAACACATTCAATAAAATGTCTAGTGAAAATTTCAGGCTCAGTTCTTCAGAAAACAAAAATAATGTTGTCTTTTTTCTGGACTGACATCGGCTGGTTTCGATCAATTTTGTTTTATTTTTTGCAGGCGATCTGGATCCTCGCGTGTCGATCATAGCTTCTCTGGTTTAATCCATATCCGGAGTGATTTGTTTTAGTGAGGTAAACTTGTGTGCTGATGACCTGGTCAGATCTAGGTTAATAGATGACGTACCTGGACTAGAACATGACACACAGTAACTTAGTATAATTCGTATACATTCGGTTTAGTTAATAATGTTATATGTATTTATAGTATTTTTAGTTTTTATGTTAATATAGTATTGTATATGTTTATATAGGCCTTGATGCCTGAAATTAATTAATAAATAATTAATTTGTCTACTTTATATACTTATTTAATTTTTGAAGTGAAAATTTCTTTAGCATCCTTGAGCAGTTTTGTTTTATGGGAAAAAGAATTGAATGCGTGTGAGCGTGACCGACCCGACACCGTTTGTTTTTGGTAATTTATAATGATTTTAGTTTTCATTTTTGTCGGTCAGACTTACGACTGCTAATGTTTTTGCTGAATGTTCTTGACTTGAATCACGCCCAATGGAAAGCGAAGGATGAGGTCTATGATGAACTTTAAGTTGGAGTTCGTATTAATTCTTGTGATCAGTACCTATTCTGGATAAAAGCCAGAATATGGTGACCAGTTAGATTTTATTTATTATAGGCGACTGGGAATACTGTCCTTAAAGTATACATTACAGATGCTGTGTGATCTTGTGTTGTGATCTTTGACCCAGTTTACTTAACACATGTTGTTAATTACTGACGAGTACTGCGAGATCTACATGTTAATGTCGGTACTATAAAGTTTCTATGAAATTTGGAACTGTAATTGATTAAACTAAGAATTAGCAAAATTGTTACTAAAAGTGGAAACGGAAATCAATCCAAATTATCTTAAAACATGAGCAGCGTATTTTCAGAGTCGTTTGCAGACTTATTATTTTAAAGTTTGCTGGCTGACTTACCTACTAGCTATTTTTCTGTGAACGTTCACCTAGCCTTTGTAACAGAGTTCAATCTGGAAATGAGAATTCGATTCTGTATTCAAAAGGACTGATAACCTCTTATATGTCCGAACAAAATATTCAAAGAGTGGAACGAAGATTTATACATGCCGATTTTAAATTCTGTTTGTCGTTCTTCCGTATTTAGAAGTAAACGTAATCCGCCTATAACGTGGGAACGTTATAGGGCTATAACGTTCCCACTGTTGGGACTATACACCACACGGATTCTGTGCTGGTAGATAGGTAGATGTCAGACATTTTCGGATTTCCGTGGACATGCCACCATTCCAACTATGTTCTCTTTAATAGTTTTTGAGGGGAATTGCGATGAAATAAATGATCACGATCTATGACTAGTAAGTGAGGGGCGTTACCCCTGGGCTATACTTGAAATAATCATTATTAATAAATCATCACGAACTCCGGTTATCGACTTGGATATTTACTGACGAATTACTTTCATTTACTCACAATATATTATTTTCAATTCCAAATATGGATTCATTATTTTGAACGTAATGTTATACTTGATAAGGAATTATTTAATCAGTGCACCTGTGTTTAATTAATGTCGACCTTGTGGATGCGTGGGCAATTTGTAGTTATCTTGTAGTACGGCGCCTGAGAAAGCTCGTCCAGGGATGTACTACCATCTATAGTTGTTCCTGATTAGTAAAGTTTTCAAATATAAAGTGCATATATAATGTATTCCTAGAGGGTAAATAGAAGACATTTTGAAGCGGAGTATATAATAAATTATAGGTTTGTTTTGATGAGCGTAAGCACGTAGCTATGCTCGGAGTTTCTCTGCGTGATCGAATCAGAAATGAGGAGATCCGCAGAAGAACCAAAGTCACCGACATAACTCTGTGAGTCGCTAAACTTAAGTGGCAGTGGGCAGGGCACATTGCTCGTAGAACCGATGGCCGATGGGGCAGCAAGGTTCTGGAGTGGCGGCCACGTACTGGAAGACGTAGCGTAGGGAGGCCTCCAACAAGGTGGACCGATGACCTGGTGAAGGTCGCGGGAAGCCGATGAATGCGGGAAAGCCTTGGGGGTGGCCTTTGTCCAGCAGTGGACATCTATAGGCTGAGGAAGAAGCACGTAAAAGAAATTAAAGAAAGAATAACGTTTATTTGTGATAAACAAAAAATTACAAAATACACATTAAAAAAATACGATATGGTTGAAATATGCGTCATATTCACGCTAAGCTGGTAATATTTAGCATTATGCTGCGAACGATTGCGTGACTGAGTTTCAATGTCGGTTTTCAGTGTCACTCGGCCCTGACGTAGCAGAGTGTTTGCAGGTGTGTAACTGACAGATATTCTCAAGTGAACAAGCGTGTCAGAAACCTGCAGGCAGATGTCATGTTGTGTGAAACTTTTTCTTTAAGTACAAGTCAACGTACCAAATCTATACTAATATATACGTAAAGCTGAAGAGTTTGTTTCTTTGAACGCGCTAATCTCAGTATCTGCTGGTCCGATTTGAAAAATTATTTTTGCGTTGGATAGCCCATTAATCCAGGAAGGCTTTATAACGCTGCGAATAATTGGAGCGGAGCATATAAAAAAAGAAACATATTAAAACCTACGCGGGTGAAACCGCGGGGCGCAGCTAGTATGTTATATGTATAGCAGTAGTGGAAACATTGGTGGGCCAGTGGTAATGAATATGACTTGTAAGTTTGAAACTAGACGCTTTATTTTGTGTAATTTAATCATAACCACTTCTCTCAAAACCGTGAAGGAAGAATATCGTGATAAAAAACCATTTTACAAAAAAATAGAAACCGATTTAAAAAAAGCACTTAAAAGGAAAAATAATTGTACTTTTGTCATGGCTCTAGAAGTCCGTGGCGAGCTAACCTACAGAAACCTCGAGACACCGACTTCTAGAGATATGACAAAAGTAATTATTATAAAAAGTTATTCAGTGTCTAGGTCGAAAATCGTAAATTACTTTTTGACCTTATAACAATAGTGGCAGCCATAACCCATCTTACAACAAGTTCATAGTAATACGAAAACAATCCCTATCTCAAAAACTACTAAACCGATTTTGATGAAACTTATAGTATCCCTAATTTAAACAATACATAGTACAACAAAAAAAGAATTACTTAAATCGGACTTGTAGTTCTGGAAATATGCGCACACAAACATAAAAACATGCATACATACGTACACTTGAAATTTGGCTTACATAGATTCGGATCGAATTGATAACCTCCTTTTTTTTGAAGTCGGTTAAAAACCGGCGTGACCTGAAACCAAATCTTTAAAGACATGTGATTTCTAAACTACCCGCACTGGGCCTGCGTGTGGATTACAGCCCAACCCCACTCATAGAGTCTCTCACAGAGGCCCGTGGCCTTTAAAGTTATGAAAGCGCGTATGCATTTACTGGTATTACGTTATAAATACCCAGTAAAAGTATCATCATGATGATGATGATGATGATATATTTATTGGGTATTTTAACCAGTAAATATATGTTTTCATTTTACAGAATTTTCCAATTTCCTCACAACTTCCCCATTATTTTCCTTCCTATAAACATTATGTAATCATATACTCTGATAAACACGTTAAGCCGTTGGTCCCGGTTGCCATACGAACACCTAATGGCAGTCGTTACGGGTTGTTGGAGCCCTCAAAAGTTCAACAATTGGTCTAACTGCAAAGCTTCGATATCGCCTTCGGGTTGTGGAGGTCAGACAGCAGTTGCTTCATGGAAAATATCGAAGCTTAGCCAAATCAGCCAGAATGGTAAAGCGGACCTCAGACTCCAAAGCTGAAAAGGCTGCGGATGCGACTGAGATTAACACTGAGATGATGATGATGACTTCTCATCTATCGTTCAGTCTTAAAAGCAATGAACGTCATTTCATTTTATTGCTGATAGAAATGACGTTCATTGCTTTAAAAAAAAAGTGTGTATCTACATAGTTTCATTTCCGTATGTCGTAACACTGGTAACACACACTGGACAAAGACTTTAGTCTTGAGACACTGTGGTATCTTCGACAACGACTTGGTGAAAGTAGTGATAAACCGATGGATGCGGGCGGCACAAGACCGTTTATTGTGGCCTTTGTCCAGCAGTGGACCTCTATAGGCTAAGGAAGAAAAGATACATAGTTTTCATTTCGAAGATAAGTTATTCCATACAAATTCTCTCAGATGTAAAAATTTACTCACCATAAAAAAATATTTCATTGATAATTTTTCCCTAAATAAAGCAATGTCGTTACTGATTTTAAGCTTGAAGTTCTACTACGTTCTAAAGATAACTTCATATTTGTAACTTTGTGAAATTTTACGTACGTTTTTCGTAGAATGGGTGCACACATTGTTCAGACGACAACACATTAAGCTACTACAATCTGTCAAACTTGTCTATTAGATTTTTAATTTTATTGTTGAAGCGTTAAGGCTTCAAGGTTGATTGGGAATATTTGACAGAATCGGGTAGTTTGACCTTCTGACGTCCGTACAAATAAATATGTACATGTTATCTATTATCAATTAGTTGGGTCCAGTACTTAGGTCCATTAATCATCATTATAATTAACCATTTCTTTTTTTTACCGTCCACTGCTGGGCACAGGCGTCCTCTCATACAGAAGGATTGAGCGTAATCACCACGCTTGCTTAATGCGAGTTGGCGATTTCAGACTTAGAAGTCCAGGTTTCCTTAAGATGTTTACCTTCACCTTGTAATCAGTCATTGGTGTCCAAAATATACCCACTTAATAAAAAATATCAATCAAATCATTTATTTCGAATATCACTGACTCATATACAAATAATACACACATAGTCGCATTGCCTAAACAACACTCAATTAAAAAAATCAATACATTCATAAAAAAGAAAATAATACAAATATTACTTAATTAAATTAAAAAAGTCATCCATACTGCCATAAAAAAAAAAAAAAAACATAATTACATTGACCATTGAGTCACTTCACACAACCACATGCCGCTTACAGCAGTGAGAGATAATGGAGCAATCAAATCAAGCCTTACCTCAAGCACGGCCATCAAGCTTTTTGCTCTCCCCCGCACTCGCCGCACCAGCGACGCACTTCTCTTGCGCATAGTGGCGTGGAAGCGCGTTGGCCCTGGCGTACTAAGGGTGTTTATTATTAGTTCAAATGAATATTTGCACTGGTCTGGTCGTGCCTCAAAAAGCACGTTAAGCCGTTGGTCCCGGTTGCCATACGAACATCTAATGACAGTCGTTACGGGTTGTTGGAGCCCATAAAAGTCCAACAATTGGTCTAATTGCAATGCTTCGATATCGCCTTCGGGTTGTGGGGGTCAGACGGCAATCACTTCACGGAAAATATCGAAGTTTAGCCAGAATCAGCAGTTAGACTGGTAAAGTGGACCCCAGACTCCAAAGCTGAAAAAGTTTCGGATGCGACTGGAATTAACGCTGAGATGACGATGATGATTATTATTTCAAATGACATACGACACATGAGATAATTGAAATGATTTTCACGTGTTAAAACTAAGAAGCGAGCGCGCCTGATGGATGATGGGATTAATCTTCATACCGAAGTTCGCTCTGCAGAACTAGCTTTTAAATATAATATTTTTGGCCATGGATTTTTGATCTTTTTTTATTATGATATTAGTTCCTTGGTACGTTCATAGTTAATTAAATTTAGTAAAGACTGCTTGGTAACTTTTACTTATGGTAAATGAAAAACAAACAGCAAAATTAATTAAAATTTTCAAATTAAAACCAGTATTAAAACTTTACGAAATAGGTTTCTCAGATGTTAACTTAAGACCACAGTAAATACGCTTCAAGTTTAGCAAACTTGCGGTAAAAATGAATTTTGTATTTAGTTTTTTTATTTTTTTATAATTACAGATTATTTACTTTCATTGCCATTCAACAACCTACTTTAGGTTATGGTGATTCTAAAGTTCCTTTTTGATTGACCATTTTCTTAAGTCCTAAAAAAAATTGTTGTTTTTGAATTTGAACTTTGGTTTGTTTGACACCATTCGTGTTCGGACCGCCCATTGGTCCGTTCGGTCCAAACGATCCCAACTAGTGGCAATCATTTGACAAAAATGTGTTCGCCGATTAGGGGGCAGGTATATTGTTCGAAACTTATAAATATATCTGAAAACCTGGACTCTAATATAGAACACTAACTTTATTAATTATGTAGCCGCTAATGAACAGTACCAGTGTACTCACATTATGCATTAATGGTGACGTCAACGAACTCATTAATGCATAATGTGATCAGACTTAATGTTAATATTAACATGATTATGCTAATATTAACATTGTATCCGGCAAATACAATGACAGATGTATTTGCCGGATACGGTTTAGCTAGCCACAATCAACATCTATAAATTAAATAAGACAGAGATGGAGTCACTTTGATTAGTCCTTTTAACTGTAAAAGGACTTTGGGTATAGCAAAAGAGGCTGCGAAGCACGTGAGGGAGACGCAATCTCTAGGCGATTCAACGATTGCATCACTGCTTACCATCAGGCGGGATTGCAGTCAAGCTCTAGTTAATAATTATTAAAAAAAAAAGATGGAGGCGAGCAGTGGGCAGCTCAGAACTCAAGTGGGTTTTCGTCAGCAAAAGTCTGACACGCTCATGGGGTGATTCATCATCATCAGCCTTTTTCTTTTTTTTTTTTTGGGACAAAACCCGCCACACTGTTCCTAACCCACTGAAAGCCAGAATCAACAGTGGAGACCGCCAGAAAAACGCCGAGCAATGAAGCTCGACGAGTCCCGGAGAAACGATTCAACTGTCTTGGGTCTTGCAACGAAATTAATCAGAAAAGAATAGCGGAGGAGTAAGAAAAAAGATATTTTTCCACTTCCCTCCATAACAAGCAGGAGACAGAACAGAACTAGGCCAATCGGCACAAATGGACATTATTGAAATCCCAATCAAACATCACAAACATTATTGGAAGCCCAGATTGCCAAGCACCACGGAATAAAATATGATTAAGTTAATGGGTCTTAAGTAGGTATGTGCTGTTACAATTGATTCCAATAATAGGTATGGCAAAAGCGCCTGAACGCACGGAAATTGGTTCTAGTTTCTACAAGGTCCATATAATAAACAATTCCGAATGTAACTTGTATCCAACATAATATTGCGTTCATTCTGCCAAAGAATACACTCCCACAAAATGTGATGTCCGGACTGTTCAAATTCACAGTTCGATGTAGAACATTGACACAAAGGCGAAGGAACAAGTTTAAAAGAATACAGTTTAGAATACAGAATACAGTTTCATCATCAGCCTCCTTCACGGCACGCCAACAAGCTCGATCTTGACCAGATCTCCGCCAGCCACTACCACCCACCTTTTTGATGTCGTCGCTCCATCTCGCCCAAGGGCGTCCTACGCTACGTTTGCCAAGACGCGGTCTCCACTCGAGGATTTTGGATGATTAATCCATCCAAAAAAAAAAACAGTTATAACTGAAATTTAAACGATGAAGCTCTACGAATCAGGGAAAAACTGGCGCGTGTATTTATGAGATGTATCAACACAGATCGGACCTCATATTTCGCACTACGGCCAGCGTAGGACGAAACCAAAACATACCATCTCTTTCACACTGATATAAATACGTATGACCTTGGTTGGTTTATACGGTTGCTAAAATTAATATTATCGTAGTAAGTTGTACGGACACAGCTCTTCATGTCGCTAAAATTAAGTGGCAGTGGGTGGGGCACATTGCTCTTAGAACCGATGGCCAATGGAGCATTAAGATTCTGGACTGGCGGCCACGTACCGGAAGATGCAGGGTGAGGGGACCCCCAACAAGGTAGATCGATGACTTGGTGAATGTCGCGGGAAGCTGATGGATGCGGATAGCACAAGACCGATCATTGTGGAAAGTCTTGGGGGAGGCCTTTGTCCAGCAGTGGATCCCTATAGGCTGAAAAGAACAAGTAAGATGTGATAACGGGCAGGGTTACGTTTTGGGTATAATAAACGCATAGGTCTGTGTCCCCATCTCGAGATGATCCTAGCTCAGAAGAGATACAAGAATAACTAAAAATAATACATCATTACGTATTTGTATAACAGGTTTATTACATAAAATAAAAATTACATTTTTTTTTACTACTGTTATATGGGGTTAAAAATAACATGTTTTATAAGTAAGTGATTTCATAAGTCTAGAATTAAATAAACTTCTAGTCACAACAGTTTATTTTTTCACAAAAAGCAATTTATTCAAATAAAGCAGGTACTCAGTGAACCATTGACTTAAAATATTGTGTCTTAGTAATACAATAATACTGTGCTTTAATTGCCACTGCGTGTTCCACTTTATAAAATCACTACTAGCAAGTCTAACTAAGTTAATAAAAAATAAATATTGCGGACTGCTTGTCACAATACAGTTAAATTACTCGAGTCTGAGAAGTTGTGTTGCGATGTATACTTTGGTACAATGCACCAAATGTTGTTGTGACTTGTGTCGGGAGTTTGGTAGTGGGGGGTTTCCTAATCAATCTCCCGGGTTTAGCATTTGCATCACCTTGCTAACTGCCGTCGTCCTTTTCATTCACTCAGTCCTTTTGAGTGAATAGTCTCGTAATAAACTAGCGCGCTTTACGTCAGGTGGGATTGCGGTAAAGCACTGCTTTATAATTATTGAAAATAAATATACATATAGTACTACAATTTCTCTAGATACCAGTGTATTCGTTTTAACTTTAGTTGTCTAACCTCAAACGTCAGAGGTTAACAAATCGTATTTATTAGGTATTATTGTGGTGGTTTAAGTATTAATTTTCACTACGAAAATAAGAATGAAACTAAACTTTAAAATAATCCTTATCACGGATATGACACAATGGCCCTTAAACCCTTGTTTACAAACTAAACTAAAAGTAAATACTAGTTTAGTCCTGTCAAAATAGTGCGCGCCTGACTTAAAATGGCGTAATTTTTTAATTTTTTTTTTGTAGTGTGGCACTAGTTATGACTTTGTGCCAATTTCAAATAAAAATCTTCAAAAGTTCTTCTTTCTTTCTCTTATGGCTTCGCACGGTTTGTGCATTTAGCCAATGTCACGTAATGGATTATTCATGTCGAAGAAGACGGCCGCGTGAACCGAACACTTAGGAGGAAGATTTGGTACAAGGCCATGATGTGGCCACTATGCTACAATATTTCACTGTTCTTTATGAATTATTCACGGAATGCACTTTTTACTACATAAATCACGTGTTTTTATTTAGTAAACGACACTATAAATAATTTAAAAGTCCAATGAAAAATGAGCGTGGCACTCATCTTATCTTAAACTCCATGGCGTAATTTTAGACGTCATATTTTTAATCAACTGTCTATGGGGTGTCTTAATTTGGCAGGACAAAGCTAATAATTAAGTAATCTTCTATCCTATCTTAACGAAATAGAAACAAACAGATGCACTGAACTTGAATTTTTTTGTTGTGATTGTATAGGTTGTGAACAAGGGAATTGGCGCCAATATCTATACTAATATATAGAGCTAAAAAGTTTGTTTGTTAGTTTGAACGCGCTAATCTCAGGAACTACTGATCCGATTTGAAAAAATCTTTTTGTGTTGGATAGCCCATTAATTCAGGAATGCTTTAGGCTATAAGTATAGCATCACGCTGCGACCAATAGGAGCGGAGTATAACTAACTCCACGCGAACGAAGTCACTGGCGGCCGCTAGTTATCTATATTATTTAAATCAATTTGTAATTTATAACTTAATACTTTGCATAACTCTCATATGAATGCTTACAAGTAAACGCTGGCGCATGGATGACATGAAATGAAATGAAATCGTTTATTATGCAAGTAGGATCACTGTTTACTTTTACACATCATATTTTTTTTAAACTAGCTGCAGCCGGAATATCCTAACTGACTACCTCTGAGAAGAAAAACCGAAACAAACTCAGGCATCATCGTCTTTTTTCAAGTCCAGACATCAAAAATGAAGATCTTACCTGTTTCGAGGGGCATGGCAAAAAGAACTAGATACTTACTCCAAAATTATAATATTTACTATTTATTACACATCTTTTCAAAGTATTCACCTTCGGCATGTATATTCATACCTCTGAAATTTCCAAATTATATCGGTTAGTTTGTGGGTATCAACGCTTCCGAAGAGAAAGGTGATCATGGATAATGGTTTGCAGCGCTGCTGATCTAATACCCAGTTCTCGCTCAAGCTCTACGTGTGTAATTCGGCGGTTTTCCCGGATCAACTTTTCAACCGCTTAAATGTTTTCTTGAGTGACTGCTGTTGGCGGGCGAACTGACCTCGCTTCATCTTCAAAGCTCCCATCCCTCTCCTGAACTCAGCAAACCAATTAAAAACTGTTGCTCGTGAACAGGCAGACTCACTAAAAGTATCCACAAACACTTCAAAACATTCTTGAAGTTTTAAACCTTTTTTTATAGTCATAGTAAATCATAGCGCGAAAATCACGTCGACTGAGTTCGATTCTTGCAAGCAAATTCTCTCTGAAGTCTTTAAAAAATGAACCTCTTAAAAGAAAAGAAAATGAATTCAAACATGTTCCATATTTAAATTCATCACTAAATAACCATTGTTAACGGTGGTTTATTACTTGCCAGTATCAAATTATTGAATAAAGAGTTTATAAAAAGTTTTGGCATACCACAATATTTGTAATAAAACTGCCCCAAAACGGCTGAATCGACTTTTATCAAATTTCGTATATACGTTTGTTAGGTTAGGTTAGTGACCTGAGAACAGGTTTTTATTTATTTTTAAAATAATCGTAAGTACTAATACTACTACTTACGCGGGTGCAACCTCGGGGCTCAGCTAGTAATATATTATACATTTATTGACCTTAGAAGTATTAGGTCGAGATTTGTTCCTCTGACATTTTAATATCCATGCAATTCAACTTCAATTTCTCATCAGACGTCTCATTTCGTGCTTCCCATCGCAAAAGTAAACGTTGTTGTTTTTGTTTTTCAATCAAATACGGGTTTTTACTTGGTTTTCGTTTGCATGGCGACATTAAAGGGGTTGAATAATTCAGAAAAAATATATCTCTTTGGTATGAAAGCACTTTTTTCTTTACTCGCAGACTTCCTTAATAAACAAATGAAACCGAAAATTTGGTACTAATTCTTAGAGTATTTTATTTTGAGTTGAAACCATGTATTGTATTCGGTACTTGTTATCTTTAGAGTTATCCTTGATTGGTCGCTCTTGGCGGTAGCTTGATTGGTTGCAATAACTAAGCTAAGGCACTCAGAATAAATTAGTTAGGTTGAAACTGTGACAAACTGCGCGTGTTGGGTTGATTCAGTGTATATAGATATGTACCTACATCATAACTGAAATAATAAGCCTTGTATAATAAAGTAACTTAATAATCGTAATAATAACTTGTTAGTTACTGTCTATGAATGTTTTTATGAAAATGATTTCGTAAGAAAAGGGATTTATGAAGTATAACACAGAAGGCCAGACATTTATTTCAATTTAGGCTTGTCAGGAATTAATATGAAACTTAGTCGTCCATTCGCAAAACTAGGTCGTCATAGAGAAGAGCGGACAATAAATTTTCTGGAAACAGTATTAACGTATGTATATCTCTATCAATACATTCCTTACATTGTCATACATTATCGTTAAAAACATTTCTTCCATCTCCTGGACAACGGTTCAAGATAATTCAGAATTATAGGAATATAACATGTAATAATAGCTAGGAAAGTATTCCTAAATAATATACATTTGTACCACAACATGGTCATCTTAACTATAATTAAGGTATAATATCAAATTATAACTAACATGACCTCTGGTTGATCTAGTTCACGAAGCAACGGCAATTATCAAGCCACTGTCCTCATAACGCAATTACTATTTTTTTTTAGAAACTTCCAACGGCTTTTGAGTCAATCACAGACCATTATGTACATATAATATTTTCTAACACAAGTAATAATAAATAAAACGTATGTAGTACCTAAAATCATTTTAAAACATTATAATAATCAATTAAACAACATTTAATTCCTAATTTTTAAGTATTATTTAAAAGTAGGTATTAACAGCGTCAAATGACAATATTGTATTAAACGTGCCTGTGTCCAAAAAGGGTAATCGTGCCGATGCTACCAAATACCGGCCGATTTCAATTAACCTCGATACTATGCAAGATTACGGAGCGTGTATTGAACTTGCGCCTCTTGGCATACCTGGAATGTAACGATTTCTTCAGTGATCTACAGTACGGGTCTCACCGCAATCGGTCAACTGGGGACTACTCACTAGTAGGCATAAGTGTATGCCACTCACTTACGGGGCGAGGCCCCCGAGAAAAATGAGGAAGGGATTGCCGTCTCTCTAGATTTCTCGAAGACCTTTGACCAGGTATGGCATGCTGGTCTTTTGAGTAAGCTTCCAGTGGACGGTATTTCCCCTAGCCTGTCTGGCTGGGTAAAAGACTTCCTGATTGAACGGTCCCTCCGAGTTGTTGTCGACGGGTGCTCATCCGAGACCATGTCGACTAATGTGTTTCTCAGGGGTCAGGGCCTGTAGCCAATGTAACATCGCTTCATAGCGAAGCGAAATCGAATACCAAACCAACCAATAATGAAAACGATTGACCATGCGACGCGATAAATCACGTGGTCAATCGTTCTCGCCATTGGTTGGTTTGGTATTCGATTTCGCTTCGCTACCAAGCGATGTTACATTGGCTACGGGCTCTGTTCTCTCTACGACTCTGTTCCTGCTGCATATTAACGATCTGCTGATGCCGGGAATCTATGGGTATGAAAATGACAGCACAGTTGTGGAGAGATACCTGCCGGGTGCTCGGGCTAGGAAAGAAGCAATTAGGTTCTAAAGATAGACTATGGTAGAGCTTACGAATGTCGCACTACAGACAGTCTCCGAATGGGGCGAAGCCAGTCTGGGGCCACCCAGGTTTGGTTCAAAACGGTTTCCAAAGCCTAGAGCACAGGTGAAGAGTAGCCAGCCTGTCGGTGTTCTATAGGATGCATTTTGGAGATTGTGCGCAAGAATTGCATGATTTAGTTTTGCTATATCCGTTCCATTATCGAACGACACATCATGACATCGTACGGCAAGTATCGACCCTTACGTTGTTGACAACACTATGATCCGGATGAAGCGTTTTGCCTTGTCTTTTATACATCGAGGGACTGGAACAATTTGCAAGCGGCGGTGTTTCCGTCTGACTATTGTAGTCAGTCAGAAACACCGCCGCTGTCAAATTAAGTGTCTTTAAGGCTAGAGTTAATAGGCTCTTATGAAACTAGTACGTTTTACCATTAATGTTTGCATCACTGCATATCAGGCAGGATTGCGGTCAAGATTAGTACTAAAATGTAAAAAAAAAAACTATAGTTATTACTTATCGAACCTTTTTTTTAACCCCGTTTTGTTATGAACATACTATGTATTTTGGAACTACTAATGTGAAACAGGACTAGTGTTGCAAAAAATCCGTTTTTTTTTCTAATGTGAAAAAAATCTTGAAAAAAAAACTTGAAAAAAGAAACGCTTTTTTCTAGACCATGTTTTTTTCAAGAGCACGAAATCTGAAACTTTTATGGCATTTACCATTAAACAAATAATACTTAAGAGTACATAATAGAGTATTAGGTTTATTCTTGAACCTGCGGCACTTTTCTGATAAAATAGTACCAAATGTTCATAAAAAATATTGGCAACATTCATTGATAGACAACAACTGAAAAAAAATGAGCTATGATTTGTGATAGATTGTTGGAAGTAGTGAATTATGAATAAATAATATGTTGATTTATTATACAAATTACTAATTTAATTTATAATTGAACCAAAACGTAGGCTATAAAAAAAAAAACAAATTTAGAAAAAAAAAACAACGACGCTAAGTTTTTTTTTCATGAAAGTGAAAAAAAGAAATTGTTTTTTTTCATTTTACATCACTAAACAGGACCCTAATTGCGTAACGCACTATTACTCTCAATTAGAATGATTTTTATCCTCCTCCTCCTCTCCTTATCCTCTCCTCCTCCGTATCCGTAAGCCCCCGTAAGTCCGTTTCGGTCTTCTATAGGATGCATTTTGGGGGAGTGTGCGAGGGAACTGCATGATTTAATTCCCCCATCCCCGTTCCACCACCGGACGGCCCGTCATATGGCAAGTTTCCACGTTCCACGTTTATTACGTTGTTAACACCACTACGATCCGGACGTAGCGCTTCGCATCCTCCTTTACACCGCGTACATCTAGGAACTGGAACAGTTTGCCAGCGGCGGTGTTTCCGTCGGACTACAATTTGCGTGTCTTCAAGGCTAGAGTGAATAGGCTCTTAATAAACTAGTGCGCTTTACCATCAACGATTGCGTCACTACTCACTGCTTACCATCAGGCGGGATTGCGGTCAAGCGCTAGTTTATATATGTGTATATACGTAACGTGTCTGCTCGACAACAATAATGCAATGAAAATAGTGAACTGTCAAAATGAAACCCATTGCTACTGATAGTGGGTGATACAATTACCATTTAGGTGTTATTTCAAAGTTTATTAGACTACAGTTTTTTAAGGCATACTAACTTCAAGAGCTATACAGGCATTGTGTAGTCACAGTCTACGGCGTAACCAACGGTCACATTGACGTTTATTGCCGGCATTGAATTATCACTATCACTACCGCGCTGGAGAATTAGAAACAGTAAATCAACGACATGTTGGGGAGGAACTGAGTAGTTCTGCATACGACTTAAATGACACATTTTTAATGACATATTTATTGTTAAAAAAAAGTGTCAATTTTAAATCGTTAGATTCTCCATAAAGTGTCAAAAGAAGGCCGCCTCGAATGACTGAATTTTGATTACATTAATGGAACAACTTGTCGGCGGCGGTGTTTCCGTCGGACTACAATTTGAGTGTCTTCAAGGCTAGAGTGAATAGGCTCTTAATAAACTGGTGCGCTTTACCATCAACGATCGCATCGCTGCTTACCATCAGGCGGGATTGCGGTCAAGCGCTGGTTTATAATTTATAAAACAAAAAAAAAATAGCTATAGTAAGTTATGTGAGCGCATTAAGTTTTGTGTAGGTACCTACACACCACTCATATATTTAATGTGCCTACCTTAGTTCGCCTGCAAAAGCATACTTAAACAGTAAATTTTGTAATGGCAACGGAAAAAGGGCTTTCTGAGCCTGTTGACTTACATAGAAACGGCAATATTATGGAGTACTTATAGCTCTGAAAAGCTAGGAGGAAAAATTACAAAACGATTTATAAAACTAAAGAGCAGCTAAGCCCGTAGGCATCGGTCCTATTTTCAAATTAATGTACTTATACCTAAATCCAACTTAAACTAAATTAATTTTATAATAGGTATAAGCAGCTTCATTTAATGAAGACAGCCACTTCACCACGTATAAGGTATTAGGTTTCCGTACAAAAGCTAGCCGAGGCTTTCCCCCGGGTAAGACGCTAAGTATATCCGACACCGGTGAAAAGTATCCCGATGCTATCTAAAGTGTAAGCAATTAGGTTCTAAGTTCTAAAAATAATACCGGAGAAAGTAGTAATAAAGTCACATAAATCGACATTAAAAACCTGTAGTTTCATTGTGTGTTGAATTAGTAACAAAAGAAAGTTGTTTTCGCAATTCCAGAATTAACCATAAATAATGTTAACGTCACGCACGCGAAACTGGCAGTAAGTTATATTACTTAATCCGATGATTAAAGTTCGGCGGGGTAGAAAAAGCAGCGTCGAGAAAATAATGAAAATGTATGCCGTTTTTGGAACGAGATTCTTAGCATGTTTGAAATGAAATTAGTAGTTTCTGTAAGGCAGTGAGTTATTTTGTTTCTTTTGCGCAACGGGAGCAGACTCGGGGGTCGGCTTATGGGTCTAAGAAAATAAACAGGCCTGCATACAAATCACCGTATTAGGTCGGAGACGGCCGCGCTCGCCTCCGACACGTAGGATTGAAGCCGACCTGTCGACGTCACGCGTAACTTTAGTGGACGAGTTACTTGCAACGTTTGAATGAGATTTTTGTTTTTCAATCTTAGGATTTGCGTTCCTCTATGGCTTACTTTAGTCGAGACTATTTCAAATACCTAAATGATTCATTGTCAAAGATATCCATTTAAACGAGCACTTGTTTGTAATTATTATTTCTATATTACAATCTCTGGTACTAAATGTAAAAGTTATTTAAATTTCTCAAATTAATTCGATCTGCAGCATGATTCCAAAATTATGGATTCCATAAATCATTCTGGAAACAATAGACATAAGTGTCGACCTGCGCCAATCCATAGATGATATCTATACTAATATTATAAATGCGAAAGTATCTCTGTCTGTCTGTCCGGCTTTCACGCCAAAACTACTGAACCGATTGTAATGAAATTTGGTACACAGATAGTCTAGAGCCTGAAAAAGGACATAGGCTATATAACATCCCGCTATGAGCAATAGGAGCAGAGCAGTAACAAAAAATGTTGCGAAGACGGGAATGAACGCGGACCTACATATTGCTCCCAATATTTTAACAGGCGCTTATTTTATACCAACAGCTCTTTTTAATTTACGGGAACCACCGCGCGCTGTAAACTGAAGTCCACGCGGGCGGAGTCGCAGGCTGCAGCTAGTTTATTATAAATTAGCTAACCCTACACACGACTGCCGTCGTCCTAAACAATACGAAGATTTCGTAGAAGAAAAAAGTTTCGTAGTACCAATTTCGTAAATTGTCGAAATTGAAAAAAGAAAATGGAATTGGAAATTTCATATTAGTAACTTTTCCAATTTTTCTTTCCGTCAAAACTGAATAACTATTGACATTTAAAAAACAAAAAAATGCCAGATCCGTCCAACCATTGCTGCTACCGAACAGCATTTAATTTTTGTTATATAAAGGAAATTACATTCAGTTTAAACGAGTGGGAAGACTCGGCTGATTTGAATAGGTTGTTTTCATATATTACGTGACAGAAACAGCAGTGATAGTTCTCATAAGCAACATGGTGGAACGACAGCATAAACCACATTCCCTCGGATCGATCTAGCGAACAAAGATAAATGTAATCTATTGTTCAGGGTTGTGTAGACGTATGACGTATGTTACTTCTAGGTAGTGATTAATTATAGTAAAAGTTAAAAGGAAAGAGCTCATTGGGCGTCAAAAAATACGTCCGCATAGCTGTCAATGGGATAAGTGCCCAAAAGAGTGGAAGTATTGCCACGTTGACTGGCATTTTTGGTTTCCGTTTCAATTCTTAAATCGGCGGTTACAAGTTGTAGGTCGCAGGTTCAAATCCCGTCAGGCGCTTTCATCATCATCATTATCAACCTTTTTATCGTCCCACTGATGGGCACAGGTTTCGTCTCAGACAGGGAAGGCTTGGGCGTAATCACCACGCTTGCTCGATGCGGGTTGGCGATTTAAGACTTAAAGTCCAGGTTTCCTTAAGATGTTTTCCTTCACCTTCAGTCATTGGTATCCAAGATATACTTAGGCGCTTTACTTTGTCTAAATTATTTCTACTGCTCTCAAAACGGTGAAGGAAAACATCATGAGAAAATCAGCATCATGTCCTAGAGGAAAATACTTCAAAGACATGTGCAGCCACATTTGGGCTGGTGCTGCCAAGTGTCACCTGGCCACTTTGGATTCAGTGGAGAGACCTGCAAAGAGGCTGATTGGTGACCCTAATCTAACTCGAGTTGGTCTCCAAAGCCTAGAGCACAGGCGTAGAGTAGCCAGCCTTTCGGTGTTCTATAGGATGCATTTCGGGGAGTGTGCGAGGGAATTGCATGATTTAATTCCCCATCTCCGTTCCACCAGCGGACGACCCGTCGTACGGCTGGTTTCCACCCTTACGTTGTTAACACCACTACGATCCGGACGAAGCGTTTCGCCTTCTCCTTTATACCGCGTACATCGAGGGACTGGAACAATTTGCCAGCGGCGGTGTTTCCGTCGGACTACAATTTGAGTGTCTTCAAGGCTAGAGTGAATAGGTTCTTAATAAACTAGTGCGCTTTACCATCAATCCAGGAAGGCTTTAGGTTATATAACATCGCGCTGCGACCAATAGGAGCGGAGCATAACTAACTCCACGCGAACGAAGTCGCTGGCGGCTGTTAGCGTATCTATATCTATACTAATATATAAAGCTGAAGAGTTTGTTTGTTTGTATGTTTGTTTGTTTGAACGCGCTAATCTCAGGAACTACTGGCCCGATTTGAAAAATTCTTTTTGCGTTGTGTTGCCCATCAATCCAGGAAGGCTTTAGGTTATATAACATCACGCTGTGGCCAATAGGAGCGGAGCATTACTAACTCCACGCTAACGAAGGCGCTGGCGGCCGTTAGTGTATCTATATGTATCTTAAAGAGATGTCAACTCAGCAACTTTATTCGTCTGAAGGCATGGTGGTATACCTTACATACAATATGGTATACTGGTAAATCACTGGCATCGGGTTATGCCTTCCCTGTTTTCTTTTTTTTTGTACCTACCTGTTTTCATAAAGCTGTGTTTTATATTCTGTAATCCATTGTCTCAATATTTTAACCGTTAAACCCTTTATTTGAATACTGGCTTAAACCTGCGTCTTCGATCGCGTGACTTTCAAAGCCATCATGGAAATATTACCTATATCTTTCGGTATTAGTTACCTATATGCAATTTTCCATTTTTATTTTATTCTTTGCAAAAAAACTAAGGTAATCGCTGTCTTCAATTCATATTCATCTCAATAAATGTGTATTCGTAACACAAAGAGTCCTATTTTATAAATATAAATAAATGTTAGGTATAAACATGACCAAATAAAATATGAAATTTTACATACTTTCATCATAGTGACAATACTAATGAATTTTGAAATAATCTTTTTTTTCCGGGAATTAATTCCAACTTCCCCAAAATTATGTATTTTTTTTAAAAGTGTCAACACCATTTGTGACGGAGCGAATAGCGATGCGATCACGTGCCGCCTGCCCTGCCTCTCTTCACCCGCGCATATATGCCTATCGCGTTGCCTACCGTACATGCATTAAGTTAACTCGCTTTTTCGAAATAATATTGATTTTTTAGGGGGATTTTTTTAAAGTTTAGCCGGCTTTGTAGGTATTATTAGAATCAGTTAACGATACCTAACAATACCTTCACGGATCGGACAGGGTTTTCTTTACATATTGTATAGTTACCACCTCTTCTGTATAAAAGGAGACCTGTTAGCAGTGGGATGATAAAAAGATTGATGATGATTTAACCTTTTTATCGTTTACTAACGTATAGATATCGTAACTATGTAGTTACCAACGATGTACAAATATGAGTGTATAAAAAAAAATTAAAAAATTTGGATTTTTTTTAACCTGTTTTACATGACAAAACCATCGACATACACTAATAGACATCCCTTAGAGATGAGATTTGTGGCACTCCGAAAGAAAGAGAGGAAACGAAGTTTCGGTCTATCTTTATCTCTCTCAAAATCATCAATCATCTATGAGGAAAGATTTAGTGCTAGACCGAATGCATAGGCCATCTCTCTTTCACACTTTTTAAACCAAAAAATTACTGCAGATTATACGCGTACGACAAGTCCACTAATATCTGTCGATGGACATAGGTTCTTGCCGCATATCATGATTTTATGTCAACGGGACTCTTTCGTCTCCGGAAAGTAAAAGCCCGTATCTTTTGATTGAATTGAATATTTCACTGCTGTAATGATTTGCAGCCTCATTAATTTTAACTTAGTAACTCCACGCTTTTCCAAAAAACTTTCCAAAAAAGGTCTTGACAGATGTACAAAACGGGCAACGAAATGAATCTTATAAGGGTTTCGTTTTTTGAGGTACGGAACCACAATATAAGTTATTGGGGTTCCGCACATGCAAATGAATTACAGCCTTGATACAGACATGACCATGAAAGAGCAAGTTGTAGTCAACTCACGTGCGGTTATGAAACTATTGCAATATTGCACGATCTGATGTGTCGAGTTTCCCTCGTCTACAACTAGTACTGATTCATTCCACAGCTTATATAATTGTCTTCAAAGGGGCTTATCGTGCTCGCGAAAACTGCAATGCTGCGGCAGACATATTGCTGCCGTGAAATAGTTGTCTGTGTTCGTTTTGTTATTACATATGTCACCTTTTATGTATCTTTCTGTATGAGTCTTGGTACTTGAAATAAACTAAAATTTATTTATTTATTTATCCCACCTCGATTTGTATATAGTACAGATGAGTTTAAAGTGCTTTTTATAGTTCGCACTTGTCAAGGAACAAAGTTGCCAAACAAACTTTTAAAGGCTATCCGTTTTTATTTAAAATTGGCTAAAATACACCCCATTCAATTTAGAAGTCATAAGGTTTGCGTAGGCAAAGGGTGAATGATGAAAAGAGATTGAAAGTTGAAATAAAAGCGGGATAAGGGCCAGGCTGCGCAGATGGGCAAAGGGCGGGCAAGTCACGGCCTAATTACACGGACCATCACGCCTCCGATGCTCCCTTGTTCCCTGTATATCCCCGAAGGCCTACGCTATCGTTATCTAAATCTTCTATGCTTTTATCATGCGCTTTTGTACCAGACCTAAAAGAATAATATATTTAAATTTTATTAGAAACACAGAACGAAACTGCCTCCAAGATATGCGGAATGTTTATCGATTTCTAAATTAAAGGTTTTCCTTAGAGGGTCCACGAAACAAAACAGAAGCATCTAAATCATAACACTAATCAGTGTTTAATTAAGAAACATTGTTGAGCGTCGAACTCATTATCTGCAGAGGCCATACGTGTTTATATTTAAAATAACAAAGCTTAACAAATAAAAGCATCGTTTTTAAAACAACGACATTGAGTTTTTGCTTGCGGTTCTCCACAACGCGTGCGGGCTGTTGGTTTGCCTGCAGCGCTGTGAGATTTACATTTTTAAATGCGTTTCAATATTTTAACACTGGGAAGCGAAGTAAGAGGCCATTTTATCAAATACTCTTACTTCTAAGTAGTTTACTGTTACTTCAATCATTGATTTGTTAGTTCAAACATTGTTTGCAGTTTAGAGATTCATGCTCATGATACATTAAGTAATATGAATAAAAATAAAGCAGTATTATTGTAATTCTTGTGACAGTAAATACTGTTTATTATGCTGATAAGGATGATGTATTTTTGCCTAGTATACTTTTATAGAGAACTCAGTTTTATTAACACAATTATGTTGAGTGCCATGTTTACTCGTCCATAGTTTGTAGAGGCTAATAAATATGGGAGTTTTTCGCCTACATTTAGGTTATAAATCTTCATTACAAATATTTGAGCGAGCATTTATCGCGAAAGGCTGTCAGTAATGTTTGTAAGGTTAATATTTGTTTGATCAAAGCGCTTGATCTGTAGAATGTTAACATGTTCCGAGCTCCAAGTCATTAAACTCACACATTCAGAACACACACCGATTTAGGGGCAACTATTTCTTTGTGCGATTTGTCGTATTAATTAATAGTTAATACGTGATACAACATAGTTCCGTGTTTCAATCACGGCCAACAGAACATTATTGTAACTCAGTTGTGATGAGGGTTTTCGACGTGTTTACTATACGCCCGTAATAAATCTGGAGTTATATCGGTGAGCCCAACAATAGCTACAGATTGTAAATTATTTTCATCAATAAATTATTATTGCAGCGTTCATCTAGCTTCTACGTTTATAAAAAAGCGACGAAGCGTCTAGGGACACAATTAATTCGTTTGTCCTTTCCCTTTAGTCATTATACCAGTCTCGTTCTATTATAAATGAGCCAAGGTAGTATCTGAATGTAAAACATTCTTAATTAAATCAGTCAGGAATTTACAAAAATTGAGTTCTGTTGAAAGATAGTTACATTGAAAGGAGAAACCATGTACAAATCAAATACCTATGTAATGAGTTTTTAACAAAAAATTGAATTTTTCGTGTAATGAAGTTATATAATCGGATGTCGTGAAAGATAATCAGAACAGCGCCTAAAAGAACCCTTATTCTTATACAGTATGTTAACTAACAGAGGGCGTTCCTGTTAACCCGAAATAGTATAGCATACATACATGCTAAAAAAAATATTTCCATTCGAAAACAAAATGTTTTAAAATTTTTTCCAATAAGAAAATATTCAATAAAAATTTTAAATTGACATGTAAAGAAACACACTGTACACGCGAACATGAAAGACGGCAACGTCGCAATTTATTTATACATGACGACTACTATTTTGATTTAAAACAGGAGGTTTCAAATTTATTTCCAATTAGAATTTTTTTTTATTCGGATTTTTTTATGCTTATTTTTCTATGCTGATATTTTTATTTTAATCTATTAATGATATATATTAACGAGTATAAGGGAACGCCCTCTGTTATTTAATATACTGTATATACCTAATATATGAGACCTGCAGGAATGAATGCAACTAAGTGTGAGTATGTAAATTATGATAAAAGTTCTGTAAAATATATATTTCCTTTTTCAACCGAGCCTCTAAGGTTTGTTTACATAATAATATGTACATCTGTTTTCGAACCAATAAAAATCTTTTAAGAATAATGTCAAGCATGTGAGTGGGCGGGCTGTACAAATGCCAGCGGATACTCCACTGCCACTTGATATATTCCTTAACCACCACTTACAACCCTTATCGTAGTGGAGTGGCCAATTGAACGAAAGAAAACTGAGGGAGTGTATTATTATAATACGAATAGATAACAAGAACTTGAAAAGTAATATTATGTTAGCGTAATCCGTATTCTTATACCCCCACTATAAAGCTTAACCCATTAGAGAATATTGGAATATTTTTGTTTTAGTTTATACAATATGTAAAGAAAACCCTGTCCGATCAGTGAAGGTATTGTTAGGAATCGATAACTGATTCTACTAATGCCTACAAAGCCGGGCAAAACTTAAAAAAAACCCTCTAAAAAATAAATATTATTTCGCAAAAAGAGGTAACTTAAAACATGTGCGGTAGGCCACCCAGGCGCGGGCGAAGAGGGGCAGCGCACGCGGCACGCGGTCGCATCGCTATTCGCTCAGAATTATACCGTCAAAAATAATGCTGTCACTTTTTAAAAATTACCAAATTTTGGGGAAGTTGGAATTAATTCGCGGGTAAAAAAGATAATTTCAAAATTCACTAGTATTGTTACTATGATGATAATGTAAAATTTCAAATGTTTTTTGGTCATGTGTTTACCTAACCTTTACTATCCTTACGGGTCGGACAGGGTTTTCTTAACATATTGTGTATACAGGAAAACAAAAGTATTACTTACTTCCTTACTCTTGCAACGACGTGTAACCAACATAGTAATTTGTTACGCCCAAATCTGTCAGTGTGTGAATTGGGTTCCACGACGTACATAATTAAGTTCATATTATCACATTCACCATCGTTCACCTACTCACTCACCATCTACTCTTTGACTGCTCCTATTTTTGTATCTAGTTTATATTGCTGTTTTTATTTTATTTTATTTTATTTTTATTCTTTTGTTTTTTTTTCTCGTTTGTTCATCCTCATTGCTGTAACTTCTCATTTTTATTTTATTTAACTTTTTTGGTTTAAATGGAAAACACGATACTTACCTGATTGTTTGTATAATGCCACTAAGTGGAGCCTGGTGACCTGTACTACAGGTTTTTCGTAAAACCTACTTCAGGCACCAGCTCTCACAATGTGAATTTATAATATTTTTCAAAATTGTTAAATACTGCAAAACCATTGTGAGGGAAAATAAACGAATTTATTATTATTATTACAATGCGTCACTTCAAAATTTGTTGTTTTCGAAGCCAGTTCAATTCATAGACCTATCTCGCTGTCAGTGAGAGTGGGCTATAATCCACCATACGAGTCCAGGGTGGGTGCCACGTCTAAGACATGCCATTTTTCTCCGAATGTTTCCCTTTAACATTTTGAGCAGTGGTGAAGAAATAATTAACACAAAATAAAGTATCTGCGGATGTTTGAAACCACTGCTGTAACCGCTAGGCCACTACTGCTCCTAAAGTTGGTTTTAAACCCAGATACTATCATTAGATCTGACATTTAATTTTTTTATGTGTATAAACTTTTACTATAAACTTATATCTATATTAGTATAGAAATTTGACAGTATACCTGTCAAATTAGTGAGTAGGTATAAAAAAACCGGGCAAAAGCGATGTGTACAACGTGTCCACCGAGAGTTCCGTAACAGTCTAAATAATTTGTGTTAAGACTGTTTTTTTTATAATTTACAGACATTATCCATTTTCCTGTCACCTTTACCTAAACTTTAGCCACATATAATTTTTTTTTTTAACTTTTGTAACAAAAATTGCAACCCGCATAGTAGTAGCAGTGACAATTGAACTAAAATATTTTTTATTCGTTCACTTGTAAGCATTGTTCTTTCATATGATACCCACACATACCCTAATACCCCATTTTAAATCTTTAGACACTCCCTGTCGAAAAAAGACGTGTAATACGTCATCTAAAACTATTCTAAATTTGAAGTTAGAAACATTGAAATATCCAGCAGTGGCAGAGGTACAGACTGAGTCGCACTTCAATAACGGTTTTTGTACAACAATTCCATACGGAGCCTTAAAAACGAACTTTAGACTTCTACACATAGACTTGGTTCTTATTATTTCACGGTACGTGAACACCCGCTTTACATAATCTCTTCACCAGCTGTCCTCAAACATCATCTATCGCCATGCCACTGTGTAGACACCACGTATAATAACAAACGACAATCATTAGAACACCCTCATTTATCATAAAGCTCAAGGTGACACATTTACATAAATTGAGCCGTATTTACGGAATCAAGTTTACGAATAGAACAGTCTGTTAATTCGGCTGGTTCTCATATGGAATTATCGTTGGACTGTAACACTTCAGAGACGGAGATTGATCGGAAATGACCTGAGTTAGCGCCTTCCGTGTCGCGACCGTGCTTTTGTTTTCTTGAACAAAGCCACAGCATAGCGTTGTTCTGTGAATACATAGTTTAGGCAACGGTCTTTTGCCTTTGTCGATCGAATATTCTATTCTTTACGTAATATTCTGGTCCTTTGTTATTTCGTAGATATAGAGGCGGTGAGCACCAAATCGATTCTACCGTTCATTGAATTAAGAAAGCAAATTAAGTGTCGTATTTTCAAAGGCTTTTTAAATGAATAAAACCCTAATGTTTTTAAGATAACACCTTTTTTTCATAAGCAATAAAATGTTTTAGATTTAGAATAATAGTAATTATTTTGGTGATAAATGGTTTTCCTAGTTTAGCCATTTTGATTATGGAAGTTCCACACGCCATTTTCGACTACAATCTTCAGCAATGAATACAAATACATAATTATGTAGGTATATCAACTTTACAATAATTCAGGGGTTTTTTTTTAAATCAACGACCATTTGTTTTGATTGTTTACCATTGACTGACGTATGCTATTAAACTATAAGAGCTACATTTGCTGCTATCTAACTTATCCAAAGTCAGATCAACATAATGTAAAAACCGCACAATAATCATGTATGTACAAGAGAGCCGAGTCGCCGGCGCCTCGCAATATGTGGACGCACCCTTTTCCCGGGTGCGCTTAAGTACCTTTTCTTCGTGTGTAAAATATATGTCTTCTGCACATAATCCTTCCAAAGTAAATAAAATCTTTGAGACATGTAAGCAGGACATATGTGGTGAGACTTATCCTTTTTTCTAAACTTTCTTTTTTAAAACTCAAGAAAGGAAGTAAAGTGATGACCATTTGTTTGCTTTATGATATATTCAATGTATGCCTTGATTCGCCCATGGCACACTCGTCACGCACCAATGCACGGTCCTAGGCAATCCATTAACTATGCCAATACGTAACTGTGTTTTATGACTCGGAATTCTCAGTTCGTCTCCTCTTCCTTGTGCAAAAGAATCAGTAGGGTAATTGCGTAACAAACTATCAGTAGCAATGGGCTTCATTTTGACAATTCAACAACATCCATTGCGTTATTTACGTTTTTGAGAAGACAAATTTTCGAACATATGCGGCAATGGATTGGCAATTTGCTTCGAAATTATTCCAACTAATAGTAATGGCGCATTACGCAATTAGGATGCAGGTCTGTTGTATTCCGTCCGACAAGTGAGACCTCTTTATAGTGCAAGTTTTTAACAAATAGGTATGATATAGAAAATGTCTTTAGAAACTATCCAGGTGTTTCATGTCTATGTCGTAGTAGGGTTTCCAGCCATATATCGGCTGATTGTTAAAGTATTTAATTCTCGTAGACACCTTTTTGAAATTTTTGCTGTAACGATAAAACCAAGGATTTTGGACCCCCTCGAAGAAATGTATAGAATGTGTTAATCAAATATATGTTTTGTATGTAGTGACATCCAAGTAGCGTATTTCCGCAACCCGTAGTTGCTTTTTTTTTGGCTGATCTTTTAAAAGATTTAACGATTTCGTTACGGCTGTATTGGGTTGTATCCAAAAAAATAATTTAATGTCCATCAGATAGATTTATAAAACATATTGAACACTTATTTTTTATTTTATTCAAATACTTAGGAAAATATCTTATGTCGTATAACGTCATGCCGTGGCACAAAATATAGCACGGCGTGACGTAATTAGCCCCCACTCTGTAACATTAATACGCTATACTTATCTCAGTAGTTTTTGGTAATTTCGACAAAATAAAAAATACGAGTCTTATTTTTTTTTTATTATCTATAAGACGGATTAATTATTTTTTTGATTTTCGTACCTTGGATACATCCCTATTGCTCGTATATAACACTTTAAGACGCTTTACTTCGTTTTGCACCAGTTGGGCAGTCCGATCATTCGTCCTGCTGTCGCAGGAAGCAATCAATGTTAACTGAATTTGGGCTGAACAGGTAACATTGGTTTCATTATTTTCGGTAAAAAAGGTTTTGAATGGCTAAGCAGAGTGTAATGTCATTTATTAATATGTTGAAGAGGATTGGGCCTAAATGAAACTTGCGGAACACCTGACGTAGTTTGAAAAGGTTTTGAATAATGGTCTCTCGCAACAACTTTTGAAGATCAGTAACTGAGGTAAAACTAAAACACGTTACACGGAAGTTTAACTTTAAGAAGAGTTGTTGGGAGTTTTATGTACTCACCTGTATATACAATATGTAAAGAAAACCCCATCCGACCCATAAGGATAATAAAGGTAAGGTAAGCACATGATTAACTAAAATATATAATTTCACTTAATCATCATAGTAACAATACTAATGAATTTTGAAATAATCGTCTTTCCCGCGAATTAATTGCAACTTCCCCAAACTTTGGTATTTTTTTAAAAAGTGACAACACCATATACGATGGTATTATTATGAGCGACGCAACCACGTACCGCGTGCCCTACCCCCTTTCGCTCGCGCATGTTTGGCACATGTAATAAGTTACCTCCTTTTGCGAAATAATACTTATTTTTTTAGGGGGATTTTTTTTAAGTTTCGCCCGTTTTGTAGGCATTAGTAGAATCAGTTATCGATACCTAACAATACCTTCACGGATCGGACAGGGTTTTCTTCACATATTGTATAAATACATATACCTGTAATCTAATCTACCTTATCGAATGATTTACTAAAGTTAGTGTATATGGTATCCATATGAAGATGTTTATCCAAACACTCTGAAAGAGACATTTGATTCATGAGATTAGTAGTCGAAGATCTAGATTTTATAAAAGTGTTTTAATGGCTGGTCAGGTGTTTAACATGTGATAAAAGAGGCATGGTTATGAGCTGTTCCAAAGACGACTAAAATATAAATGGGTCTATAATTGGATACTTGACTTTCTTTTTTACATTTCTCAAGGATAATATTGTCTTTTATAAAGAAGATTAAGAGAGAAGATCTTTTAATGAACATAGGTGGTGTACTTTTCTCATTTCTGTTCATCTAAAAAAGTTTAGTTTCGAAATATTTCAACAGCATTGAGTTCTAATGTACATACAGAGATGGCAGCAAATTGTCGTTGTTGTTAACTGCGGGCGGCCTACTGAATTCCTTTCTATGTATAATAAAAACTCTGTTTCTAATCTTTCGTAATATTATTTGTAGCGAATTGTTCTAAACTTCTTACAGTCGGCACGCAGTGTTTCAAAGAATAAAGCGTCAAGGGCCTTGCTGTATTTTTTAAACCTAACATGTTTTTTTTTTTAATAATTATAAACTAGCGCTTGACTGCAATCCCGCCTGATGGTAAGCAGTGATGCAATCTTTGATGGTAAAGCGCGCTAGTTTTTTAAACACAATCACTTAAAAAAATTAGTGAATAGGAAGGAAGACGGCAGTTGAGCGAGGTGGTGCAACGTTAAACCCAACAACACGACTAACGATGCTGCGCCAGAGGGAGATAGATGTGCAGACCCTCCACGCCCAAACTCCCGACACAACAACATTTGACGCATCGTACCCGGCACACATCGCAACACAACTGCTCAGACCCGTCCTCCGTACGGTTACACCAGATATCATGCCGGAACACGACGAATCGCTTGGCGGCAAGGCTTTGTCTGGTGGGTGGTAACTTCTGCCGGCAGCCGATGTTATGGCCTACCACCGAGTAAAATTATAACCGTATACCGAGTATTCAACATAACAACTGTTTTAGGGTGCTGTTGGGACAGCCACGCTATTGTAGTGCGTCCAATATGTTCTCATTTGCGCATACCGATGATTTTTATGCCATAATTCGTAAATGAACGAACTCGCATCTTGTCGAGAGCGAGGTCTACTTCTAAGAGCGTCTAAATATATTGGTATCGATAAGTTCGACGTTGATGGTCCGAATAGGGGTGTATCAAAGGTATGAAAATCAAAAGAATAATTATGTTATTTCTTTAAAAAGTCTCTGTAACCTAGTTACACTGTCCACTTTTAAAACTATGATAAAGAAGCACTTCCTTTCTATTTAAACATATTATTATATTTTAATTGCTCTTGTATGGTATTTATTAATTAGATGTATACATTTATTTAAACTAGTATGATACACTCACGTATATATTTATTGTATAATCTATGTAAATAGTACACTGTAGACTACCTACATTATTTCTCTCTCCTTCCCCTGAGCATTTCATCCAAAGGTTGTCTGTAAAAGATCGCTCTTAGCGATAACACCGCCCATTGTATCACCCTTTGTAAAATCTTTTTATTTATGTTCTGTAATCTATATGTGTACATAATATAGAGTATTCTATTCTATTCTTAGTACCGTGTACCGAGTTGGGTACTTTTTCCTACTTAGTCATCGTTTTCTAGTGTACAGGTTGGTTAACAATGGCTTGTATAGTATCATATTAAATATTGACCATGGAACATCCCTTAGAACTTTCCCTGTCTATGAAAGTAACCGAAGGCAGGATTAGGATTTTGTCACAGTTTGCTCTAGAGAAATTAGGTTCAGTGGCCGGCTTAGTTTGTAGGCAATTTGTTTTGCTGACCGTGGTATGGGTATGCCGAATTCGAGCGAAGGATGTAATGGATCATTTTTGACAGATGTATATGACAATGTGCCAGGTGTTATACTATAGAACTACAAAAAACTAGATCTAGTGTTCTAAATACATTGTTTGTTGATGGGATACTGAAGAAATCAAGAAACCTCAAGCGGTTAACTAAACGGCTAATTAATCCAATTAGGAAGGAAGGTTGCGACATACACTCATAATATAATGGTAATAGCTCGTACACTGAAGTTTTACTGAATAGTTGTTTTTGTTTATGCGACACCTATGTAAATAGAGTTTGCAAACTGCTGCAACTGAACCAATCATTCCAATCATTTTTATACCATGTTATATTTTTTCACAAATACATTTAGAAATTGTTGCAGTGTGGTTACTGAGTGCGCTACGCAGGTTACGCATGCGCATGCCCGCTCTCAGCTGACGCCACAGGTCAATGCACCCGGCTCGCCCGCTGGAATGGAGTGTGGATCATATTTTTGTTGAGACAACCAAGTAGGATAACAAGCTCATACCTTTGTGGTTTTTCATGATATCTTTTGGAAATTTTGTACATAGATTCTTTACTTAAAAATACTGGACACGTGTTTCGGGTTTCGCATATACGAAAAATGATGTTGTATAAAGCTATATTCGGTAAAACTATTTACTTTTTGTCTGTTTGACTGTATGCCTATGTATTAGCATCATGCAATAACTACCGAATATTTTATTCCGAATTTGCGCAGATATTCTCTATAAGCTTGGTCATGCATATTGCAATGTATTCGTGTTGGCGAGTCAAAACGTTGTAAATAGTTACATAAAAAACACCAGTTATCATTAAACTCTCAATATGCAAATAAATTTATTCAAGCTTTTCGTTAAGTCGTCCGCAATCACTGAAATTCAATCACGATCGTGAAATCTGTTCGTCACGTGAGTGAACGTAAACATTTTCACCGAACCTGCACTTCGGGGGAGTATTAATTGTTTCATGTAATTTGGGCAACATACCAGTACACAGTCTGTGATAATACAACACATGGTCGACAATTGTCGAATTTTCCGGCATAGGTATGTAAATTTTATAGGGAGAATATCGAAGGCTCGCTTGGGTGCTTTGGGGTCCCACCTCCATCTCTGGGACCCAAGTCAACCCCACCTGCCAGACGGTGCACCTGCTGACTCACGAACGGGGCTCTGACGACGGCTTTCCCCTCGGGGTTGGGTGGTCAGACGGCAGTCGCACTCGTAAAAGCCAAACAAGCCATTCAATAATGGAGAGGTTACATAGGAATGCGCATGTCACAGCTAGGGCGCCGCCGCAAAACGGCGCGCAGGAGCCTCGCCCGACTCCTGTGACCTGTGGGCTAGGGCTACCGTGTCAGAGGCGGACACGGCTGAAGAAGCGAGCCCAAACTATGAAAATCCGATTCGCGTCGTGGAACGTTGGCACGCTAACTGGACGCGCGAGAGAGCTGGCCGAAACTCTCCACAGGCGGAGGGTGGCCGTGGCGTTCCTACAGGAGACTCGGTGGAAAGGCAGCAGATCCCGGCTTATTGGGAATGGCTACAAGCTGATCTACACGGGTGCACCTAGTGGGAGAAATGGGGTCGCCGTGGTGTTGTCTAACGAGCTCCAGGATGACGTCTTGGAGGTGAATCGCATCAGCGACCGGCTAATGTCGGTGCGGGTGCTTGTCAATGGGGTTATAACTCACTTGATAAGTGCCTACGCTCCACAGGCCGGGTGCGGTGAAGCCGAAAGGACGGTGTTCTGGACCCAGCTCGAAGGATTGCTTCGCGGGATCCCGTTATCCCAGGGAATCGTTCTGGGTGGTGATTTGAACGGTCATGTGGGTGAGAGGTGTGGCGAGTTTGAGCGTGTTCACGGTGGCTTTGGGTACGGTAGCCGCAACGCGGAAGGAGACAGCATTCTCCGAATGTGTGCGACCGCGGACCTTGCAATCGTGAACACCTACTTCAAAAAGAAGCCGGAGCACCTTGTCACCTACCGGAGCGGGCGAAGCGCTACCCAGATCGATTTTCTACTAACTAGGAGGCACCACATCGGCAAAGTAGCCAACTGCAAAGTCATACCCGGTGAGAGTCTCACTGCACAACACCGTCTCCTTGTTATGGACCTCTGCGTAAAGGCCCAACGTAGACGTGTAGAGGACTGTCGGCGCCAGATCCGGTGGTGGCTGCTTGATGCAAACAGGTCCCAGGATTTTGCGTCGGTTATTGGCGACAAGTGCGACGGTACCGACGGAGAACCTGTGCAAGACCACTGGGACAGGATCCAGGCAGCTATTACGGGGGCGGCGCGGGTGGTACTCGGCGTCTCTAAGGGCGGCCGCAAACGTGACAAGGAAACCTGGTGGTGGGACGACACAGTCCAGAGGGAGACTAAGGTGAAGAAAGCGCTCTTCAAAACGTGGCAAGCGACCAGATCTCCTGAAGATCGCGACGCATACAAGGTTGCCAAACGTGCCACCAAAAGAGCTGTAGCCAGAGCCAGACGAGACCACTTGCAACCTCTCTACGAGAAGTTGGAATCGTCTGAGGGGCAAAAGCTCATTTACAAGTTGGCACGTTCCAGGGTCAAAGCGGCACAGGATATATCCAAGTGCCGTTGTGTAAAAGACCCTAATGGCAACCTGCTATGCGAGGACCTCGCGGTGAAGGAGAGATGGCGCTCGTACTTTCACGAGCTGCTGAACAAGCAGCACCAAGAGGTGCAGACACTAGAACTCCCTCCGAACCTTGGACTAGTGCCTCTGATAACGCCTGAGGAAGTCCAAACGGCTCTTCGTCGTATGGGGAATCGGAAAGCTGTCGGAGCTGATGGAGTCCCCATTGAGGCCTGGAAGGCGATGGCTCCTCGCGGTGTGGGCATGTTAACTAACTTTTTAAATCGCGTGCTCCTGACCGGCAAAATCCCGAACCAATGGAGGCTGAGTATCATTACTCCAGTCTTTAAAGGCAAGGGCTCGGTTCAGGAGTGTGGCAACTATCGCGGTATCAAGGTCATGTCCCACACCATGAAGATCTTTGAGAGGATCATAGACTCCCGAATCCGGCAGGAGTGTGCTGTCTCGGGGTGTCAATATGGGTTTCGGCCAGGGTACGGAACCATGGACCCTATCTTCGCACTAAGGATCACCATGGAGAGATACAGATCGAGGAACACGCCTCTGCATATGCTCTTTCTAGATATGCAGAAGGCCTTCGACTGTGTCCCTCGCGGGGTGATCTGGTGGGCACTGAGGTCTAAAGGGGTACCTGAAGCCTATGTTGACATAATTCGAGACATGTACCTCAATTCCGATTCCGTTGTTAGGACCGCTGTTGGCGACACTAAACCCTTCCCCATCACCGTCGGAGTCCACCAGGGATCCGTCCTTAGTCCGTTTTTGTTCAGCGTTATATTAGACGTCTTGTCGGACAGCATCAAGGACTCACATGAGCAGCCTCCCTGGCTACTCATGTATGCTGACGATATCGCGCTGGCGGACGCGGACAGGGAACGGTTGGTGCAGCGTGTGAATGCGTGGAAGGACTCGCTTGAGAACGGAGGTCTGAAACTCAACGTGGCGAAGACCGTATACTTGGCCAGCAACACGACAGACCCCATGTCTGTGCGCATAGGCGGAGACATGGTCGAGTGCACGGACCAGTTTAAATACTTGGGGTCTGTGCTTCACGCGTCCGGCGACATTGATTGCGACGTCAGGGCACGTATTTCCGCAGCTTGGGCGAAATGGCGTGAGGTGACAGGTGTCATTTGTGACCCCAAAATGCCGGTTAAGCTTAAGGGGCAGGTCTATAAAACCATCATTAGACCTGTTCTCCTGTATGGCAGTGAGGCGTGGCCTGTGCTTGAGCGACACAAGCAGGAGCTGCGTGTCACGGAGATGAATATGCTGCGGTGGATGTGTGGAGTTACGCGGAAAGACCGCATCAGGAATTCCCGCATCCGGGGCAGCCTTCGTGTCCGTGACATTGCAGACAAACTGCAGGAGGGTCGCCTACGCTGGTACGGCCACGTCTTACGCAAACCGGCAGGTTACGTGGGTAACAAATGTCTTGCCATGGCGCCTCCGCCGGGCCGGAACAAGCGGGGTAGACCAAAGAAGTGCTGGCTTGACGTTGTAAGAGATGACATGCGTGCCAACAAGCTCATACCACAGGAAGCTAAAGATCGTGCGAAATGGAGGAGAATGTGCAGGAAAGCGGACCCCGGGCTCCAACGCGAAAGCCGCGGATGCAACCGGGATAAACGCTGAGATGATGATGATGATGATGAATATCGAAGGCTCGCAGTTTGGCGCTCTAGTTTAAATAGAAAAAAAGGGTTGTTGATTCGAACGAAATCGTATCGAAGGTTTCACGTCAGTTTTATCACATTATTTTTATATTTCCTACCCGTCGCTCTCATAGATTTATTGATAAAACCAATTTCATCCGGAACCCTGAATTTGGATTAAATTTTTGGAAACATTTTGAACAGCCATACAATGAAAAGACGCAAAATTGGTGAAAAATACACAATTATTTTATTTATAACACGCTCAATCTTAAGAGGAGGAATCAATCTTAACAGCGTAGGGGGGCCCCTAACAAGGTGGACCGATGACCTGGTGAAGGTCGCGGGAAGCCGATGGATGCGGGCAGCACAAGACCGTGAAAAACCTTGGGGGAGGCCTTTGTCCAGCAGTGGACATCTATAGGCTGAGGAAGAAGAAGAAGAAGAAATCTTAAGAATTTTGCGTACATACTTGCGCTAATTGTAAAGTTATTGAGCAAATACTTTGATGCGATGCCGATACAGGGAAAAAGAGAGGCTTCATTAAATTAAACGCATTTTACATATATTTTCTGAACCAAAGTGAACCCCTAAAAGAGATGTAATTCC
Source organism: Sesamia nonagrioides (assembly GCA_017933935.1). Lineage (NCBI taxonomy): Eukaryota > Metazoa > Arthropoda > Insecta > Lepidoptera > Noctuidae > Sesamia > Sesamia nonagrioides. The sequence continues at coordinate 339,786 of JADWQK010002215.1, forward strand.
GTTGAAAGTATAAAATTCAATACGAGCAGTCCCCTTAATATTTTAGGAGGAGTTTTAGTGCCTACGCGTGCCCCTCTTGCATATAAAGCTACACATAAAATGGCCTACTAACGTAAATAAAGATTTATGACACATGTGGTGTACTTACAGTATCACATATACCTACTTCATGCAATTATTGGAGCAAAACTTGCAATGAAAAACATGGTTGCCGTTTGCCGACGCTGTGCCGGTATACAAACGGCTTCGAACGCGAACACAATATCCCATACTATAATAAAAAAGGTGTATAATGTATACACCTCTTTGTCTTATGTTTATTTATAGAATTTATGTAAAAAGGATAATATCTGTACTTATCAAAAACTGAACACTACGTATGACGTTATAACATAACGTTTTTGTTCTATTTAAAATTATATCACAGTTTTAGTTTAACTTTTTTTTTGTTATTATAAGAATTAAGCTTAATTAATTATAAACGGATATATAATTTCCTTCATTATATTTACATGTACACAATATGTTCAGCTAGAATACTACTTATTTTTGCTGTATATAAATTTTTTCTTCTTCTTCCAGTGCTTCTTCAATCCTGAAGGCTGGCCGTCAGCTTCTTGTACTCGGTCTTGTCAACCGCGAGTCGGAACAGCTTATTGACGGAAGTAATGCCGGTCCACTCTCTGATGTTTCGGAGCCACGATTTTCTCTTCCGTCCAGCGTGCCTCTTTCCTTCTACCTTTCCCATCATAATCAGTTGGAGTAGTGCATATCTATCGTGTCGATGCACGTGGCCGACATATTCTATTTTGCCTTTTTTTATGATGGGCAACAACTTTCAAGGCATTTAAACGCGCTGAAGGACGGTGTCATTTCTGACCTTTTGGGTCTAGCTTATGTGCAGCATACGACGGTAGCACCACATTTCAATGCCGTGTCGTGTAGTGTCCTCTCTTTCAGAGTCCATGCTTCGCAGCCGTACATGGTGACAGGCCAAACGTAGCACATCAGTAATCGGGGGGCACGGCAGTGCCCCCGCCAAGTTGAGCGCGAAGCAAACACTGCCGTACCATCCATGCATTGTCAGGCCCTTATTTGAGAATCTCTGGATACAGAACGCAGAATTTTTTTTCATCTAGTAAGCTATAATCTCATACTTAAAACCCAAAATTTCAAGTCTGTAGGTCATTTATTTCGGGAGTGGCACAACTTTGTCTAGATTTCATTACTTTTTAGAGATAAATAAGCAGATCCGTCGGGACTTGGCAAGTTTTTTATAGAATGTTTTTGGTGCGATATAAACTTACCCGATTTATAAAGTCACGGGGTAGGCCATTAATTAATTCATTGAAGAGGTATAAGGTTATAGGTTCGTCCAAAGTCACTGAATTTTTGCGGATTCTCTAACCATATCACCGTGAAATCTTAGATAGTGATGTGAAATGAGCTGTTCTTCAAATTAATGCTAGGGATGCATAGTTTTGATAGCTCTTAGCTCATACCAGCATAGTGACGGTGAATTTTTTACAGAATTGTTCGGCTGTTCTCGTACACATACGGCTTGATTGTAGTATATTTTGTTACAACAATAAAATAGTTGCAAACAATAAAATGCAAATTGAAAAGTGGTTAAATAACTATTAACCTATTTTCAATTTGCATTTTGTTTTGATTATTGTTGCGTTTTTGTCGTCTACCGGTATCGCAAATTGAGCGCGTAAAGGAACCCGAAGCTGATATGAACGCAACATAATCGATAGCAGTAATCTCATAACCAACACTGACAGTTCAACCAATAATAATATCGCCGGCTCCTGAGACTCAAACGGCCACCTATACCATCTTAAATTCTTCAGTCAGTTCACTCTACTTCAGCCAACTGCTACAACCACAAATCTCTTCTTCTCTTTTCAAGGTGAGATTCAACTTCAACTCTTGTTCAATAGCCTCTGTGGAATAGATACCACAATTTTGCCAATAACACGTGTAACAAATTATAGAAATTATTTGAAAATTTTATTTCACAATAATGGCGGATATCGTCAATGACAGTTGAAAAAGATAGCCGCGTGAACCGTCTACGAGAGTTTGAGGCAAAGTCATGATGTGGCCACTATGCTGTGATATTTCAATGTTCTTTATGAATTATTTACTGAATGCACTTTTTGCTACATAAATCACGCGCTTTTATTTAGTAAGCGACACTATAAATATTTTTAAAAGTCCAGTGAAAAATTCGCGTGACACTGATTTAGCTTTCCCGTCTAAACTCCGGTGTCGCTATGACATCACGTATTAATTTTGTTTTGTCAAATGTCTATGTCAGTTAATGTGACTAAAGAAAGACTAAATCTTTAGTTCCTGGTCCTGCCAACAAGCAATGGACAAAATTGTCATCAACATTTTTTATGATCAAGGCATTATACTGTGTTGTATTTGTTTTTTTTTATATTTGGAATGTATGTGTGCGTCACTTACTTTACAGAATATACTATTTCTTTCTATAAATGAAGTGGCAATTGGTATATGCACTTCCCGTTAGATTCACATTACTCTCAATAACATCATAAAAAACAGTACTTAACCTTCAAAACAAAAGTTGTTCTATTAATCGACATATTTTAAACAGCTGTGTTATATGGTTATGGTTTGTTAAAATAAAGTATAGATAGTTAGTCATAGTACTTCCCTGTATGAGAGGAGACCTGTGCCCAGCAGTGGGACGATAAAAGGGTTGATGATGATGATGATGATGAGTTAGTCATCTACTTAAAGGCGTTAAGCTTCACAAGTGAGTTGAACTACACGATTACTGACAAATGGAAAAACATTTCATTTAATTTTAACATTTATTTTTATAAAGACCGACATGCTTACCCGTAGCAATAACAAATATTTTAAAGTACCCTCATATATTCCCATAACGGAGGTCCCTGGGCGTCCACTGAGCGTAAACTTCGCCATAGTTTCCCATAAACTTTGTCCGTAATAAAGAAACAGACATTCCCACAAACGTTCTGCTTGCAAAATACATATGTACTACACATTTACTTCAGGTTGTTCTAAGTATGATGAAAATCTTGAACTAGGTAAAGAAATAATAGTAGAAACGATTTCTTTAGTTATCATAATAATAGTTTACATGAAATAATTATATTTATTCATTACTATGTATTCATAATATAAATAGTTTAAAATAATAATTTAATTTGTTTATTTATACATACTTTATTGTACACCAAAAACATATACAATATATAAAGAAAACCCCGTCCGGGTCGGACGGGGTTTAATAAGGATAATAAAGGTTAGGTAAACGCATGACCAAATATGATATAAACTTGTACGTAATCATCATAGTAACAATACTAGCTAATGAATTTTGAAATAATCTTTTTTTCCCGCGAATTAATTCCAACTTCCCCGAAATTTGGTAATTTTAAAAAAGGGACAACTCCATTTTGACGGTATTATTATAAGCGATGCGACCACGTGCCGCGTGCTCTGCCCCCCGTCGCCCGCGGCTGGATTGCCTACCGCACATGTATTAACTTACCTGTTTTTGCGAAATAATATTTATTTTTTTAAGTGGAATTATTTTTAAAGTTTAGCCCGCCTTTGTGGGCATTAGTAGAATCAGTTATCGATACCCAACAATACCTTCACGGATCGGACAGGGTTTTCTTTATATATTGTGTATTGATTAAAATACATTCAACACAAGAAAACATACAATGGGCGGCCTTATCGCTCATGCAATCTCTTCCAGGCAACCAATTAATGAATAATATGTATAAGTATACATAAAGGGGAAGAAATAACCAAAGGACAAAACAAAAATTCGTCCACAGCGCTGTCAATAGGAAGGAACAATGATATTATTGTATAATAATCATGTCGAGCGAGCGGTGAACGAACAAGTTAGGAAATGCAATTTCGCAAGATCTAGGATCTCAATTTCGAGAAAGGAATCTAGGAATTTACGGAATATCGACGAGATTCGAGGACCTCTTTATTTTTTTTTATTATTACAGAGTACATAATTTATTCTATTCATATATGTTTAACATGTAAATTAAATTGAATATTGCATTATTTGACGGGAAAAGAAAATTATAATAAAAATGAGCCCTGAAAAATTTTGGTAGAAGCTAGTGGTAAAAAGCTAATGTGTCGCCCAGCAGGCGGATTCTAATTTTGCAGGCACCAGCTGCAGAAAACGCTCTCTTAGCCTCTACTAGGGACCCAGAGCACAAACAATTTTATGCAAACTCTAAGCGCTCTCCCTTTGAAAAAAAAAAACATCTTCCGCTTCGAAAAATACATACGCGTTTATGTGAATATACTCCTGTGGTATCTCGTTCGATTTTCGTCCGATATATTAATCTCAGTAAATTGGTCCAAGTTCTCTCGAAAACGATATTGGATTTCCTAGAACTGGTCCTTAACTTTGTCTGTTTTCATTAGTCATTTGCTGTCCAGATATCATCTATATATATCTATATATATCTATATCTCAACTAGTGCGCTTTACCATCAACGATTGCGCCACTGCTTACCATCAGGCAGGATTGCGGTCAAGCGCATAATTAGCGGTAATTTATAATTTATGAAAAAATATATATATATATATCGACGCTTGAAAGGCAATCAAATCTAAGCGACAAACATTCGTAAATTGATTTATAGGTATACATAATTCGAACCGTCAGATTTTTCTGCGTCGTTTGGTGTATATAACTCAATTTACGAATTTTTGTCGCTTAAATATGATTACCTTTCAAGCGTCGATATATATATATAGTTGGTATGATGGCTTTTTTAAATCAAAGTTACTAAGGAGTGCTTTGCCTTTTGCTAGCACTTTTTACGTACAACATTCTGTACGAATCTGGTTAAGGTTAGCTTGCTCCGATGTATTCCAGCCAAGAGACCCTTCGCTACCCTTTGGAATACTTTCGTCGTGTTAATTTTATTCGAGTGTTCTTGTCATCCGTATGTTATTCATAGATTATGTATGGAATACACTGGTAACCTATGATTTAATTCCGCCTATTGTGGTACGCGTGAAACGTTCTTACTGTATGGATGACACAAACAATTGTGGATTATATCTTTCTTTTCTCATCTTTTAATTTCGGTTTATTAGTATTATTTTAATAAAAAAACATTATTAAATAATTTGAAACATGGCACGCTTTTCGAATGTTTGCTTGAAAAGCTTTGTAAATTTTCCATGAACCCCGCAGTATTGCCGAGATCCATTCAATGGAACTGCGCTTACTCATAATTTCACGACCGTCACCCTTTAAAACCTCCAAGGAATGGAGGTTTTGTTAGTATCGTACATTTTGGCTTAATTGCTTTGGTTTGCTGACTATACCTATAGAGGGTATAGTCAGCAAAAAAGGTCAATTAGCACTTATTTTCAAAATCTTTAATACTGACTAAACTACATAGTAGATTAAAATCGGAACCGAATTGACAGTTAATTAGACAACAGCTCTTTTAATTCTTTGTCTTATTTCGTTAACTATTAGCAGAAATATACATTACCGAATTACATATCAAATATATATCTGGTGGCTATTTTATCTATCCGTAATACCATCACAATCGTTGATTGAATTTTAAAAGTATAAATTAGGGTGAAAATTGTATGATAGACTAAATAGCCTTATTTATTATACTAAAATCTACTAATTTTAGTAGCAAGTAAGTGCTTGTTTCCATAATTGATATAAACTCTAAAAGGGCACCGACGGCAACTATCTGAAATTCTGAGAAAACGTTAGCAAGTTTGAGTTTCCAAGCTATTTTAAAAAGGCTTATACAAAATGTTTTCTCAAAGCAATATTTTCTATTATATGAAATGCACTATTCGTAGTTCATCGTTTGAAAGTAATTTTCTTAAGAATGTTCTCAAAATATAAATTGTATACAATCTTGAAATTTGTGCAGTGCAGTAGATTCAAAAAAGACCTAACAGTAAAAAGACGTTGCGTCGAAGGTTCTAGAATGTTCTAGAAGTTTTCAATAAAACTTAGGAGCACCACTCTTTTTTGACATCAGTTATATGACGTCGCCGTTATCTGAAGATTTTATTTTACTCCAGGACGCGATCAAGTTTTAGGCTTGTTACAATTAATTTGAACAGCATTTCAAAAGCACGTAGCGTAAAGTACGTAATCGTTATTATTTCACGTGTGTTACGTTAACCGAGCGTTTGAAAAAAGCAGTTCTACAAGTGCCTTATTTCCAATAACATAAATAAATATCAAAATAATAGGGTTTAGGGTGGAGACAAGGTTCCATAAATTGTATAACATAGAAGACCTTTTCGGTGCGAAACCAAGTAGATGTACTTATGTCACACGGTTAATATCAAACAAAAGTGAGCTTCATAGGTTTATAAACTAAGTTTCTATAATTTTCTAGAAACTGAAAATTGCCCTCATTGTCCCAGTGGAACAAGCGATGTTTTCACCAAAAGCGTCGATGTAACATTCAGAGGATGTCGTAAATTGACAAAAATATATTATACATAGCCAGATTCCTGTAGCAGCTCTACGCGGCTACGCCGTAGGCCTTTCGTAGGCAAGAAACCGTGGCCCTGGCCGTCGCATAGGCAAGTGAAGAAACACGGGTGGGTTTTACTCAGTACAAGTCTGACAAGCCCTTCCACTCCCCCCAAAGCGGGAGACGTCATTTCTTGTTTAGCCATCCGAACAAAAAAAACCTCTTTCGTAGGCCTCTTGAAAACAGGCTCATTTTCTATTTACTGACAGTTTTTAGTCCTTGGTTTTTATAACCGAAGACTGCGGTGGTCTGGGTTGCTTATTTTATAATTATAACTAGACTAATAATTTTCCTAGCCCAAAGTTGTTCATGATATTGAAAATAAGCGTGATTACTTAAGTATAGTCGGCTTTCAAATGTTAAAGTAAGAAAAGACAGTTTATAAGAACGGCATGTAGGTCAACGATTTTTTTTTAACTTGACAAGACTTCCCAGGTACCGTACCGACGTCTATTGTGGTCTTCGTGCGAGCGGAAAGGACAATGCCGTGGCACCGTACGAACGCGAAGGAGCGTGTTAAAAGCAAATAGTTCACAAAATTACACCTATTACTTAAATTATATTCATTTTATGAAAATGTTTCCGGGATTTTGGACATGGAAAATTGAAGTAGTTTTATTTACTTTTGTACGTATTTTCTCTTATAACACTGTCATTGCACTCCGCACACCTGCCGACAATCATTTTAATGAAGAAGATTATTTGTATGTACCGATTTACTATTTACTAGAATATCAGGTATAATAAGAACTGTACAGATCGATTCGAGATGACATGCGTGCCAACAATCTTACACCACGGGAAGTCAGAGATCGTGCGAAATGGGGGCATATATGTAGGAAAGCGGACCCCGGCCTCCAACGTGAAAGTCGCGGATGCAACCGGGATTATACTCAGATGATGACGATGATGTACAAATCGAATCGCACATACTGACGATGAAAATAGCACGAGCTCGCTACCTCCAGAGCAATTCAACTCAACGGTGGCAATGAACAAAACAGAAGTAACAAGTAAGTGTTTATTAAGGTGATAGCAGTGATGGCAGTGGGGGGGCACGTTGCTCGTAGAACCAATGGCCAATGGGGCAGTGTGGTTCTGGAATGACGGCCACGTACCGGAAGACGCAGCGTAGGTAGGCCCCCAAGGTCGTACAAGGTGGACCAATGACCTGGTTAAGGTCGCAGGAAACCGATGGATGCGGGCAGCCCAAGAGCGGTCATTGCGGAAAGTCTTGTGGAGCTTTTGTCCAGCAGCAGATCTCTATAGGCTGAGAAGAAGTACAGATCGATGGATCAGGTTAAGCGACGCTTTCCGCAGTTGTTCTGTGGATCGGTGACCGTCTTTACATACAGAGATCCCTTCCTGCTGCGAAAAGCACGTTAAGCCGTTGACCCTAGCTGTCATTAGTAGATCTTTAAATTCAATCTATACTAATATATAAAGCTGAAGAGTTTGTTTGTATGTTTGAACGCGCTAATCTGAGAAACTTCTGGACCGATTTGAATAATTCTTTTTCCGTTGAATAGCCCATTAATCCAGGAAGGCATTAGGCTATATAACACCACGCTGCGACCAATAGGGACGGAGCATAACCACGCGAACAAAGTCGCTGGCGGCCGCTAGTATTTAAATATTTTTTTACTTAAGTTTAGTAGTTGAACCCATTGCTTGCAGTGGGCTGTCTTCAATAATATAGTAATAATAGTATCTTTTATTTATCCTTAACATAATATACAACAACAACATTATGTATACGTAGTTATAAGTTGGGCGCTACACGTGCCCAACTTATAACTACGTATATCTAATACCTATATGAAGTATGATATATGGACACTAGATTTTAAACAGAGAAATATTTATAAATAGCTTTCTGCCCAAGCTAGACTTATTGAACCTATGTTCAGAGACATCCATTATCATCTTTGTAAGACGACTTAAGAGGGGACTCTAGTGCCGAGGAACTGGGAAAATAGGTACTTGAAGAAACTATTGACGTCGCGCTGCTTCCAACCTCTCCCGGTAATGTGCGAAAAGGACAGTTACAGCTTAGGCTGATTTTACCTATAAAAACGTTGACCAAAAGATGTTTCGTATTCCGTTTTTTGATAATTGTTTTCTTTTTAAAACACGACCGATCTCAATAATTTTTATGTCAAAATTTAGAAGAAAAGTATACCTATGCTTCTATCATTTTCTTTTTTATAAAAACTTATCACGTTTGTCTAATACATCCATAACCTCGCGGTAAACAGGGTTATTTTTCGATTTTGAAGTACTTATCGTATTTATTTTATTAATTAAGTTTCGGAAAAAATAATGATAGGGGCACGTATAATCACGGTGTAAAATTGTAGAAAAAAAATGCTCTAAAAGCATTATCAACGAAGAAAACAGCGGAATAGGTTTGTATAGAGAAAGCACCACTAGAGTTCCCTCTTAAGATTCCACGGTGAACATCTATATATGTCTTATAGTATATTATTAGCATCACTGACAACCCCGTTTGTTTAACAGCGCACTCACTGTACGTTCCAAGGTTGTTTGGAAGAGATCGCATATAGCGATAAGGCCGCCCTTTGTATGTTTTGTATTAGAAATTGTATTTTTTTGATACGTATTTTCTGGTGTACAATAAAGTACTTATACATAAGATATGGATAAATATACATAAGTATATTAACGTTTTTCATTTATGATGTACGTACCTTTGTGTTACTAACATTTCTTGTTCAACACGCGTATGTGTACTATCTATGTATTAATATATAAAGCTGAATAGTTTGTTTGACCACTCTAATCTCAGGAACTACTGGACCGATTTGAAAAAATCTTTTTGCGTTAAATAGCCCATTGATCCAGGAAGGCTTTAGGCTATAACATCACTCTGTGACCAATAGGAGCGGAGCATAACAAATATTTAAAATGTGTATATTTTGCTGTATATTTTGGGGTCTAAATAAAATGTTCTAATAACTACCTTCACGCGAACGAAGTCGCTGGCGGCAGCTAGTTAGTAAATGTACCTCTGCCTAACTTTACTGGGTAAAAACTTACTCTACTGGTAAGGCCTGATGGTATGAGTTACGGTATCTTAATATGAATCAGTAAACACGGTACTAAATCGATTGCCTATTCAGCTGACCAGCGTTACTGCGACTACGTACATTCTTATCGATGTTAATTTCATTAAATAAACTTGCGACGAACAGTGACCCTTGCCGCGATTGTGAAGGTTAGATATGTATATATATAAAATACTTAGGGACTACTCCGAAGTGACAATATCGAATGATCGGATCGGACAGACACACGGCCGAATTGAATGTTGTTGTACTACGAAAAAATCCATTTCGCTACAAATTTAAGTAAAGCACACATTAAACAATTATAACATTTAATAATAATTAATGAAATTTGATACACCAATGAAGGAATCCGCAGACGAACGAGAGTAACCGACATAGCCTGAAGAATTGTAGCACTTAAATGGCAGTGGACCGGGCACATTGCCCGTGGGACCGATGCCCGATGGGGCTGACGGGTTCTCGAACGGCGACCACTCACCGGAAGACGCAGCGTGGGTAGGCTGCCGACAAGGTGGACCGACGACCTGGTGAAGGCCGCCGTATAGATTTTAATCGATGTAGATCGTGTTAGAAATACCACGCTACGCTCCATAACTCAATTAACAGATGTTGGAGAAAAAACAGCCAGGCTTTAGTGGTAAAGTTCGTCACTCACTGGATGTCATCGCCGTTGCCGTAGACGGCAAATGTGGTGTGACGGTCTGGTAACGTTCACAGGGCCATCATGGCAAGAGATAGCCGATAAGACATTGAGATTTGGAAGGAAAAAGGGGAGGTCTTTAACCAGCAGTGGGACACCAAATAGCTACAAAAAAATAGGAAGGGCAATAGGGAAGCGGACCCTAGACTCCAAAGCTGAAAAAGCTTCGGATGCGACTGGGATTAACGCTGAGATGATGATGATGATGATGATTAAATTCTATAAATATCTAGTTTGTTTGGTTTTGACAGAGTACTTTTCGTTGTGGTAGAAAGCGCTTTATATTCAGCGTTATTCTCCTTTGAAAGATTTTCCATTGTCCTGATTTAGGCTAACAGGATGTGATTCTTCGAAGGTACTTTGATCTTAACATGTAATGTAAAGTCTTGAAGTGCCTACTTGTTGGATTGACAAAACGTAGGTACTAAATTATTTTTAGAATCTATAGGTAAACTAACAACTTTCACTAAAAAAAATGTCTCTTTTTTAGAATTATTTAAGACCTGCCACACGAAAAGAACGAAAGAAAGAAACAATGCGTTTATTGACATTACAGCAAAATAAATATAGATATTAATATATAAAGCTGAAGAGCTTGTTTGTTTGTTTGAACGCGCTAATCTCAGGAACTACTGGTCCGATTATAAAAATACTTTTTGATAGTCCATTAATCCAGGAAGGCTTTAGGCCATATAACATCACGCTGCGATCAATAGGGGCGGGGCATATTAAAAAAACGCCGCGAAACCGCGTGGCGCAACTACTTACTAATAATATACCTGAAGAGTTTGTTTGTTTGTTTGAACGCGCTAATCTCAGGAAGTACTGGTCCGATTTTTTAAATTCTTTTTGCGTTTGATAGACCATTAATCCAGGAAGGCTTTAGGTCATATACTTAGGTTCACGCTGCGATCAATAGGAGCGGAGCATATTAAAAAAAACAACTCCACGCGAGCGAAATCGCGAGCGGGTGCTGGTACACTATAAAAACATGGAACAAAGATGTAAAAGCCAAAATATAGTTAAAAAAACTAAAAAAACATGCTTTAAAAAAAAATAAAACTAAAAAGTTAAAAATAATTTTAAAAAAGCGTGAGGCGCTTTGTGCAACAATTTTTGGATATTACGCGCCTCACGCTTTTTTTTAAATTATTTTTAACTTTTTAGTTCGATATTCTTAAAAAAAAAAAAAAAACTAACGAACGAACGTATTGAAAACGGTGGGACATTTTACAGTAATGAGCCGCTCACTCGTAGTCTAACGAGTTAGAGACGGACAAACAAACACACAAGCAAACAAGCAAACAAGCAAACAAGCAAGCAAGCAAGCAAACAAGCAAGCAAACATACAAGTGAAGCTAATAAAAAGCATGTAAAAAGAGCCTCAGCTCAGCATAATTACAAATGACAACTGTAGATGTGCCACCTGACGCTGATTTTCAGCTGCCACCCTCTTCACCGATTTCGTGGTAAAATATTAGCTAATATCAATATGGTGGCTGGCTGACTGCCTGAGGCTTTAACATACCTCATCATCATCATCATCAGCCTCTACTCGTCCAGTGCTGGACATAGGCCTCCTTCATGGCACGCCAATAAATTCGATCCTGAGCAGTTCTCCGCCAGCCACAACAAGCCACCTTTTTGATGTCGTCGCTCCATCTCGCCCAAGGGCCACGCTACGTTTGCCGAGACGCGGCCTCCACTCGAGGACTCATTTACCCCAACGGTTGTCGGTCCTGCGGCATATATGACCAGCCCATTGCCACTGCAGCTTGCTAATCCTCTCAGGTATGTCGGTGACTCTGGTCCTCTGTCGGATCACCTCATTTCTGACGTACCGTACCTACATTTACCATTTACCCACCGTTTGCTGGGCGAAATCTAGTCGTAAACTAAGTAGTTATAGGTTACTTGCTGTTTAACTGTTGAACGTGATCATCGTCACGAATTATCTTGTAGGTACCTCCCCTAGCTAACAATTTATAAATCGATTACGCTTTCACGAACGTGAAACGTTGAAACGACGGCAAAGACTCAATATATCATTGTTGTACAACTCTATAATGTTTGCATACGGGTTCTCTTATAAGTGATTGTTACACTACACTGTCACCTAAATAAACAAAAGAAATAATACAAAATACACATACAATATTTAAAGAAAACCCCGTTCGACCCATAAGGATAATAAAGATTAGGTAAACTTATAACCAAATATAATATAAAATTTTACGTAATCATCATAGTAACAACACTAATGAATTTTGAAATAATCTTTTTTCCCGCGAATTAATTCCAAGTTCCCCAAAATTTGGTGTTTTTTTTTAAAAAGTGACAACACCAGTTTGATGGTATTATTAGACATATAAGCTACGCGACCACGTGCCGCGTGCCCTGCCCCCCGTCGCCCGCGGAAGTGTTGCCTACCGCACATGTATTAAGTTACCTGTTTTTGCGAAATAAAACTTATTTTTTTAGGGGTTTGTTTTTAAAGATAGCCCAGCTTTGTATCCCTTAGTAGAATCAGTTATCGATACCTAACAATACCTTCACGGATCGGACAGGGTTTTCTTTACATATTGTATAGCTGTTTTATAGGGTGCCATACCCAAAGGGGAAAAGCCGCACCCTATTACTTAGAGTTTACTGTCTGTCTATCTGTCAGGCTGTATCTACTCGACCTCGGTTCCCAGAGGCCGTGTATCTTTTGGAGGTTTCCACACGAAAACAAAAAAAAAACTGTATCTCTTAAAACATGATAGCTAGTCAGTTGAAGGTTTCACAGATATTTCTATTGTTGCTATAACAACAAATACTAAAAGCATTTTATTTTTAGTTTTGTTTTTATAGCTAATGGTACGGAACCAATACACTTCGTACGCGAGTTCGACTTGCATGTGACCGGTTTTTAACGAAAGCTATGTTTTTTGAAACTTCATACAATTAAAAGGTTATTTAGTAATACGTGATCCCGATAAAATATGTTACAAGTGCTGATTACCCGATTTATTTCCTCATATCCGAGGTAGTTTCCGGAAGTGAATCCATTGGTGGCCGCGCACAAACTTCATATTGTATTAATTAGTTGCACTTAACCCTTGAAACGGTTTTCATAAATTGATTGAGTGTTACTCAAATAATAATTAGAAGTTCAAAGGTACTTAAATGAAGTAAATTCTACCTGATGATAGCTTCTTCTTCATCTCAGCCTATAGAGGTCCACTGCTCTGGATAAAGGCCTCCCCCAAGGCTTTCATTCCATTGGGGGGCATTGCCATAATTCCCACGCTTAGCAGGCCGGTTGGGAATAGCAGTAGGTTGATATTGCAGAGGAGATGCGCTGCTGCCAGCTTCCATGGTGAGAGTTCCCTTAGTCGCCTCTTACAACACCCACGGGAGGATGTGGGTTGGTACTATACTTTGCCCGGTACCACACGGGACATATTACAAAGAAAAAATAAATTTACACGATAAAAAGCTTTTTACAAAAAAATAGAAACCGACTTCAAAAAAACACTTAGAAAAAATAATTTTGCTTTTGTCATGGCTCTAGAAGTCGGTGTCGAGCTAAACAACAGAAACCTCGAGACACCGATTTCTAGAGCCATGCCATTATTTTTTCTTTTTAGATGTTTTTTTGAAGTCGGTTTCTATTTTTTTGCAAAAAGTTTTTATTTCATGCTTTTCAGTGTCCTAGTCGAAATTTGAACATTACTTTTTTCACCTCATAACAATAGTGGCAGCCATAACCCATGTTAGAATAAGTTCTCATCAATACGAAAAAAATCCCTAACTCAAAAATTACTGAACCGATTTTGATGAAACTTATAGTATTCCCTGAGTTGAATAATACATAAGTAGTACAACAAAAAAAGAATTACTTAAATCGTACTTGTACGCGCACAACATAAAAACATACATACATAAGTACATATACCTACTTGAAAGGAGATGTTTCATTTTGGGCCACCACTATGTACGCTATATAGATAAAAAGGAAAAATATAGGAGATTTTCATAAAAATACTACTAAATTAATTTGAATAAAAATACTAGTATATATAATTAATTATTTGAAACGTATACAAATATATATAATTAATTATTTAAGTGAGATAACCCTTTCTTAAGATAGCCATGACACATTTTATGACGTTTGATTGGCGACTTTGACAGTTCTATTTTCCCGGGGTGTTCGTGTCGAGTGTTAATTTGAGTTGATTACAAGGAATTTCTATCTAACCTGGAATGTGAACTATCGATCAAAACGCGGTCCGAGGGAGATAGCTTCACAGTAGCCCTCTGTCCTTGTTGTGTAAGGTGATTATTATAATGGAATTTACAAGGAATGTACGTAAAATATTTTTTTTCACTTAAGTATATTAGGTACCTGAGTTTTAATGAACATTTAGGCATGGATGCGAACTTTTTAATTAAATTATTGACTTTTAAAAATGGATGAATAAATTGATGATGTACAGACAACAGCAGGTCAACCTATCCGAAACTGTACCTTTAGATAAATAAAATATCTACAAGAAAGCAGATTTTAATGTCATTAAAAATATCCAATAAAAGTCACTTACTTATTATGCACACAATGACTAAGTGCACATTTATTAATTACTCCGAAATTTATGGTCACCCTACATACAAACAAAATAACTTTTATATGATTACCGCAAAAACCTTACTTAAAGAATGATATTCCGCATCCAGAGTATGACTCACTATTGCAGACATTAATGGCATATGTTATGACATTAATGCATAATGTTTTTTACCATCTTTTTTCTAATCGAAATTGTTGGTTTCAAACAAAATTACAAAAAATAAATACGGGTAACACTTAGAAAGAGACAGAGGGCTATTGGGACGCTTTCTCCCTCGGACCGTGTTCTCTTCAAATAAAGTTTTATTTCCGATCGACCTTATTGCTCTTGCGATAGAGTCTTCTTTTAAATAAGACACGTATGCAAGTTCACATTCCAGTTTAGGTAGAAATTCCTTGGTTAATTGTGTTTATTTAATGGTCCGTGTGTTCGAAATTCATGTTTTGGTTTTTTCGCGGTCATATGGTAGATAATAAAGATACGACAGCCTTAGATATATGAGACGTAAATCAAATATCACTGTCAAAATCTTATTTCGCGTATTGCTGACCACCATATTTATTAGTACTTGTGTTGCACTCCTTGGCTGAGTTAAATTGAATCTGTATAAAAACTGAGCCAAAATTTAATTATAGCGTAACTATACCTAGTATTAAATGTACAATGTGCTGGCCCAGGCTCCATACATTTCTGAAACATCTCCTTTGGCTTACAGACATACGGGTCGAATTGACAACCACCTTTTTTTGAAGTCGATTAAACATCTAAAAAAACTAAAGTCGATTAGAAATAAAAGTAAATTCAAGTTTAATTCATCTTTTTCTTTCTATCTCATTAAAAAAAGGACAGAATTTATTAAACATTAGTTTAGTTAGTAGTTTCATGCGGAAAACATTGTGACTCAATAAAATAAATCCACATATTTTACTGCGAAAATAACAGTGGATATAATAAATATCTGTTGCAATTAAAGCGTGGACAAATTTAAATGTCAACGTTCATCATCATCATCATCAGCCTTTACTCGTCCACTGCTGGACATAGGCCTCTTTCATGGCACGCCAACAAGCTCGATCCTGAGCAGTTCTCCGCCAGCCACTACCAGCCACCTTTTTGATGTCGTCGCTCCATCTCGCCCAAGGGCGTCCCACGCTACGTTTGCCGAGACGCGGTCTCCACTCAAGGACTCGTTTACCCCAACGGTTGTCGGTCCTGCGGCATATGTGACCAGCCCATTGCCACTTCAGCTTGCTAATCCTCTCAGCCATGTCGGTAACTCTGGTCCTCTGTCGGATCACCTCATTTCTGATGCGGTCCTTCAGAGAGACGCCCAACATAGCCCGCTCAATGCGTTCGTACCACGAACAGAAGTTCGACGCGTCGTAGCGTTTAATGTCAACGTTAATGAAAACAAACTGTTCATTGCTGAAAATTCACCAGTTACGTCGTTGAATTGTTTATAAATATTGAGTCTCGCGCATAAATAGAGGTCAAAAGTTCTGTTTATTGTCTGCACTACGGTTAAAAGTAACCTTTGCCGGCAGCAAAAAGACGCCTGAAGAGAGATCGTCTCGTTAGTTTCACAGAGGCATAGTTAGGGAAAGGCGCCAATTAGAGCAACAATCTCTTTTGCGCGCCAGACAGCTTGCACCGGCTTACACTCGTTTGGGACAAATAGCATAAAACGTACTCCGTCGGCAGACTCACCTATCCTTACACAGCTTTCTTGATATAGAGCCCACATTTCTGTGAGAACGGTAGGTACCCAGTTAATCTTTTGTATAGTCATATTTATCATAAAATCGTATTCACGATCAATTGGGTTGTATCCTAAAAAAATATTTAATGTCCATCAGATAGATTTATAAAAAATACTAGCTTTCCGCCCGCGGCTTCGCCCGCGTGGAGTTCGGTTATATCGCGCTTTTTAGATTTCCCTCGGGAACATCAAAATTTTCCGGGATAAAAGGTAGCCTATGTTCTTTCTTAGGGTCTAAAGGTTGTCTGTGCCAAATTTCATCAAAATCGGTTGAGAGGTTTAAGCGGGAAAGCGTAACAGACAGACAGACAGACAGAGTTACTTTCGCATTTATAATATTAGTATGGATTGAACACGTATTTTTTATTTCGTTCAAATACTTAGGAAGATTGATTTGAAATATCGCATGACGTCACGCCGTGGTACAAAATATACCACGGCGTGACATAATTAGCCCCCACTCCGTAACTTTAATACATTTATTATTATTAATAATAATATAATTACTTTAATAATAATATTATTAAAGTAATTTATTAAAAATTACTGAGATATAGCATCTCAGTAATTTTTGGTAATTTCGATAAATTAAAAAATACGTGTCTTAATTTTTTTTTATTATAGACGGACTAATTATTTTTTTGATTTTCATACCTTGAATACATCCTTATTCATTAAGACGTGTTATCAGTGACTGCGGGATGAATTAATTAATTTATCCAATGCCGTTTCATCATTTATTTCCCTCTACGCCATTCTTCGTGTTAATTGAATAATTAGCGGCGAAGTTCCTTTTGATACCAACTGCTTGTTTATTGAAATGTTTTGATTTCGTACAGGTGCTATCGTGATTGAGACGCGGAACGTCACATTTGTTCGCTGGAATACAAAATGAGTTCGCAGGGTTTGTTTACGTCTCCTTGAACAATAATTACAAGCCAATGAACAATGTAACGGTACTTAACACAAATAATTAAATCACATTAAATATTTACTGTGTAATCGTTTCTAAATACGATTAATTAATACGTTTGTGTATTATGTATTTGTTTTTGTAGGTTTCATACCATTATTTAATTTGAAATACGGTAACAAACCGCTAGCAAGCACAGCCAAATAATTAAGAGGTTGGACTTACAGAAGGCTTCAGGCGATGTACTCCTGGTGTGCTGGAGTGGACGGAAGCCTCCACCTGATGTCCACTTAGCGCTATAGACTTGCCGATAAATTCACCAGCTGGTGGCGGTTTGGATTTCGGTTACTTGATGTTATTCACAAACCAGGGTTACGGAGAGAAAGCAAAGGTATACCCTTCTTGAGTTTTGATCATTCTCCATTCCTTAATGCTGATTGAATGCTCCGCCAGGCAATGAGGTTGAAGGGAAAAAATGAGGGAATATTTGAATATGCTTGCTTATTGGTTTATGTAGTTGTTATGTGAATTAACAGAAGCTATTTTGATCATAAAATTTAAGTGAAAATTATCGCAAAAATCACAACTTTATCGGTACACAATTAGGTAGAAAGTCATAAAGATGCAATGGGAGGAGGTGACATACCTGTCATACCTCTTTCTTTCTGCTGTATCAGCTCCACTGCCTCGGACAGCACCCCAGTCTAACACTATCTAGAGCATTTTATTTTCGTTCATTTGTTAATTTTTTTATCAACGTGCAGGGTAGCACGTAGATAATTCTTTTTTTTTTTTTTTTGTTAGGTCTGATTTTTGTCTACAAATTAAAAATAAAGTTTGAAAATTTTATTTATGTTTTATATTCGTTGGTCTAGCAGTTGTTATATTAGGAATTGATTTTTGCATTATTTCTCCGGCTGTATTTACTATTAATTTCGGAATAATCTTAAGTATTGTAAAGAGAGATCCAAAATTTTGTTGACTAGGATCACATTATTTCACCGCTACACAAAACTGTGTATCATGACAAACGCTGTCTTTTGGCAAAATCCTTTTGACATAATATTAATCTATGACGTAGCTGCTCGGACTCACTCGTGAGGATGTAATGTCGTTATGTGGCCAGGCGTGTCCTCTTTGTAGGACACATGTGGGTTGCTAAACAATATTTATATAGTGCTATACCCGGTATGCTATGATGTACGGATAATATAGTCGTAACTCATAGGGAGAATTCTACCAAACTAAGTATATGTATTTACATCTGATCCTGTTAATGTGTTTAGAATTTTGAGCAGTTTTCCATGTCACAATTGCCAGGAAAGTCAATTTTGTGTGTTATTATTTCACATATAGGTAAGCTACCCAGCTAGTACTTAGATCATTTGACGGCTTGCCGGCCTGGATAAGCTGTAATTGAATACTGCGCTGCGTGTCACGGGTTCGATTTTCGCACAGATCAAACATTCTCGGTATTTTTCTCGGTGGTAGGCCACAACATCAGCCGCCGGCGTAAGTTACCACCCACCAGACAAAGTCATGCCGCCAAGCGATTCATCGTGTTCCGGCATGCTGTCTGGTGAAGCCGTACGGAGGACAGGTCTGAGCAGTTGTGTTGCGATGTACGTGCCGGGTACGATGCGCGAAATGTTGTTGTGTCGGGAGTTTGGTTGTGGAGGGCCAGATCAATATATCCCTCTGGCGCAGCATCATTGGTCGTGTTGTTGGGTTTAACATTGCATCACCCCGCTCAACTGCCGTCTTCCTTCCTATTTACTCAGTTCTTTTGAGTGAGTAGGCTTAATAAACTGGCGCGCTTTACCATCAACGATTGCATCACTGCTTACCATCAGGCGGGATTGCAGTCAAGCGCTAGTTTGTAATTTATATAAAGCCTGTTTGTTTATGTGAGTTTATAATACACCCACGATACAGGAGAAATTCTTAGTGTGGGGCAATGTATTTTTAAATAAAAATTAAATAGATGCATGCACATGCATCTAGGTACTTAATTTTTAACTATATTCTTAATTTTTTTTGCCACATTAATTAATTAAAATAAATATCTATTATAAAAATAGCTCTGCGAGTCGCAAAACTTAAGTGGCAGTGGGCAGGGCACATTGCTCGTAGAACCGATGGCCGATGGGGCAGTAAGGTTCTGCAGTGGCGGCCACGTACTGGAAGACGCAGCGTAGGGAGGCCCCCAACAGGTGAAGGTCGCGGGAAGCCGATGGATGCGGGCAACACAAGACCGGTCAGCGTGGAAAGCCTTAGGGAAGGCCTTTGTCCAGCAGTGGACATCTATAGGTTGAAGAAGATAAAAATAGCACAACGATATGACTCTGTGGAGGCTTGTAATTAGCATACTACTTTACCTAATAGATACTACTTTTGTGTCTAATAGCGGTAAGCCGCCCAAACAAAATAAAATTAAAAAGTAAAATAATAAATGTTTATATTGCCTAGTATAAACACAAATGCAATATTTGTGCAATACATGTCTCACTTGAAGAACGAACTCCATAATATACTTTCATGGAATTGCTGACATCAAAAATGTCACAAAGTTGCAAACGTAATATTACGAATCGAACTACAAACGTTGGACGTAGCATTTTTCATTTCCAGAATTTATAGACAAAATACTGCTAACTGTATCTTTAAATGTAGGTTATGCGACAGTAAATAAAAGAGAAAGGACGATATGAGTCACTGGGTTCTCGAACAATGGGAATAGCATTTCAAGCGTTACAACTGTAGGCAATCTTAACGTCACACATATACTGCGATTTGAGCTGCATAATAGGGATAAAACGGATTCCGACGAGGAAACACTAATTTTGGCATTACAACTTTAACAAAAATTCATCATCATCAATTCAGCCGAAAGACGTCCACTGCTGGACATAGGCCTCCCCCAAGATTCTCTACGACGACCGGTCCCGCGGCTTCCGCATCAAGCGGTTTCCCGCGACCTTCACCAGGTCGTCGGTCCACCTTATCGAGGGTCTGCTGCGTCTTCCGGTGCGGATTCGCTACTCGGGCCGACAGGGCCCCATCGGGCATCGGTCCTACGGGCAATCTGCCCGGCCCACAGCCACTTTAGTGTTGCAATTCTTCGGGCTATGTCGGTTACTCTCGTTCTTCTGCCGATTTCCTCATTCCTGATTAGATAGCCCTTTTCATTGCCCTCTGAGCGAAAGAAAAAAAAGAGGAAGAAACAGAGAAAGAGGTCAATCGTCGAATCCAACTGGCTGGGCTGCTTACGGGAACCTACGTAGAATCTTCTAACAAAAATTACGTAACAGAAAAAGGATATAATCTCATTTTAATTTTATAATTATAGACTAGTGCTTGGCCGCAATCCCGCCTAATGGTAAGGTAAGCAGTGATGCAATCGTTGACGGTAAAGCGCCCTAGTTAATTAAGAACCTATTCACTCTAGGCTTGAAGACACTTAAATTTTAGTCAGACGGAAACACCGCCGCTGGCAAACTATTCCAATCCCTCGATGTACGCGGTATAAAAGACGAGGTGAAACGCTTCGTCCGGATCGTAGTGGTGTCAACAACCTGGGGATGAATACTCGCCGTACGAGTACGATCTCATCGTCAATTTTAGAATTTTTGTAATCTTTTAAGGTCTAAACGTTTACAAGAAAGTGAATCGACTTGGTTGTACCTGTTGCCAAAAAAACGAAGGTAACGTAAGTTCTGCGCTACATTGGCGCTTTACCACTACAAACTAGCTACTTCAACATCGCGTCTAAGCAACTTTGGCGCTGCACAGACGTTGGAGAAGCGCCAACACTCATAAAACGCCAATAGGATGTCGGCTTAACAGTCGCGACTTACGAGTTAAACACAGGCGGGCGCTTTACTTTGTGTAAATTATTTCATCAGCATTACTCTCGAAACAGCAAAGGAATATATCGTGAGGAAACAGGGCATGTTCTAGAATCAAAGTTTCAAGGACCTGTGTGACCTCTAGTAACCCGCTCTGGGCTTGCGTCCTGAATAGGCTATTTGACAGTATTCAATTATTTGTGATTTTTTGCTTTAATTGCATAAAATGAGGGTTCTTTATATCATTTACAAGAGTTTTAATAAAAAAAGAATAACAATTAATATATCCAAAACACAAAAATATGTTTGGCTTTTTGTTTCTCGCGCCACACATTGTGAAACGATCCGGATTGGCTAATGTCGCGATGACGTCATACGCGCATCATCGCTTGTTTTCGGCAAACTTATAAACTGTTTTTCGGGGGTTTTTATCGATTTATTTGTACAACCCAGTACAGCACACCACTTGTAAACCATTTTATTAGATAACAACAGCAAATAATAATTACAAACAAACACCACTGAGAACTGAAAACCGCTTGTGACGTCACTTACCAGGCGCAACGCCATATTGCTAATTATGTCGTTTTCGCGGCTTATTTGAATTTTGAATTTTTATTTGCATATTTCTTACGAAATACGTATTTAAAATTAAAAAAAAAATACTTTGGGTGAACTTCTTAACCGCAACCAAGTACTTCAAGATAAAAATTATAAATCTGTCAAATAGCCTATTACAGCTACCTTTTGCAGAGAGGAGATGCTTGTTCCAGCAGTGGAAAATTTATAAGCTGATTATGCTAATAAAGTTGTACTTTGAATATTTCAGTTCATTTAAGGTAAATATATGTTTAAAATAAACATCTCTGTAATCAAAGGGTGCATTTATCATTTTGCATTTGCACTAGCAAATTGCATTAAACTTGGCAAGCTTTTAAATAGGCTAATAGTGCAATGTTTTATTCGGGTTAAAAAACGTTGAGGTTAAAATACCTATTAGAGGCTATTGACCTTGATGGCATTTCCTTAGCTAAATAAAAGACTTTTTACCGTCAAACCGGACACCGAAATTCGTAATTAGGTGTTCGGTTAAACAAGTGTAGGAGTTGAGCAAGCTAGGAGTGTCTGATGAGACTTATAAGTGAGTTACACAAGTTCAGATTAAAAAAACCTCTAATGCTTGACCTTAAGGGTTGGGACACATCTGCGGAACGTACGGCGCTGAAAGCTCAGCGACTGAAGTGTCAGTCGCTATATTCAGTTGTTATGACAATCCAAACGGTCAAAACGCGGCGTATTCAGCGCGCGGTATTCCGCGCGTATTCGGTGTGCCGTTTTTGTGACGTACCAGAATTGCCCAGAAAAATGGATTTAATTATAATGTTAGCTATTATAGAGGACTTAGAAGAAGTTGCCGCTCTTCGCTACCGCCACGCGGGCGATGCACAACTCACGCCCAACGTTCAGCTACGCCCGCCGAACTTTCGGTCGCGTATCGCATCGCGTAATGTGTCACTCGCTATGCAAAATACATTCAATGCGTTTTAGCTGAAAAAAGACCCTACGCCGAACGCGGCGTAACTTCGGCTGATGTGTCATAGAGTAGGTACTAGAAATACACTGGCGAGCGTATTTAGCCAAACTTTCGGCGCCGTACGTTCCGCAGATGTGTCGCGACACTTACGCTATCAACAGTAACTCAATAAAAGGTTCTATACACTCTGTATAAATGTCGTGGATACTTATTTATCTCAATTTATGAACAACTAGCTGACCCGTGCGAAAAATACGCACTATACTAATTAGAATTTTTAAGTCGTTTTTATAAATAAACAGTGAAGCGGAATAATATGAAAATAGTATTCCATGGTACCAGGGACGAATATCTGTCGCTTCGTGGGTCGGACGTTCAGATTGGTTCGATAGAAAGAGAGAACAAGGGAGAAAACGGTTTCAGACCCTTGGAGAAATAATATATGTTGATTGTATAAATATAATGGTACAACTCTCTATCTCAGACACACGCATACACTCATACTCACTCAGCCACACACTACACACAAACTAACACACCATACAATTGATCGTTTTGTTTTGTTTCCTTTCATTTCTCTCTTTTTATTGCTTATTTATGTATTATTATTATTTAAGCGAAGAGAGGACCCTTTAACTACAGGCATTTCTATACATAAATGGAAACCTCGTAAGCCAAAATGAAATGAAAGGAATTTCTATTTTTTTATCTGAACCTCTCTAAGTACTAGGTAATTGTAAAATGACTACTAATATATAAGTTGTTTAATATAATCGTCTATTTGCTTCATAATTCATTCATACTAATATTATAAATGCGAAAGTAACTCTGTGTGTCTGTCTGTTACGCTTTCCCGCTTAAACCTCTCAACCGATTTTGATGAAATTTGGCAGAAACAATCTATAAACCCTGAGAAAGGACATAGACCTTTTATTGAAAAAATTGATATTCCCGATGCAAATCTAAGCAGCGCGATATAAATAATGAACAGTTTAATATAACATGATCAGCTTATAATTTTTCTACTACTGAGGAACAGGCCTCCTTTCAGTGAAGAAGACTGGACCGTGAATAAGTGATCCATCACACAGCCCTTGAGCGGGATGGAAGAGGTCACATGCCGATTTCCTCACTATGGTTTCCTTCACCGTTTTGAGGGTAGTGGTGACGAAATAATTTACTCAAAGCAAAGCACCTGCCTTGGTTCTAACCTACGACATACAACACGTAAGTCAGGTCCATTGGGTCGCCACCGAACTAATTTTAAAACTACTTATTACATTTACGATTAAATTCTTTAGTAAAATGTCTGTATTCAGTGGATAGAAGGAAATTAAACGTTGTATATGCTATTGACATTATTATTAATTGGGTTGTATCCTAAACAATAATTTAATGCCCATCACATAGGTTTATAAAAAATATTGAACACGCATTTTTTATTTTTTCTTTCATTCAAATACTTTACTTCAAATACTTACTTAGGATGCGACTGGGATTAACGCTGGGATGATGATGATGATAATATTGATTTGAAATGTTGCATGACGTCACGCCGTAGTACAAAAAATACCATGGCGTGACGTAATTAACCCTCACTCCGTAACCTTAATACGCTATATCTCAGTAGGTTTTGGTAATTTCGACAGTATAAAAAAATACGTGTCTTAATTTTTTTTATCCATACTAATATTATAAATGCGAAAGTAACTCTGTCTGTCTGTCTGTCGGTCTGTCTGTCTGTCTGTCTGTCTGTCTGTCTGTCTGTCTGTCTGTCTGTCTGTCTGTCTGTCTGTCTGTCTGTCTGTCTGTCTGTCTGTCTGTCTGTCTGTCTGTCTGTCTGTTACGCTTTCCCGCTTAAACCTCTCAACCGATTTTAATGAAATTTGGCACAGACAATCTTTAGACCCTGAGAAAAAACATAGGCTACCTTTTATCCCGGAAAAAATTGATGCTCCCGAGGGAAATTTAAAAAGCGCGATATAACCGACCTTCACGCGGGCGAAGCCGCGGGCGGAAAGCTAGTTATCTATAAGACGGACTAATTATTTTTTTGATTTTCATACCTTGGATACATCCCTATTACTAGAGGCCGCTAGCGACAAGCGTTCGCGTGGAGTTAGTTATGCTCCGCTTCTATTGGTCGCAGCGTGATGTTAAATAGCTTATTGCCTTCCTGGATTAATGGGCTATCCAACGGAAAAACAATTTTACAAATCGGATCAGTAGTTCCTATGATTAGCATGTTCAAACAAACAAACAAACTTTTCAGCTTTACATATTAGTATAGATTGGTGAGCGGTTTCTCAGAGTTCCGTCGACTTTGTTTTTATTGGTTGGAGCGAAGGAGATTGAAATCACGTTTAATTGAAATCCCGTTGCTATAGGAGATGTTTCAGAAATCTATGGAGCTTGGGCCAGACATTGTACATTTAATGCTAGTTATAGTAACGCTATATTTAACTGTTTTTAATGTTAATTTCCCATATTTTGTTTTTATCAATTTTTTCCGGGATAAAAGGTATTTTATCCAGGAAAAATTGGATATTCCCGAGGGAAATCTAAAAAGCGCGATATAACCGAACTCCAAGCGGGCGAAGTCGCCGCGGGCGGAAAGCTAGTTTAAAATAAATCCAGCTCATATTTGCATGACGCGTTTCTGTACTCTAACTAGGAGGGTAAATTGTAATCAGACTTACTTATGTACTTAGAAAATTTAAGGTTGTATTTTTCTTTTTGAATAATAGTAGCCGAAAGATTTTGTTTGAATGCTACAAGCGACGTAATCCATACTAATATTATAAATGCGAAAGTAACTCTGTCTGTCTGTCTGTCTGTCTGTTACGCTTTCCCGCTTAAACCTCTCAACCGATTTTGATGAATTTGGGCACAGACAATCTTAAGACCCTGAGAAAGGACATAGGCTACCTTTTATCCCGGAAAAAAATTGATATTCCCGAGGGAAATCTAAAAAGCGCGATATAACCGAACTCCACGAGGGCGAATCCGCGGGCAGAAATCTAGTATTAAATAAAACGTAAGTCAGATTTCTGAGACTGATGACTATCACACCCTTTCATAATCCAGGAGAACTTTCGATGAAATGGAAGCAGGTTCTTCACATGAATCCTATTCAGCTAATCTATACTAATATCCTTCTCTGCATGAGAGGGCTGTGCCCAGCAGTGGGACGATAAAGAAAAAGGTTAATGACGATACGATACTAATATATAAGGCTGAAGAGTTTGTTTGTTTGTTTGAACGCTAATCTCAGGAACTACTGGTCCGATTTCAATCATTCTTTTTGCGTTAGTTAGCCCATTAATTCAGGAAGTGAATGTAAGTATATACCATCACGCTGCAAAAAATAGGAGCGGAACATATAAATAAAATATCGAGACAAACGCGGGTGAAACCGCGGCGCGCAGCTAGTAATCTATTAAAGGTTATCGTATTGAATGTACAAAGTTCTATGTAATCTGAATTGTCCCATTCGCGTGCGTCCCACAAAAGCGTGTCTCCAATTAGTCGAATGCATCTATAACCCGCGCAGATAAAGAAAAGATCTGAAAATGGCGGCGGATACTTATGGTACGGTTGACAAAACATGCCATTGTTCAATCACAAACAAAATGCTAAGATAGAAAAATGTCAAATTTACGTTGTAAATATTGCTATTTACAACGTAAATTTGACATTTTACTTGTTTGTTGTTGTGTTTGTTTTTGTTGAGTTTGATTGTTCAAACTCAATAAAAACAACAAAACAGAGACTTTAGCGGAACGAAATTAACGATAACTCGGAGTGCATCAAAGTAGGTTGGAAAGCGAATCGATCGATGATTTTTTCTGCAGCGCTTACTTCACTGTGTGAGTATAGGCAGCGATAGAGAGTGAGTGAGAACGCATGCGAGCGGACGCCATTTACAGATCTTTTCTTTATCTGCGCGAGTTATACAGATTTGAACTAATGATTCGGCGAATAGTCGGATTATTTCAACCGCGTATTGTTAGCAGTAACACAATAGTGTACTGCAATCCTCAACCTGGATATATTTAGTCAATTAAAACGAATATCAATGAAAATCTAAAATTAACAGTTGCTGTTCAAGTGACTTTTGTAGGATTTCCAGTTTTGAGTGTTTGTACTTAGAATAAGTACGTATGGATTGAAGAGTCATGTGTTTTTAAACGCAGGTATAGATCGCGCCAAACATCTAGTCCGCTCTGAAGTTGCTTCGCGCAATTGTATTGCAGGTGTATTTATACATAATATATACGTATATATGTATAAATATATACATATATATATAAATATATATATATATAGTATGCGTATTTATACATATATTTTAATATATACCTATATATGTTTACGTATAAATATATATATATTTAAATAGTATGCGTGACTGTACAAATGCGCGAAGCAACTTCAGAGCGGATAAGATGTTTGGCGCGATCTATAAGTATTGATTTTTTATGACATCATGTCGTGTTGGTCGTGCCGTCTAGTGAAGCCGTAAGGAGGACGGGTTCGAGCAGTTGTGTTGCGATGTGTGCCGTTTATGGAGGGTTTTCAGATCAATCTCCCTCTGGCGCAGCATCAGTTTAGCATTGCATCACCTCACTCAACTGCCGTCTTCCTTCCTAATCACTCAGTTTTCTTTGAGTGAATACGGCTCTTGATCTTAATAAACTAGCGCGCTTTACCATCAACGACGCTTACCATCAGGCGGGTTTGCGGTCAAGCACGAGTTTATATTTATTTAAAAAAAAAATACTAAAGAAATCATTGCTGTATTGTAGCTAACTCAAATTCAGCCGTACCAAACCCATAGTACCAAATTCCAAAATCAGGCCTGCAAAATCGGCTATTTTTTTAGTAAATATTGGTAGTAACTGCGTTTAAATACGCGATATCATCTTCTCAATCCATACGGACTAGATGGACTTCAAGTGGCGTTTCATCAGCAGTCTGTATAACTACTATGTATGGATCTATTCAGTATTTCTAGTAGTTTTTATATTTAGTGTCATGGTGGCCTAGTGGTTAAAACACCAGCCTCTCAAGTATGAGTGTGCGGGTTCGATTCCAGGCCAGGCAAGTACCTACCAATGTAACTTTTTTAAAGTTATATGTCCTTTCTAAGTATATCTTGGACACCAATGACTGAAGTTGAAGGAAAACATCTTGAGGAAACCTGGACTTTATGAGTCTGAACTCGCCAACCCGCATTGAGCAAGCGTGGTGATTACGTTCAATCCTTCTCTGTATGAGAGGAGACCTGTGCCCAGCAGTGGGACGATAAAAGGTTGATGATGATGATTCAGTATTTCTTTGAAGATTCCGTTACCGAAGTCTTCAATACACTACGTCTACAATACACTAAGTTATCAGTAGTGTCTGTATTCATACAATGAAAAAAAGTACTTAAATGCTGCTATAAAAATGTAAATAACGTATAAACTTATAGCTGCAATAAAATAGGCAAGTATCTCTGAGAATACAGAACTAATAGCCAAAATAAATTTTTCGCTTTCAGTTACTTAGTTTTCCTTGCCTTCGCAATGACAAAGGCATGTGAATGGAACGTGAATGTTAGAGGCATGAGGATGAATGAGAATGAATGATGAATGTTACATTATTTATTAACACGTATTCTACCCGGCCTCGATGTCGTAGTAATTGATAGGTTTTCCAAAAGTCCTTCTCCATAAACGACCAATACTTAGTTACATTTCAAACCTCTTAGTCTTTCAACCGAAGTTATATTTTAAGTTGAACCGTTGGATTTATTTGTTTCGCCTCCTCCTTTATACCGCTTACATCGCGGGACTGGAACAATTTGCCAGCGGCGGTGTTTCCGTCGGACTACAATTTGAGTGTCTTCAAGGCTAGAGTGAATAGGCTCTTAATAAACTAGTGCGCTTAACCATCAACGATTGCGTCACTGATTACCATCAGGCGGGATTTCAGTCAAGCGCTAGTTTATAATTTATAAAAAAAAAACATATATTATTACACGAGTCTGAAGTAAAACTAAAGCGATTTCGTATAATCATATCAACGTTGAGTCTGCAGTTTGTAACAGTTATATTATTTTCTACTATTGAAGATGGAGTATTTTATCTCTCGTAGGTCTAAATAAATAGGTCAGCGTCGCGTTTGTAGATTTTGTTCAGCAACAAATTCGTTCAATGTTTCAATGCTACAAGATCAAAACAACACTTGTATAAATCAACAGCTGTGATTGAAAGCAAATGTTTAAATTAAACTCCAGTTTTACCCGGTTTGGGAGTTAAACCAGTCCCAGATTTATGCTAATATTAAATTAACACAATTAGTGTTAATTCATTTCACCATAATTCTGTAGGTTGATTGTTAGTTCAGAATTATCATGATTGAGTCGCAAGCATACTGACGTCGATGTACCTATAGGCACTGTCAACGTTGACATAATCCAATACGAATGGCTATGGAGTTTGCTAATGGAGATTATACCTAGGAGTTTTGACGGGGAAGCTAAGATGAGTGTCACGCGCATTTTTCATTGGACTTTTAAAATTATTTATAGTGTCGTTTACTAAATAAAAGCGCGTGATTTATATAGTAAAAAGTACATTCAGTAAATAATTCATAAAGAACATTGAAATATCGCAGCATAGTTCACGCGTCCGTCTTTTTCAACTGTTATTGGCGATATCCGCCATTATTGTGAAACAAAATTTTCAAAGAATTTCTATAATTTGTTGCCCGTGTTATTGGCAAAATTGTGGTATCTATTCCACAGAGGCCATTGATCAAGAGTTGAGGTTGAATCTCACCTTGGAAAAAGAAGAAGAAGAAGACTATTCTTATGTAGCGGTGCCTACAGCGCCACATGCGAACAACGCGTCTTATTGACGTCACACGAATCCTGCATCTCGCAATCAAAGTTTTCTGTGCAACTAGCACGCATACAAGTTCGCGACATCAACCGGCGGGCAAAGTAGCCCGCCAGACAATCCCAGTCTGGTTGGAGGATCCTCCCTTTTCTATGGGGGATGAGTGAGCTTTACATGCCGCTCCTCATACCTCCACACTTATAATCCATTAGTTGCGCTTCGCGGATACACACGCCTAAGTTTAGTTTTTTTTTATTATTATTATAAGCTAGTGCTTGATTGCAAGCAGTGTTAATGGTAAAGCGCGGAAGTTTATTAAGCCTATTCACTTAAAATCTTAGTGAGTAGAAAGAAAGACGGCAATTGAGCGAGGTGATGCAATGTTCAACCCAATAACACGACCAACGATGCTGCGCCAGAGGGAGATTAATCTGCAGACCCTCCACGATCAAACTCGCGACACAATAACAGTTGGCGCCGTGTAACCGGCACACATCGCAATATAACTGCTCAGACCCGTCCTCCGAACGGCTTCACCAAACATCATGCCGGAACATGACGAATCACTTGGCGGCAAGACTTTGTCTGATGGGTGGTAGCTTCTGCCGGCAGCCGATATTATGAATTGCAATGTATTACAAATTTCATCCAAATCTGTTTAGTAGTTCTAGCGTGAAAGAGAAACCAACATCCATCCCTACATTCGCACAGACTTTCACATTTATGATATTTTTAGGATTAATAAAGTTATAATTATAAACTCATTTATTTACTTATCTGGTGGCTGGTAGTGGCTGGCGGAGAACTGCTCAGGATCGAGCTTGTTGGCGTGCCATGAAAGAGGCCTATGTCCAGCAGTGGACGAGTAAAGGCTGATGATGATGATGATGATGATGATTTACTTATCTGACAGTTATTTAACAAACATATATTTTTATATCACATACTCTTGAAAAATGACATTTAATAGGTGTTTTATGTGGATTTATTCGAATGCAGTCGTTGTGGCCTAGTGGTTAAAACACCAGCCTCTTAAGTATGAGTTTGCGGGTTCGATTCCCGGTCAGGCAAGTATCAATGTAACTTTTCTAAAGTTATATGTACATTCTAAGTATAAGATATACTCCACCATCACCAATGACAGATTAAATAAGGTAAACGTAAACATCTTGAGGAAACCTGGACTTTAAGTCTGAAATTGCCAACCCGCATAGAGCAAGCGTGGTGATTACGTTGAATCCTTCTCTGTATGGTAACAGACCTGTGCCCAGCAGTGGGACGATAAAAGGTTGATGATGATGATGATGATGATAATGATTCTAATACGCGTTTATTTATTTATTTAATTAAGGTTCACCAACAGTTGCTACAGATATTTTACACATAACTAAAACATACAAAACTATTGTATCTTAAATCTAACTGCACAACCAATTACAGGCAAACACCATATGCTAAGCACTCTTTGTAATTTTATGAATATACGTTGATGATTGGTTCAAATCAAATCAATCAAATCAAATCATTTATTTCAAATAAACCAGTTACAGGCACTTATGAATTGTTAGAAGGTCGGTCAGTCAATAAGATGAAGCTAGTCGCCCATTCCAAAGAGTAGGTACCTATGGAGAAGAACGGGCAAGAAACTCCATGGACACTTTTAAATTTTCAAGCTATTGTTACAAATATTTGATTACATCATTCATGTTGAAATCAACCGTGTGAGAACGATGCAGAAATATATTGTACGCTGAGAGCGTCCATAGAAAACACTCAAAAATCAATTCAGAAATTAAAATACGCCATGGCAGCTAAGAGATGACCAGTCCCCACTGACGTCGTCCGTTCACGAACATGACGTATGGATCAGCATCATTCAGCTCAACCATATTGAAGGGAACCCAATAACCCAACACACACGCCACCATCAGCGAGACATTTGAGTGAGCATGACATACTCTCAACAGCCAGAGCACAATCAAGTTAATAAAAATGACTAACCCAACAAATAAATGCCTTACAGCACATTCGTACATTGTGCTCACACGTTTGCCATGCAATTATACAATACTAAGAAATTGAATCTACACAATGCTAAGATAGTATTGTCCAAGGTTCAGCAGCTCCAACAGTGTTCCCGAATACTAAGTTTAGCTCCTGTATAGCTGTACAAGTGCCGTGTTGAATAGATATAATAAAAACATGACATTGTGTGCACCATTTAAGTACCATTCACATAATGGAAATCATCATCATCATCATCATCAGCCTCTACTCGTCCACTGCTGGACATAGGCCTCTTTAATGGTACGGCAACAAACTCGATCCTGAGCAGTTCTCAGGTCAGCATAATGGAAATAAATTTGCATACAATAGCTAGCTTTAAATCTATATAGCATAAATTTGTATTTTGCCTGTTATGATTTTATATGGAAGAAAATTTTACACCACAAAAGGTTATGATTGATGACACGGCTAGAATCCCGAATATAATTAATCGTATGCTTAGGTGGGTGGGAGATTCATTGTCATTGCTGGAAAAGAAACAAGTAATATTAATCCGACCTTTCCCTGGGAGCAGGTGCCTTATTTTTAAGTATAAAGCAAAAGTTATATGAAAAATTACGAGTTGGTATCAAGATCGCTACGTGCTCTATAAAGCATCCATATCTTTAACGCCAAAAATCGATGCTACTCTCGTAATGACCTGACTGCGTGCCAAGTAGACAAATGCACTAAAGGAGCTACCTACAGTCGCAATGTTTGAACCCCTACAGGCGCCCTAGTTTGGCGGTGCCCTTACTGTGCCATTTCTTAACACATTCAGCTCGACTGTGTCCGTATACTTGCGCCAGTAATACTTAAATTTATTCCAACTTATTATATAAAGCTTATGTTTTGCTATATAAGAAGTTGGAAGGTACATATATTACATCGCAAATACATTGGTTGGCATGGACGACGGTTCCGTCGATATACGTGTTTACGACAGTTTCATGAGAATTTAACCCGCAATTTTATAATAAATATATGGAATAAATTTATTTTTATTAGGCAATGTGGTTAGTTATGATTTAAGTTGGGTAAATATTGAATGGGGTTTATTAAATGTATAATAACTAGTAAGCGATACTTTAAATTTTAAAGTACTTTATTTAGTAATAATGAAATATAACAAACAAAAAAAAAATTAATCGCTTTATTGTAATTCATTTTCCGTTTCAGACTATTTGTCCTGTCTATTCAAATAAAAACTTCGATAAAATGTCTATAAAATAATAGATTAAATTGGATTTTTTTTGAGTCTAGATTTAAGCTTCGAATCGATGGACGGGTCCCGCGAAGACCGACGCCGGCCAGGGCCGCGCGCCCCTGGCTTGCAGGCAAATGTGTTTTAGCCATTAAAAGTAATTTCCTGAATTTCCATCCGCACATAAAAAGCTTCAAATTGATGCTAACACGAAATACTTTGCGGTAAAACTCTGTTCGAACATATGCAGGACAATATAAAATACAAGATCGTAAGACGTTAGCCTAAACTGTGTCTTATTTCTTGTAGGTTAATACCTTCATTAAATAACAATAAAACCGTCGTCCCAGTTAAGTGCGGACATTACTCGGAATGGCAATGGGACCCCATATCTGTCGCTTGTAGGTGCCTTCCAGAAATGAGTTTCTATTACGTCATAAAAACGTTATTGGCAGTATCGACAAGTGACAGGACATATACCAACTTTATATAAACTTATTACACCTGCAATTAATAATGGAATCAACATCACACTTTCCAGGTTACTCTGCGTTTTAAAATAAAATGAACCTCGTTGCTTTAGCCAGAGCAAACAGTTTTAATGACGATGCATACATTTCGCGTTAAAATAATGTAATAAAACATAAAACCACTTGTTTTGTCATGTTATTAGTAAATGTTTGTTATCTGAGCTTTAACTATTAACGATTTTTACAAGCATATCTATACTCGTTTATACTCGTTAAAAGCTGAAGAGTTTGTTTGTTTGTGCGCGCTAATCTCAGAAACTACTGGTCCGATTTGAAAAAATCTTTTTGCATTGGATAGCGCATTAATCCGGGAAGGCTTTAGGCTATTCAACATCACGCTGCGACCAATAGGAGCGTGGCATATAAAAAAAACGCGGGTGAAACCGTGTGGCGCAGCTAGTAATTTATAAAGCTGAAGAGTTTGTTTGTTTGAACGCGCTAATCTCAGGAACTACTGGTCCGATTTGAAAAATCCTTTTATCGTTGGATATCCCATTAATCCAGGAAGGCTTTAAGCTATATAAAATCACATCATCTCCAGCGGAGCACAACTAACTCCACGCGAACGAAGTCGCTGGCGGCCACTAGTGCTTTATAAACTAACAACGTAACGTATGTGAAACAGCATAATCAGCCTATAGTCCCTGCTGGTACAATGACCTTCTTCAACCCACCACTGGGCCACCACAACTCCATGTACTGATTTAAAAACATTCCTCCACTAATTTTGTTCAATGGATTCACGACCAGGGGCCTTAGTCTGTTATAACAATAGTGTCAGAATGGTTTATTAGTGATCGCATTATGATCTATTTTGACAAGTTTCGTAATCTACTAACAAAATGGCATCATTATACAACGTGTAACAAAAAGGGTATATACATACCAAGGGCATGGCATCTTTAGATGATATCAAATGATATCGGAAGGGTTTTAACTCAAAATAAAATACTCAAAAAATTGGTACTTTTTTCGGTTTTGTGTGTTTCTTAAAATAAAATCATAACAAACGTGGCAGCACGCTACATATGTTAATAACTACTCGTTACCCGTCACGTTACTTGCCAAAATCCGATAAATGTCTTCAATATCTCTGTGCGACTAGTATGACAGTAGCCTATCACAGGCGGTGTTTTTCCTCATAACTTCCTAACATAAAAAGATAGAATTAAAAAACCCTTCCAATATCGTTTGTTATCATATAAAGATGCCATGCCTTTGTTATGTATATACCCTTTATGTTACACGTTGTATATTACCAGTGGTCAATCACTGACACTCCACTCCATATTAATAAATGTTCAAATTAAGCAGTAATGAAACGAAATGAAATCGTTTATTATGCAATTAGGATCAGTGATCACTATGACACGTCATATTATTTTTAACTAGATGGAGCCGGAATTTCCTAACTGACTACCTCTGAGAAGAAAAGCCGCAACAAACTAAGGGATCACCGTCTTATTTCAAGTCCAGACATTAAAAATTAAAATGTGTACAATAATTTACGTGATTTAAAAAAAAAGGTGATTAAAATGTCATAATTACGCATATTGTTTAATGACATTGCTTAGCAGAGCAAGCAGCTCAATTCCAAGCTTTATTGTCTTCTAGATAATCTGTGATTTTATAATACCCCTACTAATACCTAAGTACTTTTTTAGAAAATCATTTATAATATTGGCAATATGGCAATGTCATTCTATCACCATTCCATTACGAGACGGCTGACCGAATCGATCGAACATAATGAATTTAGCAGATTACGAACTTTTTTCTTAATCATAATGTTGGAATGACAGCCTCCGTGGCGTAGCGGTAGCGGACGCGGCCGCTGCGCAAGGTGGCGCGGGTTCGATCCCCGCACAGTGTAAGTATTTGTATGCATGAATATGAATATTTGCACTGGTCTGGTCGTGCCTCGGAAAGCACGTTAAGCCGTTGGTCCCGGTTGCCATACGAACATCTAGTGGCAGTCGTTACGGGTTGTTGGAGCCCTCAAAAGTCCAACAATTGGTCTAACTGCAATACTTCGATGTCGCCTTCGGGTTGTGGAGGTCAGACGGCAGTCGCTTCACGGAAAATGTCGAAGTTTAGCCATATCAGCAGTTGGACTGGTAAAGCGGACCCCAGACTCCAAAGGTCAAAAGACTTCGGATGCGACTGGGATTAACGCTGGGATGATGATGATGTTACTTACATTACAATCTAACATATTAGCTAATAAGTAATTTACTTAAATACTACTTAACTACTATATTCAAGTGATGCTGAAGTCTGTGTTCATGAGCCTTTGCATATTTTTGTATACCCTAGCTATGTTTACGACATCCATTTTGAGGTCCCGGTGAAGGTCGTTGTTTCTAATGTACCAGGGCGCGTTAATTATATCCGTGTGTACTTTATTTTTTTAAATTTATTTTTTAAACGAATATGCTAAACGGTACGTCTGAATCGTAGCAGTGTCAACAACGCATAAAAAAGAAACTGCTGCGTGGCCCTGGCGCACAGGCAAGTGTAGTAACACGGGTGGGTTTTAGTCAGTAAAAGTCTGACACGCCCTTCCATTCCACCCAGAGCGGGAGAGGTCATTTGATGATTTCCCATGCAAAACAAAAAAAAAAGGATGTGTACTCACCGTATGACACGACTTCCAATAATGACGGAATTAAGTTATGTAGGTACCTAATTCCTGCGCACAGTCTCCAATATGCATTCAATAGAATACCGAAGGGCAGGTTAAGCTTAGCCTGTGTTCCAGGCTTTATAGATAAATAATTCAGTAAATTATTAAATAAAAAAGATTTTTTGAGTTTTTGTATTTTGAGTGCATTGCAAAACGCTAATTAGTTTATCCTGACACCTACTTTATTGTATTAAACCTATGTATGGTACTTATTGCTAAAGGACATCTGGCATTCCGGTCTAAAAAAAGATATTACGCGGGCAAACCTAGGATTATTTCCAAGACTTTTTACATCTTTTTCTCAGCTAAATAACTACTCAGAATATGCAGCTATAGGGTTAAGTCATATATTTTTTAAAGATCTTAATATGGTCTAGATATTGGAAATAATTCTAGGTCTGGCCGCGCAATTTTTTTTTGGACCAACAATGTATGCCTGTTGTCCTTTATAAACAATTTGTTGATACAATCTTTACCTTTGCCTATGATATTCCAGTTTAGAAATACACCCAGAAAAAAATTCATTTTCGCCATAAAACCTACTCTGACCGGGAGACCGAAGTAGCTATAAAACTCCTCGCTTAATATTGCAACAAAGTTACATTAAGTCTACGGAAATATAGTTTTGTACATTTATTATGTAACGGAGGGGTCAGGCCAGTCAGTGGGTAGGTATGTACTCGACAGTGTCGTCAATCACGGACTGGTGACAAGCTCAGCCTCGAACACAAAGGGCTGACTTTCGTGATTCTCAGATTGAATCGCATCTGGAGTATTTCCAATCGTGCCTGTTCTATATGTCTGTCGTATATGTCACTATTTGGCCATATGCTACCTCTTTAACCTAAATACTTCAGGCATTCATCCCCCTTTACAAAAAGCGACAACTAGTTTACTTTCAGCCCAGAAAACTGTGGATCGCTCAAGTGGCACTCTGAGGGTGAAGTTAAAATTGCGTTCAAATTAATCAAAAGGATTAATTAGTACTGGGAATAGCGTATGTATTATTTTTTTCAAATGTAAGGCCATGTTTTCAATACAGTCTAAATTTTAGAACAAAGTCATATAATTTAAATACAAAAAAAAAAATCTGTAAAACAACAGCATAACATCCTTGAAAACGTAAACATAATACTTTAGTAACTAAGTTCGCTTTAGTTCTAAGCGGTCCAGCAGTCCAGGCTACAAAACGACAAAAGGAACAAATAACCAAAAGCCCAACTTGCGCTGTTTCCTAGATTATATGTCAGTGTGCAGCGCTATTGATTGACATTGGAAATAATGTACTTACTTAACGACGTTCACGGAGCCGCATCATGTACGGTATAAGTATAAGTAATGGGGAAAGCATATATGCCATCTCTTTTATTTAGCGAGCGAAGCACCAATCTGAGTCGTGCCTGACATGTTTTCGCCGTAAAAAGGTAGTTGAAGTACAAAAGTTATTGACAATTGGCTCCGAGACTATAACAGCGGCGGATAGATCTTATCGGCAAGATCATTCCGCATCTCATCAACCAAGCTATTCAAATATGAATAGCGTAGGTAGCCAAGTTAGGTAACTTTCATATCTTATCGCGGCGTTGACATAATTTACTGATAATATTATCGGCTGTGCAATGATGTGATTAGGCAACTTTTAGCAGCTGCAGTACAGCTGCTAAAGTTACCAGTTAAAAAACAGTAAAAACGATATAAAAGATATTGAATCTTTACCAATAGGGATGTATCCAAGGTATGAAAATCAAAAAATAATAATTAGTCTGTCTTATAGATAATAAAAAAAATTAAGACCCGTATTTTTTATTTTGTCTAAATTACCAAAAACTACTGAGATATCCGTATTAAAAATACGGAGTGGGGGCTAATTACGTCTCGCCGTGGTATATTTTGTACCACGGCGTGACGTCATGCGACATTTGAAATCAATATATCTTCCTAAGTATTTGAATGAAATAAAAAATACGTGTTCAATATTTTTCATAAATCTATCTGATGGACATTAAATTATTTTTTAGGATACAACCCAATTCTAGTAATAGCAATGCTTGGGATAAAAGCCTTACCGATTCTTTTTGTACATATGTTGAGAAAACACACGGACCTTTCATTTGTTGGCTGATGAACAACCCGAAGTTTTTAGAAGACCTATTTAGGACCATATTACCCAGGAGCGGGCGAAGTTTTTTGCTAAAGCGAACCCTACGCATATCTTAGTATGTTTTCGATTTATTTTATGAACTTCACACCTCCCGTTGTAAATAATTCATGTGCATTTTTATATTTTCGCTGATATTTCTTTGTTTGTTACCCCGCATGAGAGCTGAAGGTAGAAATCTACAATATACAACTGACAAAGTTCGG
Organism: Sesamia nonagrioides; assembly: GCA_017933935.1. Taxonomy (NCBI): domain Eukaryota; kingdom Metazoa; phylum Arthropoda; class Insecta; order Lepidoptera; family Noctuidae; genus Sesamia; species Sesamia nonagrioides. The sequence continues at coordinate 378,544 of JADWQK010002215.1, forward strand.
CAAAGCGTATATTTGCATGAATGTAAGGTAAGGTCTTATTTTAATGTATCGAATATACCACTCTCTTCGCTTTCTCTGTATTAGGATAAGCACCGTCACAAAGGGATATGCTTCTAGCGGCACTGCTATACAATAAAGCGCTACATCTAGATGAGTCATGCATCCTTACTATCCTTACTAATATTATAAATTTAATATTTTAATATTATAAGTTTGTCCCACTTTCATGCTGTAACTACTGAACTGATTGCTTTGAAATTTTCCAGACCTAAAGTTAGAAGTCTGGATTAAATAATAGGGTACTTTTAATCCCGGAAAAATTAGATATTCCCGAGGGAAAACAAAAATATTGTTAGCTTCATACCAGTTCGGTGATAGATGGCGCTGTGTGTCGTTTAAAAGAAGGTAATATATTGCTAACGAATATGCACATATAAACTTAAAAAATGAGGAATCTAAAAAGCTAGTTAAAGTAATAAGACTAAAGTTTCAGGTCCACTTTAGTGTAGCGGTATCTACAAACGCCACATGCGGACAACACGTCATAGTGACGTCACATGAATTCTACATCTCACAAGCAGAATTTACCGAGCAACTATAAGCATACATGTATATATGGATGGATGTATATGGAGAATTTTACACCCTGTCCGTCATACCTCCATATTTAGATTCACAATTTTTTTTTATGTGAACTTCTTTACCAACGTTATAATTTGAAAGTCGATGAAAGGAATAAACGACAGTAAAATGAGATATAAAGTCATAAGATTTAAAGTACGAGTGTGGAGGCATGAGGAACAGGGAGTAAAGTTTACTCATCCAACATAGAAAATGAGGATCCTCCGACCAGATGGGTGTTATGTCTGGCGGGCACTTGCTCAATTGTTGAAATTGGGAAGTTGTATGTATGCTAGTTGCACGGTAAACTCTCCTTGCGAGATTTAGAATTCGTGTGACGTCAGTATGACGTGTTGTTTATTTGTGGCGTTTGTAGGTACCGCTACATCACTCCCCTCTGGAGACCGGTCTTCGGGGTGATGTTGCGTGTACTACCGTACCTCCGGAGGTACGGTAGTAGGCTGACTCTTGTATCTTGCGATGCTTGCCAGGCAAGCTCAGGTTCCAGTGAGTCGGAACCGGTTGCCGCGTAGTTCACGGTGAGTCGGAAAATGAGACAGCAAGGATTACACAATGTTGCTTATCCACTGGCTCGTTTTCTATTTTTAACACATACTTTTTATTCCCTTTTCTGTACTTATGAGCAAAGGTTTCCCTTAAGTCCTTCTAGGTACTTTTCTCCCTCGCCGTCTCAAAGCAGCTTTCATATAGGATCATCTCGCTACGTCTTACTGTACCTATCTTGAGAAAACCATTGTGTGGCGCCTCTTGCAAATTGTGCATGCAGCTAACGTCGCCCACCCAATCCTATTGTAGCCTTTGACAGCCCTTGTTTCCCTTCTATAAACATATTATGCTTGTAATCTAATACTGTGAAATCGAAGCGCTGCCTGTTACCATACATTTAGTTCATGAGTCTGAAAGTCTTAAAAGAAAGTCTTAAAAGTTTTCGTCGTTTTTATTACATGCTTTTTAATAGCTTCACTTGTATGTATGTTTTCTTGCTTGTTTGTCCGTCTCTAACTCTTTGGACTACGAGTGAGCGGCTCATTACTGTAAAATGTCCCACCGCTTTCAATACGTTCGTTGGCCGAGCGGTTTTAATTTGTGCAGGCAAAGTATTTAGTTTTAGATTTAGTTACTTGGGTAACGCATCATTACTAATTTTAGCACTTGCTATTCTGTCTGTTGGAGATCAAGAAAAGTTTGGTAAAAACAAATGAGCACCCCTTAAGCGTTCGTGTTATCCGTATATTTTATTTAAAAATAAGAATAACAAACTAAAAAGTTGAAAATAAATATAGTTTAAAAAACTATTAAAACATGCTTTTAAAGAATATCAAACTAAAAAGTTAAAAATAATCTTAAAATTTAATTTATGAGAATAGTATATACTTAAACAATATTAGTATAAATGAGAAAAAAGCGTGAGGCGCTTAATATACAAAAATTATGGCACAAAGCGCCATATTTTTTTAATTGTTACATTTTGACTGTGAAGGTTTTGTTTTTTTTTTAAACCGACGAAAAAGTCTACGCTCCACGTTTAAAATTATATGCTAAATACATGGTTATAGTTTCAGGCTTTGCCATCCTGTATCTCTATTATATAAAATTCTTGTCAAAGTGTTTGTCCTCGAATTCCTCCAAAACGGCTGAACCAATTTCAATGAAATTTCGTATATACATTCCTTAGGCCTGAGAATATTCCTCTTATTCACAAACGCTGCTTAAAGTTAACTAGTGATTAGCCATTGTTTAAACATACTCTTGAGACTTTTGCACGTCATTTAACTTTAATCATCGTTTATGAATAAACCCCTTAAACACTGTTGAATTGGTGTTTACTCATAAAGAACAATTAAATTTGAGTAACGGGTCAAAAATGTATGGTTTAAATATCGCTAATAACTAGTTAACTATAAGCAGCGTTTATGAATAAGGGGCTATGTTTTTAACTATTTATTATATTCATAAGTATAGTCGTACTACTACTACTTACGCGTGTGAAAACGCTGGGCGCAGCTAGTACTTAATAAAAATATTAGAAAACAAACAGTTTCGAAACAAAAAATAAATATGCACTCTTTTCACCTACCGTTGAACTGTTATACCGTTATCCGGCTTTCGCTAAGCTTTACTAACACAAAACGAACAATGGAATTATCAACAAGCCGCTATTTTTTATTTGTTTCCAATAGTTAGTTAGAGCACTCTCAAAAATAAAAGCTAGGAAAAGCAGAGTGAAAATTAAAAATCTTTTAAAATAAAACACGTAGGGAAACAAACTCGAAAAAGTATTCTAAACGGAATTCGGTGAATATCGAATGCTAACATGTTAGCTTGGTCATATTTCTATTGAATTTAACTTTTGTTCATACCGAGAATTCTTTTTAATGTTCTATTTTCATAAACTGATTTGTGCTTGGTTTGAAAACATAGGTCAGCGTAGTAAGCAACGACAAATAGCGCGTCACCTGTTTACAAACTATACATATCGGGGTACTTGAGTGGAGAGGTGAATGAGTGTGGGGCATTGTAGTATACTCGGTCAATACTGATTGCTTTTCACTTCAGTATTACGCTTTAGTGAGTGAGGAAATTGTGCTTTCCTGAGTACTCAGCAAAGCACAGTTTCCTGCGTACTCAGGAAACTGTGCTTTGTATAGAACCAAGCCACTATCTAAAACGTTCGACGTTGGCGATTGGAATTGAAAATTTTTCGTAGCTGGCGTAGCGCTACGCCGTAGGCGATAATAAAGACACATGCTTTGGCATTTTTTAATTCAAGGAAAATCTTTTCTATGTTTTATGTTTGTATTAACAAATCCAATACATTACTCCATTATTTGGTCATTTTGAAATAATAGGATCAATGAACGACACCCTTATTGCGTAACACACTATTATACGTAGGTATTATCAATTTAAATCATTTTAATAAACTTAAATTATACCTATTGCTAATACATTGCTCCATATTTTCAAAAAAAATTGTATGTTCAGCATCGTAAATAAGGCATTTAATAAATATAAATAAATAAATATATACGGGCAAATCACACAGATTGAGCTAGCCCCAAAGTAAGTTCGAGACTTGTTTTATGGGATACTAACTCCACGCTACTATATTTATAATAGATACATATATAGATAAACATCCAAGACCCAGGCCAATCAGAAAAAGATCGTTTTCTATCATGACCTGGCCGGGGATCGAAACCGGGGCCTACACATCGCAGGCAGCCGCTGCGCCTCGAAGGACGACCATTGTTCCACGAATATTGTTGAACTATCAAGATGAACGCTGATGATGCTTAGCGATGTCCTAGATTAAGTTATTTTAGCCTAATTTACAGGGAGCTTATTCTTGTAGCAGCGGTGGGCAGTGAAATATAATGAAACGGAATTTATATGAAACTTTAAGAACCATCGTCATGTCACCCAGAACTTACACAGATTTTGTTAACAAACCAGAAGACTTAATAAGCTTCTGGAGGGAGGTCAGCTGGTTGGTATAACCACCGTTGGCCGCCATGGCCACTAAAAGGTCCACTAAAAGGACTAAGTGCGGGAGCCAAACCCTAAACATAGAACATAAAAGCTATTTTAATCATAGAAATATACGCTCATGGTCTAAATCCGTTTTAACGGTATGCCAAGTTTTTACAGCTGGATGAACCTCTGTCTCAAATAGATTTCAAAGGGTACCTTGGACCGTTAGGAGGTCACCTACCTATAAAAAGATAGTTATATGTGTAAGTTAGACTATTTATACCTTATGTATGGCTTAACCGATTTAGATTAATATTTCTGCGGCTTAGAACCAGGAGGCGGACGTAGAGTACTTTTTATCTCGGTGGTAGGCCATAAAATCGGCTGCCAGCAGAATGTACCACCCACCAGACAAAGTCTTGCCGCCAAGCCATTCGTCGTGTTCCGGCATGATGACTGGTGAAGCCGTACGGAGGACGCGTTTGAGCAGTTGTGCTGCGATGTGTGCCGAGTACGATACGCCAAATTTTGTTGTGTCGGGAGTTTGGTCTTGGATGGTCTCCAGATCAATCTCCCTCTGGCGCAGTGTGGTTCGACATGTTTTTGGGATTAACATTGCATCATCTCGCTCAACTTTCCTGCCTTTTTTGAGAGAATAGGTTCGTAATAAACTAGCGCGCTTAACCATCATCGATTGCATCACTGCTTACCATCAGGCGGGATTGCGGTCAAGCACTGGTTTATCTGTCGTGGTGGCCTAGTGGTTAAAACACTAGCCTCTCAAGTATGAGTGCGCGGGTTCGATTCCAGGTCAGGCAAGTACCAATGTAACTTTTCTAAAGTTATATATACTTTCTAAGTATATCTTGGACATCAATGACTGAAGGTGAAGGAAAACATCTTGAGGAAACCTGGACTTAAGTCTGAAACCACCAACCCGCATTGAGCAAGCTTGGTGATTACGCCCAATCCTTCTCTGTATGAGAGGAGACCTGTGCCCAGCAGTGGGACGACAAACAGGTTGATGATGATGATGATGACGACTGGTTTATAACTATTAAAAAATTTAATTGGAACAGATTGTTTATAACCAGAATTGGGATATAGGATGGTTTTCATCCGGATATTCCGACGGGATCGAAAGATAAGTGGGTGATTCGTAAGGCGCAACTAGTAGATTATATATTTCATATCATTTCGTTTACAATGCTTGTCCAGGATCGAACTTTAGACATATGAAGACTCTGCTCTTCTCGTACGAATGTACGGAGGTAGCCTGTGTTGTTCCACTGCATATTAAAGGCCAATCTTTCCTCTTTCAATTTTTCCTATACGGTCGCCTGCGATTGTTGGCCGTTCCTTTAAGAATGAGTCCAGTTCAACCCACTATCGATCCACGCGTGCCTGTTACAACTTAGCTACCAGATAAAAAACTAGGCAGCTTAAAAGCGTTAGCTTAATGACGCTTTCGTGTAGGTCAGTGCGCCCCACAGATAATTACTGAATCGATTTGGCCTTTCAGCGATACGATACCTATAAATAAGGTCCGAAGTCCTTAATTTGTTTCATTGGACAGTTTTATTTATCTTGGGGCTTGTGTATAAAAAAAAATTAAATCTATGGTTATCTTAAAATGTTTATACAACGTGTAACATAAAGGGTATGTATATACCAGGGGCATGGCATCTTTAGATGATATCAAACGACATAGGAAAGGTTTCTACTCAAAATAAAATACTCAAAAAATTAATACGAAATTTTCGGATTCGTGAGTTTCTTAAAATTAAATCATAACGAACGTGGAACCACACTACATACGTTAATAACTACTCGTTACACGTCACGCTACTTGCCAAAATCCGATAAATGTCTTCAATAATTCTGTGCGCCTAGTATGGTAGTAGCCTATCACAGGTGGTGTTTTCCTCATAACTTCCTAAAATAAAGAAATAGGATTTAAAACCTTTCCAATATCGTTTGATACTATGTAAAGATGCCATGCCCTTGTTATGTATATACCTTTTATGTTACACGTTGTATGTCAATATTAAGTACTAAGAATCTCGTGTTATGCTTACAAATATTTTCGTACCTTTTAAAACCTGAGGACAAACATGCATACCTTTTATTCTAATATGTAAAATACAGAGCATTGAGCCATATCTGATATGTAAAGTCGAGACAGTACCTGCCCGCACTGGGACGTTTCTTATATTTTTAATCAAGAATAAGTCGTAAAATGCAAATCTGAAATTAAATCTCTTTTATGTTTTGTGAAATCGCCTCTAAATGGGGCTCTTAATAAAATTCTGTAATATTAAAATATTTATGTTCAAATAATGAGGGTAAAGTTGCCTTGAAAAGCTGTAGTTCCAACATTGTTAGTTTTAGACAAAACACTACTACGTACGTATTTCATCATCATCATCATCAACCTTTTATCGTCCCACTGCTAGGTACAGGTCTTCTCTCATACAGAGAAGGATTGAGCGTAATCACCACGCTTACTCAATGCGGGTTGGCGATTTCAGATTTAAAGTCCAGGTTTCCTCAAGATGTTTTCCTTCACCTACAGTCATTGGTGTCCAAGATTTACTTAGAAAGTACATATAACTTTAGAAAAGTTGCTTTGGTACTTGCCTGACCTGGAATCGAACCCGCGCTCTCATACTTGAGAGGCTGGTGTTTTAACCACTAGGCCACCACGACTTGAGGCCACCACGTACTACTTACAATCACACAAATATCTGTTAGATGTATGTGTGTGATTGTAAGTATATGTAAAGTTTCAGGACTGTCTCCAATTTTGCCAGTACGGAGTCGCATTATGCGGTCCTGTGGTTGTCTTACCTATAATATACCAGTAACGGATACTGTACGACGTCGGCGGCTATCATGGCTATAGTCCTATATAAACTACCGCCATATACCTATCTCGACCGGAAGGCAATCTGCGTGGATAATCTATGATCGGTGCCTTCGTGTACCTAACCCACAACTAGCTTGCTTTGCGGCGAGAGTCCCAGTGTGTCATACTTGACCACACTGTATTGATATCTTGTAATACTCCTTTTATACACGGATATGTACTAGTTTACTTTACACAATGAGAACTTAATTTATGACTTGTGTTAACATCATATACTTACCTAAAAACTGTATTATATTATATCACGTTTGTTCTAGAGCGCCCCGAAATATTAATGTCAACCAAAATCATAAGATATTTTCGAGGCATTTCCCCAAACGTAGAGAATGGAAGCTATATTTTACAGTGTTTATTTTTTGCCCTTACCCTTCGTAACAATGAGTTACTTAACGTGTAACAAATGAGTTATTTAATTTGACTGTTTTTATTATTCGGAAGCTGAAACATAATAAATATTCAGGAAAAAAGTAATACGCATTACATGATCTTACATCCTTTCACAAAGTAGAATGATGTAATTATTTTCCAGGAAACTGTTCCTAATATAATTTGTTTTTTTTTTTTTAATATTTATTATTATTTCAAAGTTGTATCTGACGTTCGTTGTCATCTCGTCAATGTCACTCTGTCTATCAGTATCTATCTGGAATAAGTCAGAAGCCCATTTTATAAGACTTTCTTCTCAGCATTAAGTTTAGGTAAGCTTAGAGTTTTTCAAAACGTTTTGGACTATACATTGTAGATGGGTTGGGTTGGACCCTTTCTCCACTACTCTTTCGAGCTTTTATTTATTACTAGCGGCCGCCAGCGACTTCGTTCGCGTGGAGTTAGTTATGCTCCGCTCCTATTGGTCGCAGCGTGATGTTATATAGCCTAAAGCCTACCTGGATTAATGCGCTATCCAATGCAAATAGAATTTTTCAAATCGGACCAGTAGTTCCCGAGATTAGCGCGTTCAAACAAACAAACAAATTCTTCAGCTTTATATATTTGTATAGATGATTTCCAGCTGGTTAGAAGCTCTTTTGTAATCTTAACTCTAAAATTTTCTGTCTCTTGTAGTTTACCGATAAATCACGTGCCTTTTGATAGTGGTCCAAACAAAGTTTGGTATTCTCATGCCTACAGTATACGGAATACGACCCAGTTCTACACAGGGTAAAAGTTCTAAATCCACATCACGACTTTTGTTATTAATGTAAAAAAGCAAAACTCTCTGTTATCTACGTGCCAATCACATGAAGGCCGATAGATAAGAGAATACCTGGCATAGGTGATCTTAAATGATTCTCATCATCAACCTTTTTATCGTCCCACTGCTGGGCACAGGTCTCCTCTCATACAGAGAAGGATTGAGCGTAATCACTACGCTTGCTCAATGCGGGTTGGCGATTTCAGACTTATAAAATCCAGGTTTCCTCAAGATGTTTTCCTTCACCTTTAGTCATTGGTGTTCAAGATATACTTAGAGAGTACATATAACTTTAGAAAAGTTACATTGGTACTTGCCTGACCTGGAATCGAACCCGCGCACCCATACTTGAGAGGTTGTGTTTTAACCACTAGGCCACCACGACATAAATGATTAACCTGGTATATTAATGCTATAGGTATTATTAATACGACAAGAATGAAATATATCATTCTTTAACGAAAAGCGCTTGATTACCATTTATGTTGTGCCAAAGATATATTATTACATACATAGGCATATATAGGCTACAGGAAGAAAATGCTTGGCAATGTATACTATCGCAACCATCACAACTGTGGGGAAACTTGTCGAGGGACATCCAACGTGACTTGCGACTATGTATCGCGGTTCGGATTATCCATTCAATATTTCGGATTACAATTCTCCTGCTTTCGCTCAAGCTAAGAAGAAATATTGTAATCCTATTGGATTTTCACGACACTTTTCCACGTCTTCGATGTGAAGGTAATGGATTTCAAACGAAGAAGTTACTCAATGTTGGGCATGAAACTATATGGGTGGAGTAAACTTATGGAGTCGTGGTGGCCTAGTGGTTAAAACACCAGTCTCTTAAGTATGAGTATGCGGGTTCGATTCCAGGTCAGGCTACCAATGTAACTTTTTTAAGTTATATATACATTCTACGTATATCTTAGACACCAATGACTGATTACAAGGTGAAGGAAAATATCTTGAGAAAACCTGGGCTTTGAGTCTGAAACCCGCATTGAGCAAGCGTGGTGATTACACTCAATCCTTCTCTATATGAGAGAAGACATGTGTCCAGCAGTGGGACGATAAAAAAAAGGTCGATGATGATGATGAAACTTGTGGTACCTACGTAATGATTGTCAGCTTTTCAAAAAACCCTCACTAGATTCTAGAAATAGATAAAGAGCAAATCGTTTACCTTTATATAATCATAAGCAAAGCAAACGGTTATATTATAAAGTTCATCATATCCCAAATATTGTGCCTTTCTGTGTTATTTACTGCACTCCTTAGCGTATGCCAATATTTATATCCAAGCAGGATTATCTGTTAAATTATATACGGCACTTCTAATAATATGTATTTCAGAGCCTGTAATACAAACACAAATTCAAATTGCCATTTGTAATCGAACGTAGACGTCGTAAAAAACCGGAAAATATCGCGCAATGGTAGAAATGCGTCAGTGAAAATAATATATGTTTCCATATTTTATCCTTAGCACATGCATGAGGGTAACACATAAGGAATCTTAACTGGATAGACGGAATGGTGTCCATTATCATCAAATATTGAGGTCGGAGAGTATTAAAAAACTATAATAAATAAAAAAATGTTTTATTGAAAATAAATTACAAATTATAACCTACGAATATATTAGAGGAACTACGTTACAAACAATCAAAGTGAGCCCTAACGTCTAAACTAGGCCGAGCCTGTACCATGGACGTTAGTGTACATTAAATATAAATGCAAAAGAACATGTATAGAGTATTGTAATGTGTTTTCAAACTTAAAGAAGTGATGAGCCGTTACATTAATATCCAAATACAGAGCGTTTTTTAAGCGGACCCCGGGCTTCAACGCGAAAGCCGCGGATGCAACCGGGATAAACGCTGAGATGATGATGACAGAGCGTTTTTGACACTTATTTATTTATTTCTTTAATTTAAACGGTTTAAAACAGTTTACAGAAATTGAAGACGAATTGCGTAAACACCAAACTCAAGATAAAACAGCACTTTCATAAAATCCTCTCACAGTACTTCTGAAATGCCGACAAATTCTCTCTGTGCCAATAAATCGTTTGTTGGATTAGAATCCAAGAGATCATTAAATGCGGCCAGATTACTTGTTATTGGAGACTTAGTTGGCATGCTACCACAGCAGACAACTTGTGATTTCTGCTGCGGCAGTAGTTGTCTGGCGCAAAGAAGCAAGCCAGTATTTCATGTAGATCAGGCGTGTCAATAACGCCAAGAAGCGTAATACAGGCTATGGAGAGCTGGTCTTTTGCTTGCCTCTTACAAATAACTTGTTACCCAAGGCCATATTATAAATTTAGTAGGATAAAAGAGGGAATGGTAATAGCCATGTTTACGCTTATAGATAAGGAACGCGTTTAGTATTTTTTTCGAATAAAAGTAAGTAGGTACTTTAGTGCAGATTCCACACGCAGGAGTTAGATTCTATTTTGCTAAAAACAAGTGCGATAAATATTACTTTAATGGCACGTGGGGAGCGAAATTCGTGACAATTACTCGAAACAAAACCCAATCTTTGGTAGTACCTATTCCTTAGCCACCGTGTCATTGTGGCCGTGGAAGAAGATATTTGTTTACATGATACTAATTTTGTTTAAATTATATTACATCCGTTACATTAATCACTAGGCACTCAGTCAGAGTGCCGTATTCGACCGAATGCGAAGCATTTGAAGTAATTAAATTCCTTCCTATTGTGAAAGCTCCACCTGCATAATATATATGCATCTATATTTTGCTGCAGTGCTGAACAGGCACGTTCGGACTTAATTTCGAGATCCGATTTCAAGTCGTTAGCAAACAGTAGACATTTTTCATTAAGAGAAAGATCATTAACCATAATTAAAAATAATAAATCCCATAATTGAGCCCTTCTACAACACAGACTGATGCTCAGAAGCTTTTAACGGCGAGAAGCGGAATGAGAGTCGAGAAGCCTTTGCCGTGCAGTGGGATATTACGGACTTTTAATAATAATAAAACAAGGATGTTTCCCGGGTAAAAAAAAAAAATATTCTATTTAGTCCGTCATTCAGATTATAGAAAAATATTGGATGCATATATTTTGTTTTATCAAATTAATTAAAATTGACAAATATAAAAGGCATCAAAGATCAGGAGTGGTGGCTGGTGACGTCACTGGTCGCTAAAAAGTGTAGCGTGCAGTGACGTCACACGAGTTTTCAACGCGCTGTGTCGTCTTCATTTTTTGTTTATATGAAAAAAGAAATAATACTTCTCTAGTATTTTTTGGAAAACTGACTGACGGACTAAATAGTTTTCTTAAGTCAAATACCCTATTGAGCCCTGATTTATTTTTTTACACACCGAGCCTAACAAATTTCTAATGATCATGTGGGTTATCTGCAAAGAAACAGGGGAATGATAATGTGAAAACTATTTTGCTACTAGTTTTAAGAGCAGCGTGTTTGTTAAGCCTATCAAATAAATTCTAACAGTCAAAATAAAGTAACTAGATCTACCTGATGCCCGTGGTCTAAGCTGGAGGACATATCTTCATCTTCATCTCAGCGCTAATCTCAGTCGCATCCGTAGCTTTTCAGCATTGGAGTCTAGGGTCCGCTTTACCAGTCTAACTGCTGATTTTGGCTAAACTTCGATATTTTCCGTGAAGCGACTGCCGTCTGACCTCCGCAACCTGAAGGCGATCGATATCTAAGCATTGCAGTTAAACCAATTGTTAGACTTGCGAGGGCACCAACAACCCGTAACGACTGCCACTAGGTGTTCGTATGGCAACCGGGACCAACGGCTTAACGTGTTTTCCGAGGCACGACCAGACCAGTGCAAATATACATATTCATGAATACAAATATTTGCACTGTGCGGGCATCGAACTCGCGCTTCCTTGCGCAACGGCCGCGTTCACTACCGCTACGCCACGGAGGCTGTCAAGCTGGAGGACATATATTTTTAACAAATGTCAACCTCTTACTTCTGAAATCATGCCTCTCATTACATAAATATTTGTTTACTTGTTCGTATATGGCATTGTGGAGGATGTTCTCAAAGACCTTTGTCTAATGACATATGCTGGGGAAAATGACAAATGTTCAAGACAGCTGCTATTTATACCGCAATCGCAATCCTAGGAATTATTTGCTGTAGCTACTTATGCATAATCATAACTTATATTTTCAAAATATCCGATAATTCCGCGTATTCACTCATATTAGTTAGCGTCGATAAACAGAGCTATTTCATCATTCCGTGTATTGCGAAAATATCAAAATTGTTTTGCAATTCGTTAATAGCTTAATTGAAATCCATTACCGTATTACTAGTTTCACAGATTTCATAAACAGGTTATTTCGTACCTATATTTTGATATTGTAAAATTATTATGTTGATAGAAAATCAGACAGACTCATGATTCTTGTAAACATTAAAAGCTATCCAACGCTCCCGGGATTTCCGTATTTCTATCAAAATATTATCTTTGTTTCATTTCCTTTTGTTTGCTTTCCTACCGCTTCGAAGCCTCTCTAAAGATAGATGTATATATGTTCATAATTTAACTTAATAAAGTGCACAGTAATCACAAAGATATCACGGGCTGGGTAAAGTAAAATTCTACGGAATTGTTGTAAAATACAAATTGTAACTTTGCTTATTAAAAGTTGAGCGAACGCGAATGTTTTTTTCAGAGTTAAAACGTCTTTAGAACCATTTATCTTTTATACAAATAAATAAAATTGAAGTATTTGTTGCAATATCGACAAAAAAAGCTTTTTACTAAATGCGTATGAAGAGTACACAGATGCTAACGAAAAAAACGTAAAATGATTGGCTATTTGTTCGAACCGACACAACCGATTTTGGTTTGAGGGTACTTCGACCTCTGTGGAAGGCTACTATCATAGAATAAACTTTATACTATGCTACTATTTATATTTTAATTTTTATTCCATAATTTTTTAGATGCGTTAGAGGGGCCTGAAACTGTTGTACAATTAATTTACAACATACTGTACGGTGAAACAAACAAAGCAATAGGGTACATGACTAAAAAAAAAATAATTAGTCCGTCAGTCAGATTTCCAAAAAATACTAGACACGTATTTTTTCTTTTTTCATATAAACAAAAAATGAAGACGACACAGCGGGTTGAAAACTTGTGTGACGTCACTGCACGCTACACTTTGTAGCGGCCAGTGACGTTACCAGCCACCACTCCTGATCTTTGATGCCTTTTATATTTGTCAATTTTTATTAATTTGATAAAACAAAATATACTTGTCTAGTATTTTTTTGGAAATCTGACTGACGGACTAATTAACTTTTTTTAGTCAAATACCCTATTATATAGAAAGGAGGACAGCTATGGTTGACGTCACAACCTAGCTTCTCTACGACTATTACAGTAGGCTGCAAAAGTTTAAAGAACATTCATCAATCAATCAATCAAAATCAGATCATCAATTCATCATAATCATTTCAGCTGAAAGACGTTCACAGCTGGACATAGGCCTACCCCAAGGATCTCTACGATGACCAGTCCTGCGCCTCCCTCATCTAGCGGTTCTCGCGACCTTCAGCAGGTGTTCGGTCCACCTTGTCGGGGGCCTACCCACGCTGCATCTTCCGGAGCGTGGTCGCCATTCGTGAACCCGCTGGCCCCATCGGGGATCGGTCCTACGGGCAATGTGCCCGGCCCACTGCCACTTAAGTGTTGCAATTCTTTGTGCTAAGTCAGTTAGGTACTCTAATTCTTCTGTGGATCTTGAATATTCATTTCGAAAGTAAAGCGGTATTCCAAACGGATGAAGGACTTATGATTCCATTCACCTTTCCAGCTTCACGTTTTAGAGTAAATGGGAGCGTTATATCTTTGGCCCATCCGCACTATACGTAAAACGTAGTTTCATGGCTGGAAAGTAGGTTCTCTCTGAAGAACATTCGCGTCCCATGAATATTGTAACAGTTTCCCCACTCACCTGAATAAATTACCAGCAGTTCGACTCTATAATCTACTCACCGTGAAAACTTAGGTGAAATCAGCGTGGAGTGTGCTGTCTTTCCAATTAATGCTAGGTAATAGAGATAGAGACAGCCTGCGTGGCATAGCGGTAGCGAACGCGGCCGCTGTGCAAGGAGGCGCGACTTCGATCCCCGCGCAGTGCAAATATTTGTATGCATGAATATGTATATTTGCACTGGTCTGGTCGTGCCTCGGAAAGCACGTTAAGCCGTTGGTCCCGGTTGCCATACGAACATCTAGTGGCAGGCATTACGGGTTGTTGGAGCCCTCAAAAGTCCAACACTTAGTCTAACTGCAATGCGTCGATATCGCCTTCGGGTTGTGGAGGTCAGACGGCAGTCGCTTCACAGAAAATATTGAAGTTTAGCCAAAATCAGCAGTTGGACTGGTAAAGCGGACCCCAAACTCCAAAGCTGAAAAAGCTTCGGATGTGACTGGGATTAACGCTGAGATGATGATGATTATAATTATTGCCAGCCCAATTCACTATTGACAGCCCTCTTCACCTAACTTACATGGTGACAGTTTTACAAAATGGATTGGGTCGACTAAAGTATGATGCCCTGATCCGAAACAAAACTTGCATTGTGTCATGTCGTGACCTTATCAGTCTGCTCATTTGATTTTGCTGTTAAAAAGAGAGTGAAACTGGACTTAATTACTCAATGCCATAAACACGTCTAATTATACGGGTATGAACAATCCTTTATGTCGGTGTTATAAACTGGGGTGAAATTTAAATTAAAAATATAACAGACATTATGTTCGGATGATCCGGCGAAATCTCTTGAAAACAAATTTAATACAACTTTGTTGTAGGATGAATGATCAGGATTTGTTGCGTAACTCTCCCGTTTTGCGAAATTTCGGGCTGCGTACCTCAAGACGTGCGTCGGTATCCGGTAAGATAGAAGTTGATAATAAATGCGCGCAACTCTGGTGGCACGAGAACAATGATTAAAATTATGATAAACCGACAATCGAAATACCTAGGTACTGTGGTGTAAGTAGGTATTTACCATTATCGGTTCGTGTCACTCATATTTTACCAGAGACAAACCCTCTTCATAAACGCTGCTTAAAGTTAACTAGTGATTAGCGATACTTTAACCATACATTTTTGACCTTTAAAATGAACTTAACTTTGATTATTCTTTATGAATAAACACCACAGTGTTATTAGGGGGTTTATTCATAGACGACGATTAAAGTTAAGTGACGTGCAAACGTCTAAAATGTATGTATAAACAATCGTTAATCACTAGGTAACTTTAAGCAGCGTTTATGAATAAGGGGGAATATATTTATAGAAAATTTGTAACATATTCGTAGGCTAAAATGGAAAGGAATGTAAATTAATGGAAAAATAACTTTCATTATTACTAAATAAAGTTCAGTTTACGATGCAACTTCAAACATTTTTAATAGTAGGTACTACTTTTTCAATAGTACAACTAACTCTAAAATCAACTTAATTGTCTTGAAAAAGAAAAAGATATTTGTTAAATTGAAATAGAATGGGGGTGTGCAGCGCCAGACTATCTTCATTCGGCCGTACCTTTGATATACGTACAGCATTGACGCACCTACCGGGATGCACGTTCCATTTCAAAGGGATTTGATTGACAAGGCCAAGTTTACCGCAGACAGGGTATGCGGGTCGAGTTTTACCCAGATCAAAGCGTAGTGGCCGAAACACAGTTCAGCGATGCCAGAGGCCACAACGAACGAGAGGTCACCGCTAAAATTGCCATAAATCATAATAAATAAAATAAGATTACCCTAACATAACCTTTCATAAAGTTTTATGAGATAATGTTAGCAAAGCTTATAGGCTTGCAATACTCGTGACGGGTGGCCTTCAAACCTAAATTGTCACTGTGGGGGCAACCGGCAGTGAGCCAGTAACCCGCCACGCCTCGCCGACATCCTATTTTAACGTGCCTGAGCTGTTTAACATTTTATGAACAACTTTAACAAAGAAAAGCTTACGACAAACATTGTTAAGCAAAACGAAGGGGCGATGGAACATGACGCGTTTCTTGAAAATTAATGCTTTGTAGGAAATTTATAGGAAAAATAATATTGAATATATTCTGGAATTGTCAACAACAATCTAAGCAAATAATGTCGGGTTATCACACACCATTTATAACAAAAGAACGGATGGACGGAAATCTTTGATTTTTCGTATTTGTATTCCCATAGCAGAATAACAACTAAATCACGAAAAAAGCAAAACGTGGAACATAATTCATTTTCTCAGATTGATTGATTCTGAGGCGGTACGAAATAGGAGTAGCGTAGCTCGTCGCTCGCGGCAGGAGCAGGCCTGGGTCGACAGCACATTGAGGCGGAATCTACTGAGACCATTGCCTGCCAGGGCCGGGAGTTGTTCGAAAGAAATACCATGGCTCATCTTCTTTTTCTTCTTCTCCAGCCTATAAATGTCCACTGCTGGACAAAGACCTCCCCCAAGCCTTTCTACAATGACCGGTCTTGTGCTGCCCGCATCCATCGGCTTCCCGCGACCTTCTCCAGGTCATCAGTCCACCTTGTTGGGGGCCTCCCTACGCTGCGTCTTCCAGTACGTGGCCGCCACTCCAGAAACTTACCGCCCCATCGGCTATCGGTTCTACGAGCAATGTGCCCTGCTCACTGCCACTTTTTTTTTATAAATTCTAAACTAGCGCTTGACCGCAATCCCGCCTGATAGTAAGCAGTGACGCAACCGTTGGTGGTAAAGCGCACTAGTTTATTAAGAGCCACTATCTACTCTATTATATCACTAGCTATTCACTCTAGCCTTGAAGACACTCAAATTGTAGTCCGACGGAAACACCGCCGCTGGCAAATTGTTCCAGTCCCTCGTGTACGCGGTATAAAGGAGGAGGCGAAATGCTTCGTCCGGATCGTAGTGGTGTTAACAACGTAATGGTGGAAACTCTCCGTACAATGGGTCGTCCGATAGTGGAACGGAGATGGGGGAATAAAATCATGCAATTCCCTCGCACACTCCCCAAAATGCATCCTATAGAACACCGAAAGGCTGGCTACTCTACGCCTGTGCTCTAGGCTTTGGAGACCGTCTCGAGTTAAATCAGGGTCACTAATCAGCCTCTTCACACCCCTCTCCACTGAATCCAAAGTGGCCAGCTTTGTACAAGGTTAGAAGCTGCCCTGGTGTGAAGTACTGCCGGACCTTTGCAATAACGCCAAGTTTCCTGGCAGCCACCTTGGCCTAAGTTTAGCGACTCGAAGAGCTGTTTGTACATATATTAGATGTGCTCTGTGGTTTCCACCGCGTAAGCTTCGAACCGAAAGAGCTCAATTGATATAAAATAAGCGCCTGTTAAAATAATGGGAGCAATATGTACGTCCGCGTTTTCAGCACATTTTTTGTTCCTGCTCTGTTTCTATTGGTTGGTTGTTTTATAAACTATGTACTTTCTCAGGCTCTAGACTATCTGTGTACCAAATTTCATTACAAGCGGTTCAGTAGTTTTGGCGTGAAAGCCGGACAGACAGACAGAGATACTTTCGCATTTATAATATTAGTATGGATACATGGCTCATGACACAGGCAAATAAAGTAACGAGTAGGTTTTAGTCAGTAAAAGTCTGATACGCACTTCCGTTCCGCCCAGAGCGGAAGAAGTCATTTCATGATTAACAACCCAAAACACTATGACACCCATACATGATTAAAGGTACGTCTAGAGCGGTGTAAATATAAACTATTTATTTTAATTTTATTTAATAATATTTTACGTATACATACACATATGTTCTGTTTTTCTCTGATTGCCCGTGACGTCACACCAGGCCATATCGCAGGGATAGCGCACCAAAGGAACGCATGCCGTCAGTGACACGTAACTAAATCATTTCGGCACGGTCGGTTTTGGCCCCTACGACCTACCAAAGATCTGGGACTGCAGGGTCCCAAGAAATCTCAAGAAAGATTTAAAATAACAATAATACGCAAGTATAGGTAATACTTTTTTTGTCAGTAATCTAAACCACCAGAAATTTTTAATTGGGAAAATGGTACGTTGATGCATAAAAGTTCGCGCCATCAGATCCTGCCCTATCAGACATTCAGACGCCACTACCAGCGCTGCAACATTACTTTTAAAATGTCGGAGCCTTTTGACCTCGTAAAGGACTTTCTGATTTTTTGTACCTACATATAAAATATTTGATTTTAAATTGTGTTTAACATAGTTAAGGTTTTTTTCCTGCACGAGTCAAAATAGGTAAATACTTTTTTCTTTCAAAAAAAAAGTCTTTACGAAGTTTGCCGGAGTAGCAGTTTATTTATTTTTATATATTCTTCTTCCATCTACCATTTTAAGTCCACGGCTACAGCTCCGTCTTGCCTGCGCAGTCCAGGCCTGTGCAGTCATGACTGTACAAAAAGAACGAACATTTGGGACTGCGCGCGCTACCGTCTTGCCGTCCACACACACGCGCTTATTTGCGCAAACTCGTTTGCACAGGCATGCTCGCAGGTAAAACGGAGCGTATAGACGGGGCATTAGGATAACCCAATGCGACAAAAGAGCCTATACTAACTTTAAATTAAATTTTCCATGATTGAATGAGGAATTAAAAACAACGTCCTCCTTGTGAATTCTAAAAACAAAATAAAAAACAGAATAAATGAGGTTGCATATGCGAAAAGCGCGTGTCAGTGAAACCTCTCTCAAAAGATTGCTCCGAGAGCACGCAGCAGCATGCTACTGCGTATAACAACAGTAGGTAATGTATTTAACAACAAATCGCACTCGTAATTGTACACATTAATAGCAAATTTGTATAGATAGTAGAATATTACTGACATTCAGCTTCGAATCTCGAGTTGGTGTGCAATTTACTAAGCAAGTTATGTAACGGTAGAGATGCCATCGGCAAGGTCTGTTTGCCTATTTGCAACTAGTTTGCCGATGTCTCTAGTTCCCGCGAACGGGCAAAGGATTGAATGCAATCCGTGTAATAATAGACCAATAAATACAATATTTATTACAGTGAATTGTTATAGTGTTATTGTTATACTGAGTGATTCAAATCGATACTTCGACAGTTCAAGTAGTTGCATAAATTTTGCAATAAATAATTGGCATGATATTAAGTTTATTCATCTGGATGTTAGCTTCTACTTTAATCATTAAAATAGATTCCAATGGGTTATGTATCGATGAGACATAAGCTATTGTTTTTATGTCATACGTTTTACACCTGAGATATAATTCTCTATTCTGTTCTTATTTAAATTATGGCAAGTAAAGCCAATGTTGATTATTCTACCAATGTCAAAAGTGAAATGAAGAAGCAAGAGTGTTTATATAAAAAATGATAAAAAATAAAAACAAATAATTACGATGCTTCCTTCGATATTTTTATAGGGATAATTCTCTTAAGGTTAAGAATGGTCACAGTTTAATATCAGTCGCAACCTGTCAAAGAATTTTAAGTATTTATACTTCAAATTCCTATATTTGGCCCATATTTTAACATTTGTTTGTCACCGAAATCGTAATATTATGGATCTAGTCTCCACACTTCACTTGGTTGGTGCCTGATTCTCGCTATCCGGTCCCTGGTTACTCCTGCCTTCGTGATGATCGTGATCTTATTACCTCTCTGTCAATCTGCGAAGAAATATTTTATTTTATTTTAACTTAACAAGAAATATATTATTATTATTGTAATTTGTAAAAACTAAAATATTAAAAAAAATATTTAAATTATTAAATATTATTAGTTTATTAATCGTTCGCACGTGTTCTTGGCAAAATTGTGGCGTCTCTCCCACAAAGGCCATTAATCATGAATTGAATAGAATTGAGTCTGAGAGAGTCGAGCAGCAAAATCGCGTCGGATGCCTCAGTGAATGCGTAGATGTGGACCACTACAACAACAGTGTTGTGGAAACTCTCCAAACGCAAGGTTCCAAGTTTTTCAAAACCCTCCGTTCATAAGGATAGAAGAAGACCTCAATTCCCACCCTTCGGCTAATCGAAGAAAGATGAGAAGCGGTCTTGAAATTTCCTAATGACGTTTCGCGTATCAGATGCCTTAACAGACAAATCTCAAAGTCTCTGACTGATGATGATGACAATTTAATATCCTATCGGGTGTTACATAGGCTCGAAAGTATTCGCAAGAGATTTGTCTGTTGGACAGAGCCTACTTGCGTTGCTGAAGCCTGGGGATGTCGTCACTTCCAAGCCACACAACACCTGCACTTGTTGTAAGCCTAGCCAATGATCCTAGAGTCAGGCTAACCCTACACTACACCGACGATATCCCGGACGTCAGCCTGTACGATATTTGTATGCCCCTGGAACAGCAGAAGAACGATAAGGCGGCTTTAGATGATGGAATTACGGCTGAGCTTCTGAAAGCCGGTGGCAAATCGGTACTTAAAGAGCTTCAGAAGCTATTTGATTCCGTCATTCTCAAAGGCGAAACACCTTAGGAAAGGGTTAAGGTAAGGAAAGGGGGAAGTGGTTTTATTGATCAAAAAGATGATAATACCCTCCTGACTACACACAGAATGTAACTACACACCGATATAGCTACTGAGCCATGTCTACAAGCTGTTTTCTAGGATCATCATAAATCGTCTCGCTCGCAGTTTTGACGATTTCCAGCCTCCCGAACAAGCTGGCATCCAAATAGGCTTTAGCACCATAGACCACATACATACGCTGCATCAAATTATACAGAAGTCCGAGGAGTAGGTAGGTATAACAAACCACTATGCTTAGCGTTTGTGGACAATGAGAAAGCCTTCGAATCGAGACTTGGGCGGTGCTACTGTCTCTCCAGCGGTGCCAAATTGACTATTAATACATCGAGGTGATAAAGTGTTGTGCAAAAACCTCCAGGATCAGGACTAGAAACCGATCCAACTGCAAGTGGAGTCATACAAAGATTTGTCATATCTCCTAAATTATTCACTGCTGCGTCGGAAGATGTCTTCAAGCTCCTGGACTGGAAAGAACTTGACTTCAACATCAACGGCAAGTACATCACTAACCTCCGATTTGCAGATTATATCGTGGTCATGGCGGAGACCTTGGAAGACTAGGGTTAAATGCTCAATGAACTCAGCAGAGCTTCCTAACATGTGAAGTTTCACATGTTAGAAAGAGAAGTAAGGAGAAATTATCAAAAATGTGATGTGAAGATATGCGGTTCAATTATAATGCAAATCTGTAAATACAGCTATTTCTGTATAATGTAAGGAGCTCTGTTTGAGTTAATTATCAGTCGTTCTACTATATTATTAAGTTTTAGTAGAAACTGAAACACAGTATTGGAAAATTATGTAAAGCCTTCATCACCATCATCATCATCATTTCAGCCGAAAGACGTCCACTGCTGGACATAGGCTTCCCCCAAGGTTCTCCACGACGACCGGTCCTGCGCCTCCCGCATCCAGCGGTTTCCCGCGACCTTCACCAGGTCGTCGGTCCACCTTGTCGGGCCTACCCACGCTACGTCTTCTGGAGCGTGGTCGCGACGCAAAGCCTTAGGGCGTGACTAATACCAAAGACCGATACTAAGGTTGAGTAAATTCAAAATTGAGCTCCTCTTTTAACCGATTTCAAAAAGGAGGAGGTTACTCATTTCGACCGTATATATGTTTTTTTTATATTTTTAGTGGATAACTTCGTCGTTTAAGAACCGATTTTGATCATTCTTTTTGTTGGAAAGAACACATTCCCAAGGTGGTCCCATGATAAGGATATCAGGGTCTGATGATGGAAGACCAGAGAAATTAAGGTGAACTTTCAAAAATCTTAGGGGCGACTAGTGCATTTCTTAGTATTTTCATTAAGTATTTTAAATCACTACAATTTGATAAAGGTCTGGGGTAGATCTGATGATGGCGCCGGGAGACAGTCGAAGGAACTCCTCAACAATTCACAGCAGCTACCTTGTGTTTGGGCTTGATTTATTTGTATTGATAAGAACTTTACACCTAGATGGGTTGTGACTGTCATTAGAGCTCTGATGATGGAGAGAAAAGCCAGTTCCGGGAACTCTTCAATGGTTTACAGTAGCTACTTTGTTTTTGGACTTAATTCATTTATATTGATGAGAACTTTGCACCCATTGTAATGGTCTGCAGTAAATCTGATGATAAAGACCATAGGCAGTCGAGGAAATTCTTCAAAATTACTGTTAAAAGTTAAAGTAAACAATATTACGTCGATTCCCAACTATATTTTCGTCAGCTTCCAGTCTGACTGCATGTAACTGAATACATAGTACCTACTTTTCACAACTACAAATTGTAAAATAAAACTTTTTTTACAAAAAAAAAAAAACAACTGACTTCCAAAAACCACTACAAAATGAAAAATAACTAATTTCGGAAGTTAAAAACGAATATACAAAAACCAAAGACACCGACTTATATTCATAGACATATTGTTTTTCAATATGGTTCATGTTGCCGTCCCTACTATTTACTGGGATATAAGTTATAATATAATTTCTGCACGCCGTAACTGACATTGGAAAATATTGCACAAACTGTACTTTTGACACGCTGCTCTGTTTCTCATACTGCAGTGCAAAACCTGGTATACCAAATTCTTGAACATGGTTCATTATTATTTATGAGCGTACTTTCTACAACAATAAACAAAGACACGGTATTAAATTGACGTTTTGTTTTGAACATTTGTCCATAAACAGGAAAACACTCAACGAGTCACTTTTCGTGCCCATTCGTAGAACGGGTAGTTTTCCTATACTCCCGAATGGATCTTTACACGGTTTTAGTCAGCATTTTAGCATTCATTCTGAAAGGCTTATGAGATGGATAATCAGTCTATATGTTTTATATGTCGTGGTGGCCTAGTGATTAAAACACCAGCCTCTCAAGTATGAGAGCGCGGGTTCAATTCCGGGTCAGGCAAGTACCAATATTACTTTTCTAAAGTTATATGTACTTTCTAAGTATATCTTGGACACCAATGCCTGAAGGTGAAGGAAAACATCTTGAGGAAACCTGGACTTTAAGTCTGAAATCGCCAACCCGCATTGAGCAAGCGTGGTGATTACGCTCAATCCTCCTCTGTATGAGAGGAGACCTGTGTCTGTCTGAATCAGTCTATAATGCCTCTACTACTGAGACACAGGCGCTTGGTGTTGTAGACTAACACTACGGGAGCCCGTGTGCGCTCCTTGGTTGCATAACAGACTATTACACCCGATTTAAATGATTTTAAAGCATATTGCCTCATATGTTCGAATATTGTGTTTGGTTAAAAACGTAAATGGGGCAATGAATGTTGATCAAATGTCAAAAAGAAACCCATTGCAACTGACAGCGTTACGTAATTACCATGCTGGTTGGTAACGCGCCCGCGGCTGGCTGTCACATGGTTTTTGGTTTTTGGAATTGCTGGTTTGCTTACGCTGTTTTCTTCCGCTATTTTTAGAGCATTGCTAATGAAATAAATTGCACGTCCGCTTGGGTCATAACCCAACCCACCACTGCTATAATGTATGTGATAGAGTTATATTAATTTAAATCTGACTTTAACCGAATTAACAATTGGAGATAATGTTCAAGTCACTGAACAACAAACTGAATGTCATTCTTAATAAAGTTGACATTCTATAGCAACCAAAACTTTTAAGACAAACCAAAATTTTTAAGTAGATAGTGGAATTGGTGGGTTTGAATACCGAAAGTACTTAAAATACTGAATAACTTGTGCAGGTTTTTTGATTTGGTATCTACAAGGAATTATGGCACTTTTATTAGCCTCAATTTATTCTATATATTTCTGTAGTCGTAAAATTTTGGAAGTTGTTGACGAGTTTCCCTGAAACTATAGAAACCAAACGCACCACATATTTTAGTTGAGATCAGATAAAATATAAAGGAACATAATTCTGACCATGAACGTATTAGAAAAATGCCTCTACAAAGCTTTTCCTAAGGTCCTTTCCTGAGCGGGTCAAATGGGGTGAAGTAAACATCGAACCAAGTCACGGGCACAAGCTAGTCTTTTATAAAGCTTATCTCTTATCCCCCGGGCCCCTGTACTTCCTCAACCTCCGAAAAGGTTTTTTAACTTTGACCGACTTTAACATACAACAGTCGGTCAAGGTAAGAACTATGAAAGAATGGGATTTTATTTTTTATTTTTACTGCCGCAGAGATTACCTACAAGAATTTTACCCTGTAAATGTTATAATACTAACAATTTACCCTCTAAATGTTTGCTTGCTTCAAATATACTTAAGCATATAACTTGGCTGTTTTTGAGACAAGAGCATAGTATTCCTAGGAATGCTGATTAATTAATGCTACAATTGGCAATATAATTGCTTTTAGTTGTAATGCTGTCATCTGTCAGGCGAATGCAGACGCTACAGTATTTACACGTTTAAATCGTTTACAGAAGGGACTCTTTACAGTGCCTACTTATTGGATCGCTCTAAATTCGTCCAAGGACACAACACCCCTGTTTATTTAAGTGTGGCAACAAAATGGCCCTTAACCCGTAACACGAAAAGAAGTAATTTTAGTCTCTTTTTACTATGTTTCCTTTATACTGCTGAGCTATGTAGCTTTAGGAGTGATTGATGGCCGTCGCTAAGTATTTGTTGATCATTTCGAGCTTTGGCATTTTTTTTTTATGTTAGTTAGTGCGGATTGGTTTTGTAGTTGCATTTTGTATTAGATGACTACCTACAATACATTTAATTTATTATAACATAACAATTACAGTGTCGTTTATTTTTAACCGACTTAAAAAAGGAGGTTATCAATTCGACCCGTATGTATGTAAGCCAAATTTCAAGTGTTTGTATGTATGTATGTTTTTATGTTTGTGCGCGCATATTTCCGGAACTATAAGTCCGCTTTAAGTAATTCTTTTTTTGTTATACTATGTATTTTTCAACTTAGGGAATACTCAAAAGTTTCATCAAAATCGGTTCAGTAGTTTTTGAGATAGGGATTTTTTCCATATTGATGAGAACTTATTCTAACATGGGTTATGGCTGCCACTATTGTTATGAGGTGAAAAAGTAATTTTCGAATTTCGACTAAGACACTGAAGTCTGAAGTCGGTGGCAAGCTAAACAACAGAACCCTCTAGACACCGACTTCTAGAGCCATGACAAAAGTAAAATTATTTTTTCCTTTTAACTGTTTTTTGAAGTCGATTTCTATTTTTTGTTAATTGTTTTTTATAATTCTCGGGTCACAGTATTTGTCCTTTGAAACTCCTTGATCGATGTTTATGTTTTTTTTTTTTTTTGTTTATAAATCGTTAGGTCTGAGAATAGATTGCGATTAAGATTGTTTGTTTTTTTACATGTAGAGGTACTACAAATCCTATTAAAACCATTTTACCTGTGTACCATCAAGTATTGTTTAATTGTTATAACGATGTCCCCAATTAAAATAATTACCACATTTCAAATAACCAATAAATCTTCAATTACGATTTCCAAAGCGGGTAATGGTAAAAATAAAAATACCTACGTATTTTCTGAAAGATTGTATTAAAATGATTGATCGTAATTTGCTTATTGCAACACTAAAAGGCTTTATGAATTTTAATAAGTCGACTTGAATGGCGTGCAATAGGGGAGGCCTATACCGAGCCATGGACTGCTACAGGATTATGATGGTTAATAAAATGTAGCGGAAATACAAAATTCAGTTTATTAAAGAAGTTTATTTTAATAAACTCAGTTTTGTGATGTTCACAAATGCCTTCATTTAGTGACTACAGTAGTATGAATCTCACCATCTCACCGAGAAAACTTTAGATGACCTAAGCGTGGAGAGAGCTATGATTCCAACCAGTTCCAGGGATTGACAATAACAACATCTCAATCTAAACTCATTTCACCGACTTTATCTTTACAGAATAAAATAGCTGGTTCTTTAAACGACCAAATGCAATTTATGTTTCAGTAATATAGGTACTTTAAAACTTAAAACATTTTTGACTAAAAATTAAGAGAGATAGACTTTTCAATAAATTTGTGCAAAAATAAAGGTACATTCCAAAAATAGTGTCTTTCATGGGCGTACCCAGGGGGGCAGTGGGGGCGACACAACAGCATTTGGCACATCGTACCCGGCACACATCGCAACTCAATTGCTCAGACCCATCCTCCGAACGGCTTCACTATGGCAGACATCATGCCGGAACACGACGAATCGCTTGGCGGCAAGGCTTTGTCTAGTAGGTGGTAACTTCTGCCGGCCGCCGATGTTATAACCTACCACCGAGAAAGGGGTATCGCCGTAAATCTCGCTATCATACCGTATGAATTCCCCTATTACATATTAAACAATGTATAAACGAGGACTTATCTCTAACTTTTAAATAAACCATGCAGTAAACACTGACAAAATGTACGGAGCCAAAAAACCGCGTGCGACTATCATCGTCATCATCAACCTTTTATCGTCCCACTGCTGGGTACAGGTCTCCTCTTATACAGAGAAGGATTGAGCGTAATCACCACGCTTGCTCAATGCGGGTTGGCGATTTCAGACATATAAGTCCAGGTTTCCTTTAGATGTTTTCCTTCACCTTCAGTCATTGGTGTCCAAGATATACTTAGAAAGTACATATAACTTTAGAAAAGTTACATTGGTACTTGCCTGACCTGGAATCGAACCTGCACACTCATACTTGAGAGGCTCATGTTTTAACCACTAGGCTTATAGTGCGACTATAGTGCACAAAGATTACTCACTCTAAAAATTTGACTTGCCCAACCCTAAGCTTGACTTGACTGTTGTGTCTTTCATTCATTTTGATTTCAAATACGATTATTCACAGAAAAAAAATATTTGCACATTCAACAACCAACCGTAAAGTCCATATTATGTATACATATGAACATTTTGGGGCGGATACAAAAGCCAAACCCAGGAAAACCTAAACGAGTAATAATTTTCGGTTAAGTTACATTATTTACTTTGTTTTGGCATTAGTATGAATCGAAATGGTATATCTTTAAACGTATTTTTATTCAAATTTCTTTAAAGAACACCTTAAAACAAGAAACCTTATAAATTGTATTTTAGTCATTGGATCTTATATTCAAAATACATTCATTTTTCGAAATACATTTCGAAATTCAAAATTATGTGCTCTGTTAATGATTTTTTTTTATTCTACATTTTATTAAGGGGCTTTTGTCCCAATATGGATATATCAGCCTTTGTTAATGATATATTTTTATTTTGAATAAAGACGCTGTGCGATGCCACTGCTAATAAAACGATAAAATTGATCGACAGCCGTTATTTACGTTATTAAAATAACATATTTTTCGAAGGACCATGTCATTGGTAATGAATTTCCTTCAAAACCCTCCGAACGCGGTATGGACTAAGTGGGTTACGCAATTAGGGTGGCTTCCATTAACCTCTCGAGTGGTGAAGGCAATAAGACATCTGGTGGCGACCATCTATACCTACCTACATACATTGATAGCATCCTTTTAATCCCCTATTACGAGTTCTGCTTACACGATTAACTAAAATTGCTCAATTGTGGGAAATATCAAGCAATTTGCGACGCCTACGTGTACTCATAATAGTTGGAGGGCTTATAGTACTATAGGGATTATTAAATTAAACACGTTACAATTCTCATAATTAGTCCTTGCGGACGGGTTGATATCTACACGCCTACAAAAGATAATATTTTTTTTCTCCCAACAAAATACCTATTTAAAATTCATTTGGAAGCTTCAATCGCGCCTGATGGTAAGTAGTGATGTAATCGTTGATAGTAAAGCGCGCTAGTTTATTAAGAGCATAAGCACTCTGGCCTTGAAGACACGTTACGTAGTCCGACGGAAACCCCGCCTCTGGCAAATTTTACGCGGTATAAAAGACGAGGCGAAACGCTCGTTCGTATCGCTGTGGTGTCAACAACGTAAGGTCGGAAACTCGCCGTACAACGGGTCACTTGAAAGTTTGAATGTAACTAAAACTTGACTTGAGATAACTGGTGGCTAAGTAATAACAGCTACATACGTCTATCGATCAGATTCAACTTCGCTTGCTGCGATTTGTCCGGCGATTTGTTTGGCGGTGACCATTTTATCTGAAACAACTCCGTGCCTCGGAATGCATGTTAAGCCACTGGTCCGACTGACTTTTGTGAATCTTTGACAAACGTTACAGGTCGTCAGAGGTCTGTACGGTAAAGGCTTCTTGCCTACAGGATTCAGACTGGTTCATCATCATCATCATCATTTCAGCCGAAAGACGTCCACTGCTGGACATAGGCCTCCCCAAGGTTCTCCACGACGACCGGTCCTGCGCCTCCCGCATCTAGCGGTTTCCCGCGACCTTCACCAGGTCGTCCGTCCACCTTGTCGGGGGCCTACCCACGCTACGGCTTCCGGTGGCAGTCAGACTGGTTGTCAGACGATAATAAGTTTTAAAAAAGGGTATCGTATTACCCAGTAACTGAGTTATGGAGGTCAGATAGACACTTTCTCCATGCAAAAACCGGTACATTACTGCATTCCGTTACACTGGATGTCGATCCCAACATAGTTTTTAGGGTTCCGTACCTATAATGTAAAACCGAATCCTATTCATAAGACTTCGCTGTCCGTCTGTCCATCCGTCTGTCACCAAGCTGTATCTCATGAACCGTAATAGCTAGACAGTTGAAATTTTCAGAGATTATGTATTTCTGTTGCTGTTATAAATATTAAAAAAAAAAATATTTAAGGGAGCTTCCACACAACAAACGTTATTTTTTGTCGTTTTTTTGCTCCATATTAATAAGGGAAATAAATAGACGCTTGAAATGTTCACAGAATATTTGGTTATATATTAAAAATAAATAATTAAAATAAATAAATATTGAAAAAATTTCGTACATAATATCTAAGGAGCTAAAACCCCAATTCGATAGATACTATTACCACAAAAAACACCTAATTTACATTTATATTACACAATTACTATTACGAATACGATAAAAATACCATCAACATTAAAAAAAAACATTTTGACAGCCTCCGTGGCGTAGCGGTAGCGAAC
Source organism: Sesamia nonagrioides (assembly GCA_017933935.1). Taxonomy (NCBI): domain Eukaryota; kingdom Metazoa; phylum Arthropoda; class Insecta; order Lepidoptera; family Noctuidae; genus Sesamia; species Sesamia nonagrioides. The sequence goes on from JADWQK010002215.1 coordinate 407,899, forward strand.
GCGGCCGCTGCGAGGCGCGGGTTCGATCCGCGCAGTGCAAATTTTTGTGAGTGTGTGTTTTTTTTTGCATGAATATGAATACTTGCACTGGTCTGGTTGTGCCTCGGAAAGCACATTAAGCCGTTGGTCCCGGTTGCCATACGAACATCTAGTGGCAGTCGTTACGGGTTGTTGGAGCCCTCAAAAAGTTCAACAATTGGTCTAGCTGCAATGCTTCGATATCGCCTTCGGGTTGTGGAGGTCAGACGGCAGTCGCTTCACGGAAAATGTCGAAGTTTCGCCAAAATCAGCAGTTAGACTAGTAAAACGGACCCCAGACTCCAAAGCTGGAAAAAGCTTCGGATTCGACTGGGATTAACGCTGAGATGATGATGATTACAATTAAAAATACAATTCAAAAGAAGTGTGTAGTTGACTGCACCAAAAGTTATTTTCTTGCCCGTCTATACGACATTGGGTTGGGTTTTGCGTACAACCGTCAAACTTTATGGTACCTACTTAGAAGCAATTTTAGCTAAGGAAACTACTATGCAACACATACATTAACAATCCATAATATATGAACTTAATTAAAGGCAATAACGCAGAAACCTTTGAAGGAGGCATTGGCAAAGCCTTCGACGCCGAGGGTCTCGCTACGAGTATTGAATTTTTTAAAGAAGGCTTTGTGATTCACGACTCACAAAGTCTTGACTAGTTCGAGCAATTACTTTTCCGTCGTCGTACGTTCCCGAGCTTGCCTCGTTCTATCCTCGGTATTCATTCATAATACCATAGATTTGAACAACTTAACGATTGCATTTCCGATAAAAAAATAAACGTGCAAAAGCACCTTCAAAGGCCCGATGGCGATTCTCTGTTCAGTATATGAACATAATATGTCTGATGTCTGGTGAAGCCGTACGGAGGACGGGTCTGAGCAGTTGTGTTGCAATTGTGCCGGGTACGATGCCCCAAATGTTGTTGTGTCGGGAGTTTGGTCGAGGAGGTTCTCTGGATCAATTTCCCTCTGGTGTAGCATCCTTGGTCGTATTGTTGGGTTTAACGTTACATCACCTCGCTTAACTACCACCTTCCTTCCTATTCACTCAGTTTTTTGACTGAATAGGTTCTTAATAAACTAGCGCGCTTTTCTGTCAACGATTGCGTCACTGCTTACCATCAGGCGGGATTGCAGTCAAGTACTAGTTTATAACTATTAAAAAAAAAACATAACACCTGGCACAAAAAATGTGTCATATTCTATTCGTGCAGTGCATGTATTTTCATATTAGCTGACTCTAACTGTCGGGTTTAAGAACAATGCCTATAAGATCCCAGCACATAAGAACACGATACTAATTAGCGGAATGCTCTGTAATAATAAACTGGTAATTAAATTCAAGAGAGCTGTAATGAGCCGAGGTAACCGAGGCACCCGCAAATTATTTAATCTTATAGTTATTACTCAATTGTTTGTTACTTTTAGTTCTACTAGCTTTACTACACTTTACTCCTGCATCGAACCAGTTTACAATGAGATACAGTATCTTGTGATGTGTCATTTCGGATATCTTAATCAGCTTGTCACGCCCACTGCTACAATGTGCCGTAATCCACCAAACGGGATGGTAGATGGCACATGACTTCGACTTTTATAAGACATTGTAATAATAAACCCCTTATTCATATTATTTACCTACCTTTTAACTCGACCTTTTGCAAAACGAATACATTACACCTGCACCTTATAATTACGTCACACCTTGTTGACACCGCTACTATCCGGACGATGCGTTTCGCCTCGTTTTTTATACCGCGTACACCGAGGGACTGAAACAATTTGCCAGCGGCGGTCTTCCCGTCTGATTAAAATTTAAGTGTCTTCAAACCTAGAGTGAACAGACTCTTGATAAACTAGTGCCTTACCATCAATGATTATTACTACGTTTATAACGTTTAAAAGAATATACTTACCGTTACGTGTGTTAGGATAGCAGAGTATGGGTAATTAAATAGTATTAAAGCAAAACATTATGGGAGAAACATTATGTACATAGTTACTTATAACATTACTTACTGGACATATTTAGAATCATCAGCAATATCAGCAATATAAATTACATAAGACCAGGCACATAAGAATTATGTGCCTATAACGAATATTCAGAATACTAAACTGGTAGTGTGCTCGGTCCGACGGCTCCATGAAGACTGTCTACTAAGGGACGAGTCACCGTAGTTATAGGAAATGCCACCCTCAGAGTACCATCGAGCCGTTTTTATAATTTTATAAAAGTTATTCTACCCTCAGAATCAACTAAACTTAAGCAATCCACAATACAATACTTTTATTAGAATTATGACTCGTTATAGATATAACACGTGCGTATTTTCTTTTCCTATAGAATTAAATATGTATATGTTATTCTATACCAGGTTTTGTAATTTTACTGACATTTGAATGATTGTTTTTAATTTAGATTCAAGTTAGTTGCACTGTATAGGTACAGTGCAATTTACTTGAAACTAAATTAAAATTACAAAACTTGGTGAAATTCAGAGCTAACAGATAAGCAAAAAGGGGAAATATGCAGGCATTTCTATTTAGGCCAGTTTACAAAAGGAAAGCCAGGTGCCAATCCCGCAGTCGGTCCCCGCGACGGGGATGGCATGTGGGTTTAAAGCGTCAACACATTCAAACATTTTCCTTATCCATTTAATAGCAGTTGTAGTAATAAGCTTACACTGCCAAATATTTACTGAAAAGGTTTTACGTCTAGTTTTCATTTTAAAAAAGTTGATTCGTAATATCAGACAAGCTCTACTTTGTCAAATCATAGGTGTCGAATAAATGTATCTATCTTACAATTATTGATAATGTAAAAAGTCAATGGTTAATTTGGCAATACTTTGACAAATGCTTTATAATTTCACAAGTTGATTGAACAACATCTTAAGATCCATTCGCGTGATTAACGCGAATATTTAATTGTAATAATAATTACTTTATTGAGCAAAAACATACATAGATAAAGTTTGCAGGTACATGCCTTCAAAAAACTAACAATAGATACAAGAAGAGAGAATAGAATAAAGGTAATTCTCTATGTAACAAAACAATAAATCCTACCTCCTAATCTAGGGAATACCTGTATTTTAGGAGACAGTAATTCGATCCGATTGAGTTGAACTGTACAATACATATTGGGCCCTTGGATTCGAGTATCGATGTTATTTCCAATCCTACCTTAACAAATATAATAATTATTAAAGTATGTACTAGTTTTCATAGCGTAACTTACGTTACAAAGTGATGTGTGTAAGTAGACGCCATGTCTTACGTATTCTGCTGACAAGTGATATAGGGGCATGTGAGCCTGCGATCCGCTCCCTCTGAATTTTCCTCGATAAGAAGATTACGGAGCGAAGGCTCAATTTCGGCACGATTCCCCTCAACATCCGAGTTATTATCAAAGATGTTCATTATTCATTCAGGATTTTTATACGTTCTGTTAGCTTCGAAACCTTGTTACCTTTGAAACCATTGGATTATCTTCAAGTTTTTCAGGAATGAATTGAATCTACTGCAAGCAGTACTCACTAGACCGGTACTGGATGTACTAAAAGTTACCTCGAAACTAAACTTGTGTTAGTACCACAAATTTCCCTGAGGGTGAGTACTGGTAATGGCTGAGCTTCACTTCGAAGTTGAAACCATGTAAACTAAACTGAAGTGTTATTATAATGAACCTTATTACTGAATAACCGTTCATTTCGCTTGGCACTGGCAGCGTTACTCTATGCTTATTAATAAACGGAAAACCTCGTGGTTTATAGCTATCGTCTATCTAGCATAGTCAGCCAGCCCAATCGATGGAAATGTCGGATGCTTCAACATTATAACATAGTTGGAACTCGGGGGAAGTATTGTAGGTAGAAATGTTCATTTAATGTAGGACATTCCATTAGGCCGGCGTCACTCCCCTGACGTCATTTAACGCGCCAACGTTATGTTGGAATTGTCTAAAGTTGTGTGGCACTCAGTGCTTTGAAGGCAAAACTTCAAGTTTTACGAGCCACTCCGTAAATTGCTAAGTTTGTCGCTGGCACTAATTATTTTTTTACGATGTGACCACATATGTATATTGTATATTTATCTTGTATGTATTATCTCAGTTTTTCGAGCCTAATAGAAGTGTGTGAAAGAATAGTGTTAAAAAAAAGAGAAATTTTTAATTGTTGACTCATGATTGTAAAAAGAAATGTAACAATTGCCCGGAGCTTCAGTTATTATAACGATGTTATAAAAACGAAATTGTATTGGCACGTACATTTAAACGTACTTATATACAACTAGCTGACCCGGCGAACTTCGTTCCGCCTTAAAGGCAATATCACATGACTACTTTTTAAATTAGGATAATTTTAAATAAATAAATTTTATTATTCAATGATTCTTTATTTGGGAGCACAATCCTGGTGGTTCTCCGGGATTCTTTAATGTGCTACAATACTCGCAAACAACATCCATTGGCCATTGGGCCAATGGATGGGCCATTGCGCTATATTATATGCGTATTGAAACGCTGCCCGATTCAAATCAGTCTTTGATGAATTTCTTCTTGTGCTTCGTAAATTATCTAGCGCTTGATCTCTGAGGTTTGCTCGACGATTTCGCATTGCCAACCGAGCCGTTTCACGGGCTGCCTCCCTGTGCTCTGGTGAGTGAGAAGCACGAAGTCGAGCCATACTAAGGCTGCGCTCTTCAAGTGCAATTTCTTGCTCTTCTTCAATTCTTATTTTTTTTTTTTTGAAAAATTTTTGGGAAATCATCAAATGACCTCTCCCGCTCTGGGCGGAGCGGAAGAGCGTGTCAGACTTTTATTGACTAAAATCCACCCGTGTTCCTTCACTTGCCTATGCAACGTCCAGTGCCATGGTTTCTGCGTTTGTTATACCATGTCTTATGTCACGTCACACGGGAACGACGGGAACAACGGGAACGGGATAAAAAGTATCCTATGTGATAATGTGATATGTCCTTCTCCCAGTTCTTCTCTACCTCCCTAACAATTTTGAGCCATACTGGTTAAGCGGTTCTTGAGTTATAAATAGAGTAACTAACACGACTTTCATTTATATACATAGACTTCATTCCAATCGGACCAGCCCTTTAGGAGGAATTCAGTGACGTACACACGTACAGCAGATTTAGGAATATACCCATGGAAAGCATTATCATCTACATTTGTAACAAAGATATCATGCCTCTCTCTACCCTAGAGCTCTTGTTTCAGTCTCTTTGATTAAATAAAAAATCTTAAATATTTATTTATTTCTATTTATTTTTTCTCTTTTAGTTCATAAGTACAATTTTAGTTAAATAAAAAAAAATAACATATTTTTTTTATTTTTTCCCTTTTTAGTTCTTATGTACAATTTTCTTTTTAAGTAACTACGAAAATTAAAAAAAACTAACTTAACTAAAAACAAGAAAAACACTCGTGATTGGCCGGGTTTGAACCGAGGTACACCAGCCATCGAGAGTAGACCATACCACTATCGACTACGCTACAGCCGCTATGTCAAGCCACGCGAAATTAGCTCCCATATTATGCGTGTAATATTGCGAAAGAGAAAACTCGAAAACATGCGCTTCCCCAGACATAAGACTGAGCTAGATCGATTTCTCGTCCTCGAAAATCCCCACATATTAAATTTCAGCGAAATCGTTAGGGCCGTTTCCGAGATCACATGCTTCTTTAAGCGATCAGCGCCATCTGCCGGGCTAATTTGTGAATCTAAACCATCCAGGTCACCACTCAAACGCATACAGAAAAATTCAATAAAATCGGTCAAGCCGTTTAGGAGGAGTTCAATGACATACACACGTACATCAGAATTATATATATAAAGATATGTAAAGAAAATTCGGTCCGCTCCAAAAGAATAATACCTAAAGGTTAGGCATAAACATGACCAAATAAAATAAGAAATTTTACATAGTCCTCATAGTAACAATACTAATGAATTTTGAAATAATCTTTTTTTACGTGAATTAATTCGAACTTTCCCAAAATTCTGTAATTTATGAATAGTGACAACACCATTTTAGACAGTATTATTATGAGTGATGCGACCACGTGCCGCGTGCCCTACCCCCCTTCACCACCCGCGCATGTATGCCTGTCGTGTTGCCTACCGCACATGTATTAAGTTACCTCGCTTTTTCGAAATAATTTTTACTTCGTTAGGGGGATTTTTTTTAAGTTTAGCCCGGCATTGTAGGCGTTATTAGAATCAGTTAACGATACCTAACAATACCTTCACAGATAGGACAGGGTTTTCTTTACATATTGTATATGTCGACGTCAGCAACGGTGGAGCAGTGGGGTCGACAGCATCTTGGTGCGGTGGTAAGGGCTCTATTTCGTAGGTGGCGTATTGAATTAAAGCGCAAAGTGTAAATATCAAAGCCAATCTTGACAATAACAATTTAAATAGGCAAAACGACAGTTTCGCCCCGGAGAAGTGCCCTGGTCCGCGCCAAGCGAAGTGACTGTTCGACAGTCCCATCTTTCCAAAACAAATCTGTCCACGTGCCGATATGACAAAATAATGCCACAGCGTTTGCCGCACTACTTACTATGTAAATCAAATGAGCAATTTTTATCAAAATGACACCGGACGATGCACGACATATATAATTAAAATCACATACAAATAGAAAAAAAGAAAGAACTATACCCATTATTAGTTCTTTATGTGGTACACGGAAATACTAAAACTAAAAAAAGATCAATGCGGGGCAAAAAGGGCCCACTCATTCAAAACTGTTTCAGTATTTAAAAGAAAACTAAAACTTTACCACGCCACTGGTATACAAAACAATGTTGTAGTCTCGTACCATGGCGTTTTATATTTTTATTAAAAATCGTAAAAAAATACATCAAACTTAAAACCTTTGTGCGCAAGTAATTTTTTGGGTGGGAAACGCTTGAAGATATTTTAAATATGACCCGGTGAGTCTTTCAGGCGCAAGTAACTACGTTGTACCAAATGGTATCTTAAAACGAAAATTTATTACCAATTTCGTTAAAATTTGCGTAGTTTATGAACCAAAAAGCTAAATATATTGTTATTACAAAGCCGTGCTCTTTGAATAACAGTATTTTTACAATACTCACTAATATTACAAATGGGAAAGTGAGTTTCTTTGTTCCGCTTTTACGCCGTAACTACTGAACCGATTGCTTTGAAATTTTGCAGACGTAAAGTTAGAAGTCCGAATTAAATAATAGGATACTTTTTATCCCGGAAAAAATTATATTCTCGAAGAAAATCTAAAAAGAGCGATATAACCGAACTCAACGCGGGCGAAGCCGCGGGTGGAAAGCTAGTTATCTATCATCATCATTCCAGCGTTAATCCCAGTCGCATCCGAAGCCTTTTCAGCTTTGGAGCTTTGGATATGGCTAAACTTCGACATTTTCCGTGAAGCGACTGCCGTCTGACCTCCACAACCCAAAGGCGACATCGAAGCATTGCAGTTAGACCAATTGTTGGACTTTTGAGGCCTCCAACAACCCGTAACGACTGCCACTAGATGTTCGTATGGCAACCGGGACCAACGGCTTAACGTTCTTTCCGAGGCACGACCAGACCAGTGCAAATATTCATATTCATGCATACAAATACTTGCACTGTGCGGGGATCGAACCCGCACCACCTTGCGCAGCGGCCGCGTCCGCTACCGCTACGCCACGGAGGCTGTCAAAGCTAGTTATCTATATATATAGATAACTAGCTATACAATATAGGACAACAATACAAATAAAAAAGGATAAAATAAAATATAGGATAACAATACAATATAGGAGATATCTCCTATATTGTATTGTTTAAGTAGAGTGGACGTGCAAAACTTTTTCATATATTTTCGTAATAAACTTGCTAAAACAATGTTGTACAACGCAATGCTACACATACAGCTATCACCTTTGTAAACTCAGGTAAACTTAAAAAAAAATATGGTCCTATTGCATACTTTACTTTAGTGGGTTGTCGAAGCAAATATAAAAGTGCGGAAAGTCAGAACAAGAATAAAGTGCGTAGAATTTTCCAACAGTAAACACCAATGCTGCTTTACCCTGAGACTTGACTGATAAAGAAAACTATATTAAACTATATTGAAGCTTTTCAACCTTCCCTAAGAGATGAATACCGACATTAATACAGCTACGAAAACGTCGAAGAATGGAATCGATGGCTTACGAGGAAAAGCGAAAAGGAACGTCGAGAAAATATCCGCATTGTGTGTATACAGTTTGCCATAACATACACAATCATTCTTCCTTCTGATTATAGCACAGGATCATAAAAAGTGCCATTACCCCATGGTAGGGTAGTGAAGGGCGTTTTCTCCGTTGTCTGAGGCGGAAAATTCACTAGCATTGAAGCGTGAAAATTCTGCAGGTATAAAATTTTAAGACACCTTGGCGACTGAGGCGTATCCGTAATTTATTAGATTATTTCTGCCGAATTTGTATTGGTTTGAACCGTGTCACCGTCAACGTTTCAGTCTAAATGACAACTTTTCGTTTTGAATATTAAGGGAATAACATTGATTAAGTTCGGCACCCTAATTGCGTAAAACTCTATTACTATCAGTTAGAATCATTTTGAAGCTTATTGCTATTCCATTGCTCCAATTATTTCAAAATGTGTCAGCTCAACAAAGTAAACAATGCAAAGAATGTCGTTGAACTGTCAAAATGAAACGCATTGCTACTGAAAGTGTATAATGCAATTACCCTGCTGGGTTGTATGTATACTTTGTGTAAATTATTACATCACCACTCAAAAATTGATGGAAAACATCGGCAAGTCTTACAACAACTGCTAATCCGCACTGGACCAGCGTAGTGGAAATCGGCCCACTCCTTAGTGTTCCCAACACTATATTCTGATGATGCTACGAGCAGATTCTAATTCATTAATACCACAAGAAAGGAGGATTACTTTTAAAATTAACGAAGATCTACACAGATCGAATCAGAAATGAGGAGATCCGCAGAAGAACCAAAGTCACCGACATAGCTCTTCGAGTCGTTAAAATTAAGTGGCAGTGGGCAGGGCACATTGCTCGTAGAACCGATGGCCTATGGGAAAGTAAGACGCAGCGTAGGGAGGCCCCCAACAAGGTGGACCGTCGCGGGAAGCCGATGGATGTTGGTAGCACAGGACCGGTCATCGTGGAAAGCCTTGGGGGAGGCCTTTGTCCAGCAGTGGACATCTATAGGCTGAAGACGAAGAAGAAGAACATACTAGTCACAGACACAACACACTAGCCACAGACGTCCTAATTTCAGTAGTGTGAAGAATAATATAAAACTCCCGTATCTTCGATGTCTTCCTATAGTTTCACGGAATCCTTAATCTCTTAATGTAGATTAGCATACATACGTATACAGCATATCATTCATTATTTAAATAAAATATAAGTATTTACACTCCATAAACGTATATAAAATATAATAACCATTATTTTAGAAATATATGAAATAAAACAACATAAGTAAGGCTAAATATTTACAAACTAAAATATGGTGCTACAAATTTCTGTTACTGTCTGCTGGTAGTGTACTCAAGGGACTGGGGGCATTGCCACATTGCATAGAAATGTTTAAGCTCCAGCGAAGTTAAAAATCCCCCTCTGCGTCACGGGAAGTGTCAACCAACCGTATAAAGTATTAGTTGAACAAGCCTTGAGGAAATTCCCTTCACATATATGTTTTTGTACATAGATTTTAAAGTATGTAAGCACATACATACATAAAATGTTGACCTATTGCATTATATCTTCGATGAACAGAGTTCACCATAATACTGTCACAGGTTGAGATTGGCTTGTTTCCAATTTACTATATGTACTGCGCAATGGAATGTAGATTATGCAATTGACATCATGATTTCCAATTGTGACACCGACCTTTGCCTTGAATAATTTCGATTTACTTAGACGTCGCGAATGCCGATTTCATTTACGATTCAGCCCCGCTCTCGAAATTTCGCGCTCCTATTACAGATACACCGTGGCAGGCGGGAAATTCACGGGAAACTGTAAATCCGAGTTTATGAAACTGAGTCTCGTTAAGGCGAGATCGGCTCGTTAGTGGTCAACGATTTAATTTAGTGTTAACATAGTAATCAAAATGAATCGTTAATAAAGTGAATCAAGAAGTTAGCGATGGGTTTTTAGATTATTACTCAAATAACTTTGATGAGGGTGATGACTGAACTTCTCAGATATTAATTGACACTGTTATGAACTTTATGAATGTTTTTTGATTAAAAAAATGACTTTTAAAAAAAAATCAAGTTGAACACGTGAATCAAGATAAACCCAAAGCCAACCCCAACGCAATTGGAAAACGGCAAGCCAGATGATGAAAACATGGGTTTCTATAGCTTTTCATTTTTGTGGGGAACTTTCAAAAGGCATCCTAGCTCTCCGGGGAGTGAGTTCGGGGGTTGTGGGCTCCAGATATAGAGGAACTCCTGGTTTCTCGTAAAAGGCCAATTCCGGAACTCACATAAGGCGCATCCCTGGGGAGACTGTAAAGGGGCTTCCCCTAAGCTTCGCTATGTATGGCAGCACTTGACCACTGCTCCACTGTCTTCCCTGGGGTCACTTGGTGGGCGGACAGAGTACCCACTCTATGTGCCCGCGATCCCAAAAGTCAACCTACGTTTATTGTTAAGCGGGTTTCCGCGTATGAAGCGCTAAGGCGGTAAAGGTAAGTACCTAATTGTCATTTGAAACCAAAGGCAACAAATTATACTGATCCCTAACACAAATCACCAGTGAGCGAACGGTTATATAACTATGTAACACTTAGGATCACATTGCTGACGCTCATGTTATAATTATTTTAAGCCTCCATTAATTGTGTACGGTTATCTAACCGAGGTAAGCCCGGTATCTTTTTGCTCTAACAAGAATTTCCAATAATGTGGTTTGGCGTTGTGTATACTTAGAGCTTTTTGATCCTAAGTCGGGATTTTATATGTGACCTTTATTTTATACTGTATACGAGCAAATCATTCTTTCACTGTATGGTAATGACCTTGTTGGCTTTTCGCCCATTGTCATAACTCAGCTATTTCCGTATACAAAGTACAGCAACAGATAAATCATTACATAAAATATTAAAACAAGAACACTTATTAGATACTGTAGCAAGAGCAAACAAGATAGAAATATATTTTCTGTCTTTCTGCACGTATGCAAACTTTTTGTTTGATTCCAGTTATCAGTAGTAACTGCTCTAGTAGGAGGTCAATAAAAATGGTCTTACTAGACTGAATTAAGTAGTTTTTATAGCTGTCGCATAAAGTATACGGTGACGGCAAATCTACACTATTGGTTTTTTCTACCCTGAACTCTATTTTCTGTACGTTAGTGGTCATTATCAACTCAGCCAATACTACTCATTTACCACTAAGCCTTCCTCAAAGGCGTAGCCACAACGACCGCGATTCGATTCCACGGCCTTCCGAGGTAGTTCCGATCAGCCGATCCTTATCGGCCGCTGGTCAACCCCACAGAGCACGGAATTATAGTGATTTATGTTATTTTGCTATTTTTTTCCTTACATTTAACTTAGGTATTAGAAGACAAAATAAATAATAAAACATCTCAAAAGATATTATCTCAATAGTGGGTCTTCCAAGGTAATAAAATTTCAGAGGACCCACCAGTGGGTCTTTGAAGAAATATCAGTGTTCAGGGACTCTGTTTGGTGGGTCCTTGAAATCCGAGGGCTGTTCTCTTGGTGTGCCGAAAGTATGATGGAGTTTCTTTCTCAAAACGCTTTCAATTCCGCTAGTTTTTATACATAATTTCTGATGCGAATATTGGGAAACGCTTGGTTTATGTGGGCAGCGACATTGCACTCAGGTAGCACCTTGACAATTAAGTTAAACTTTTTTATGATATTTTTAACAAAGGACTACTAAGATTTTTTTATTCAAAAGGAATTACTTTTTCCTTGTACGGTTAGTAAGCTAGCGGCACAAGGAAAATTGCGTCGGATTCGTCTCGTAACAATTTAGCTACAAAATACGTATAGGGATCTAAATTTAGAAATGGTCTTGCCATACTGACTTTACACAGATTTTGTATGGCAAATCTGTCAGAAGCTCAACATAGGGATAGAATTGCTAAGTTCGTAATTTGGTAGATATGTTTCCTAGTTCGGGAACGTTCACGACAGGATGTACACACAGGACGATACAAACTAAATTGTTTTTTTCTTTATTTATTTTTTAATCTTTGCCCCACACTTGGTCTTTCTCAATTAATCAATCAGTCAATCGCGTAACTACTGCGCCAGCCGTGCTATAATTTCGAGGCGAACGAACCATGTTTGTGGTTTATTATTTTAAAATAGAAAGGTATCGTCTTAAACCCAAAATTAAATTCATTATTTTAGCTAAAAGTACTTTTATAAATTGCTCAAATAATGAATATTAGAGCTACTGGGTTCAAATTTTAAGACAAAATTTATTTTTAGGCCTGAAAATACGTTTATGAAAAGTGAAATAAAAACGATAGCTCATTATTTTTACTCATTCACGTAAGTACCACCACAAATGTGAAGTGTAAGTCCCCTATTTGAAAGGTTTACGGCCCTCGAGGACACGAGTCCAATACTGAAGAGCCCTTTAGAATTTCAATTTGAAATATCGATGCGCAAGTGTGCCTGGATTTAAAACTAGATTTGTTGAGAATCTTCTCTTTTTGTTTGCTTATACATATTCTAGTGAGAAGGTTAAGCACGTTTCTATTTTTAAACTTACTCGAATGGAATAAAGATTTATGGAGTGCGATATCTGCCTGAAGCGCCATTCATATTCTTGAGCATGGTATGAGGTGGTCTATCAACGAAGTAGTATAAAGACGCGTCCGAAAATTGTTGATCCGTCGTAACAAATGCCAAATGCAGTGTTTCGGACAGGCAAATACATATCGGGAATAGTACAAATTGTGAAATCGGTTCGGACTTATTGCCCCCGAACTAATCTTATGTCTGTAGTTTCTCCTTGAATAGATACGGGCCCAAGTCGCCGAAATTTTAAAATTACTTTAAAAATTAATAGCTGCACTCAAGATCTAAAAGCCTACAAATCTGGGCGAAAAATTCGTAATGACCATTGAATCCTCTATAAGCGAAAATCAGAATACGCGCACGCTTCCCTTTTTATTTCCACGTTGGTACCGGGAAAACAATAAAACCTTCGGAATTAACATATAAACGGCAACTTTCAGAGGGGTGTCGACAATTTTATCTCACAATTGTACCTACGGCCAAATGTCCGTTGTTCCCTTAGGGATGAAATGTATTCCGAGATTTAATGTTAGCTGGTTCATTAGAAAGTGGATACGGGAATGTGTTTGGTTAATTAATCAGTCCTAGTCGGGATCAGCGGATTCTACTTAATAAGAAATCTGTCGAATATATTCATTACCTTATTATTTGTTAAAAAACAAATTGTTTTGTTGATCGCATTTCGAACATTAAAGCAGTTTGTGTTTTAAGCTGTCTCTTTTATTTTGCTATAATACAATAAATATAGGGTATTCGTTTAAATTGACTCAAAAATAATCATTATTTCTTATAGCGTTAGCTCTTGTACTGTGTTATCTATAAATATTGATTTAGTTTTAAGGCATTAACCGAATGAATATAATAAAACGCAAATCGACTATGTAAACAAGATCCGAATCTAAAAATCGGGTGACAGTTCACACGGCTGGCTATCTGCGTACGGCACGCAACGCACCAACAGCCATTTTCATTTTTTCAAATACGCAAAATACACTACAGTGCCAAATAAAATGGCGACTGAAACTTGTTTGTGTCAGTCGGTTGTTTTCGCAGTGTCGCCCTATATACTGATAGCTTTGCGTGGAGTTTATTTATCCTTTGCCATATTTCCATCCCTCTTTTATATTTTCAAATAATAAAATGTCATTATCTGTGTTGACTTTTCACGCCTAACATAGTTTTCAAAACTTATATCCAACACTACCTAGTTTATTTGTGCAAAATATGCTTTTTTTTAGACTATGTATTCACGTAAGTTCATTTTTAAGCTTTGTGATTAGAGTAGAGAGACGACACTAGTGCCAGAGCGGTCGACTGCAGCGCTGGGAAATTCCTAGTGTAGAGAAACTTAAAAAAAAAGAGTTGCTTTAAGACATTTATGAACAACTACACAGAAATAGCTGTATAACACTATTCCAAAGTAATGATAAAATAGGTAATATTTTATTAACCTAACTTAAATATACGAACATATACCTTTATATATGCCTTTCATTACGATCATGAAACTTTGCAGTTATTAAAAGGCAAAAAGAAAGGTATCAGTATGAAGTCGAAGTAATCGCCACAAGTCCACCCACACATCGCCAGCTACTGATCAAATAATCAATATATCCTAACGTTCTTTAGTTGAAGGTGAAGCAAGTTTTGATGGTTACTTTGTGGTTTTAACTGCGCACTTCCGGATGCAAAAGTGGTTCCAGCTCCGGATCTCGTAGTTAGGCCGATTGCCACATGACTAATCCATCTTATCAATAGTAGTTATAGAGAATCTACTTAGTATAATCTGAAGCTTTGAAGACAGTGGTTTGATTTTTGACAAGTGCGAAAGAATATTCTATATGACAACGCAAGTAATCAAATCCTATGAAAATTCAATATTACGTTGACTGTGGCGTCCACTTCGTGTTGTTGTCTGTTTGTTACAAGAAATAATTCAAAGCTGTGCTTTGTTCGAGCTCCCGGCCACCGTAGGCGGGGCACTTTCTGGTAGCGAGCACTGGTCAGCTCGCTGCCTGGTAAGGACCAGGCCCGGGTCGACGACGCATTGTGTTTCACGCACGCCTCAAACAGATATCAGCACATCGTGACGGGGTTCACGAAGACCGATGCCTCCTGAGTCAGGGTTGCGGGTACAGGCAAGTGAAGAAACACGGGCAGATTATAGTCCGTAAAAGTCTGACACGCCCTTCCACTTCGGCCAGAGCGGGAGAGGTCATTTGAAGATTTACCATCCAGATAAAAAGAACCTGTACTTTGTTTATGAGATTCTCGGTGTGCACGAATAGATTTTTGGCAGTCATTACGTTGTAGGGTTAATTTAGCCCCCCTAAAAGTTACAACTAGTCAACCAAAGAGTAGGCAAGGGTTTACAACTGGGTTATGAGGGTCAGATTGAGATAAGCAATCTCGCTATGTAAATGACTTGTGTTCAACCGTATCTAATTAGGCTGGTAGCCGATCCCAACAAAGTTGAGAAACAGCATTTTATTTTTTTAGCGCTTGACCGCAATCCCGCCTGATGGAAAGCAGTGATGCGATCGTTGATGGTAAAGCGCGCTAGTTTATTAAGAGCCTATTCACTCTAGCCTTGAAGACACTCAAATTGTTGTCCGACGGAAACACCGTCGCTGGCAAATTGTTCCAGTCCCTCGATGTACGCGGTATAAAAGAGGCAGCGAAACGCTTCGTCCGGAGCGCAGTGGTGTCAACTACGTAAGGGTGTAAACTCCCACGTACCACCGTACGTCCACGTTTGGTCGACCGACGGTGGAACGGAGATGGGGGAATTAAATCATGCAATTCCCTTACTTACTAAAGATAATAAAAAGTTAAAAAACTAAAACCCAACTACGACAAAAAACGACGCTGAAAAAGTATAAAACAAGATTTTTAGAATACTGAACTGAACAAAGTTGTTAATATAGTTGCAAGTAAATGGACACAGTAGACTCTACCAAGATGCCTTCGTTGTAAATTGACAATAATGTCTTACGATACTATTCTGAAGTATGCAATATTCACTATTTAGAGATAAATTTTCATGTTTGGAAAACCGCAGTCACACGTTATGAAAGTGCAGTGTACGTGTAGGTATATGTAACGTGTGACTACGCCTTTCCAAACATGAAAATTTATCTCTAAATAGTGAATATTGCATACTTCAGAATAGTATCGTAAGACATTATTGTCAATTTACAACGAAGGCATCTTGGTAGAGTCTACTGTGTCCATTTACTTGCAACTATATTAGCAACTTTGTTCAGTTCAGTATTCTGAAAATCTTGTTTTATACTTTTTCAGCGTCGTTTTTTGTCGTAGTTGGGTTTTAGTTTTTTAACTTTTTATTATTTGTACTATTTTGGTGTTAAAGTGTATTTGTGGCGCATAATATTAATAAAAGTTAAATTGACGAACTAAAAACTAGGTAGTTAACATACGACATCTCTTTTGACTTATGTATCGGCGTATAGTAATATGTAGAGATGTCCTATTTTACTATTTCGTAGCGCTTGAAGCGTAGCGCGTATAGCAACGGTTTCACCGTATGAAGCTCCCGGTTTTTCGTAGTAGCGACGCACATTTGCGTCGATGGCACCGAATGGGTCATGAATTAGTGAATGAGGCCGTTAGTATAAATAGATTGGATGTTTTTCTAACGGTGGTAGGCCATAACATCGGCTGCCGGCAGAAGTTACCACCCACCAGACAAAGTCTTGCCGCCAAGCGATTCGTCGTGTTCCAGCATGATGTCTGGTGAAGCCGTACGGAGGACGCGTCTGAGCACTTTGTGTTGCGTTGTGTGGCGAGTACGATGCGCCAAATGTTGTTGTGTCGGGAGTTTGGTCGTGGAGAGTCTCCAGATCAATCTCCCTCTGGCGCAGCATGGTTGGTCGTGTTGCTCTTGGATTTAACATTGCATCACCTGGCTCAACGGCCGTCATCCTTGCTATTCCTAAGTTTTTTAAGTGAATAGGCTTAATAAACTAATGCGCAGGCACCAAGGATTGCGTCACTGCTTACCATCAGGCGGGATTGCAGTCAAGCGCTAGTTTATAATTATTAAAAAAAAAAATACTTATATTAAGAGGACCTGGGAAGATTTCTTAAACTATCTAATTCTGCTAACGATCGACTGTCATGTGGATTTTTAAGTAATTTATTATGATCCAAGGCACTTATAAATAATCCCTCTATGGTTTTAACTCTACTGAGAGCGACATAGGCCTGTCCTTTAGCAAACAATGACTTTCCTAGATCTGTAACTTTTTTATCTAGAGTACAACCTTGTAATTTATGTACAGTACAACCCCAAGAAAGAATCAGCGGGAGCATTTTACGCTGAATTTGCCCAGAACCCCTCAAGCCGTCAAATTCAGTGAGGCAAGGCTCGATTTTGATAAGTCCGTTAGTATCTGCTTTTATGGATGCGTCGTCAAATTGTATGAGAACAGCGCTTGGCTGTTCTCCTGTTCCGACTGATCGCGCCGAAGAGCAAGCCATTCGAAGGCCTTCACCACTCCCATCGCTCCGTTTACCAAACCCTGGTTTACATTCAAATTTCTACGAAGCATTACTAGGGATTATGTACAAACATAAAGTACTCGTGAAGCTCTTTCAGATGATACCAAATACGGTATATTTATTTTAATTTTGTATTAACATAGAACTTTTTGTCCGCTAGAGGGCGTAATACTAAATTTGGTGACAAGCTTTATAGCTCATAACCAACAGAATATCAAGGCCCTTCTAATGGTTCTGCAGTGGTCTTATTCTGATAAGTAGTATAGAAGCTATCTATGAACGAAAAGATGTGAATTATATGCAATCAGCCCATGAATACAGGTAAAGTCACAAGCAAAAGCTAATAATATATACATATTCAAAATGTACAAGTTAAGCCCTTTCAAATGATACCAAACACGGCATATTTATCTTAACTTTATTTTTTTACTCTGTATATTTTGTCCGCTAGAGGGCGCCACGTTAGATTTTGTGAAACTCCATATAGCCTATAACCAGCAGACAATTAAGACGCTTCTAATGATATATCATTTATCGAATTCGAATAAGTAGTTTAGAAGTTACGAGGGAACAGATGATACATACATACATACATACATACATACATACATACATACATACATACATACATACATACATACATAGCCTGTCAAAATCATAACCCTCCTTTTGCTTTGCCGTAGTCGGGTAAAAAGGAAGTAATACTCTGTCAAAGTAAAATGACTTACCTTTATAACCATCCGTCATATTTGAAAGACACGATACCTACCTGACTTGAAACTCTTCGGAAACTGTAGAAGTTCCGAGTGGACTAAAAGCCAACTTTTATGGGTGCATCTCTTTTTAAAGGAAAGTCAGCTAAGGATAGTTAGGTAGCAGTTTCCTGGAGAACATTTAACGTTATTCTATTTGCCATTCAGAAAATCTATACATATTATACACACTGTACGAGTATATTACGAATACTGTTTGGCTAAATCTCTGAAACGGCTGGACCGATTTAAATAAGACTTTCAACAGGAAATAGCGTATACTTAATATATATAAGAAATAACTAAGGCTACTTCTATTTTAAATAGGGTTTGGAGATCAGCCCAAAAAGAACCCACGAAATCCAATTCTTTATCAAATAAAGTAGCCAACATAGCAAAACAATAAACCACAAGAAAAACAATAGACATAAACACTTTAAGTCTATTTATTTAGAGACGTCACGTTGACGTTCATTTAAAAAAATAAAGCATTATTATTTGTTCTCTGTAACCATTTTAAAATTTAGCCATTAATCAAACTCGCCACTCTTACTTTACTGCATGATATTTTATGAAATACCTAATCCAAGTCAGTTTAAAATCCGCTTTATACCATTAAATGACAAACAAACCGCCTTTTATGTTTGTTTTCTGTGACGCACATTAGCCTTTTTGAACGACCCTTGGGACCTGCTCTCTAAGTCCACCAGATCAGTCCAGATATGGGGTACCTACACTCGATTAATGAACTTTTTCGGACGGATAATATCACTTCGTGGGTAAAGACGGCTCTCAAATCGAGGTGTCATTCATTCTTAGGTTGGGACCCGAACTAATTATTAGTCCATAAGTGAATAGGAGTAGAAGTGGCCCTGTGATAACGGTCTCGTCTTACAGGTTGTAGACCGTAAGGTAGGTATTTTACTTTGTGTAAATAATTTCAATACTTCTGAAGGAAAGCATAGTGGCAATCGGCATCTTCCAGAACCAAAAATCTTAAGGGAATTGTTGGAAAAAGGGAATTGGAGCGGAGCGGAAGGGTATGCCAGACTTTTACTGACTAAAACCCACTTGTTTCTTCACTTGCTTGTGCGCCATAGCCACGGTTTCTTTATTAACCAACCCGCAAACCTGACCGGAACGCATCAGTCTTCATGGACCCCGTCACGACGTACTGACATCCGCCGCCTGGCGCACCAGGCGGCGGATGTCAGTACCTCCCTTGTAACAAACTACGCTGACGTCGATAGGGAGGTTGGCGCGCAACACTCAGTCATATCCGATATTCCACAGAGACGGTCCCAGGACCGATCCTTGTGGAACACCGCACGATATCTCCCGCCGCTTCATCACTCCTTGGTGACCGGTGTAGATGACGGCCCTATCCGTCAGATAAGCTTCGACCACTCGACAGAGATCCGGTGACACTGGATAGGGTGTTGAAGGCGTTGGCGATGTCTAAAGACACAGCCATGAGAACCCCACCCCGGGCCACAGGATGCCCTGCGTGAGGGCTCGCACGCGCATGATTTATTTATTTATTATGGCACACCAACGACATATTTTCAATAATAGTAGTATAAAAAGCAATCACAGGTTTTCAGTTTTGTGTAAATACATCACTTATAGGCATGATAGCGTCCACCGTGGAGCGCCCACTGGCGTGATGGATTACAGCCCACCCGAATCTACGGTTATTATGCATCAGACTCTAGAACTTAAAGGCGGCTCGTGGCTAAATAATAACAGCCTACTACTAACAGCTACGCTTGCCGCGGTTGGTCCATGTATGGGTGACCATTTTTACATACCATCCCATCGTGCCTCGGAACGCTCGTTAAGCTGTTGGTCCCGGCTGTCATTTGTAGAACTTTGATAGTCTTTACGTCAGAAGTCGGAAAGTCTGACAACCAGTCTTCCGAAAGGGGTACGTACGTATTACCCACAGAAATCGTAATAACGATTTCTGTGGTATTACCCAATAACTGGGTTGTGAGGTCAGATAGGCAGTCGCCCCAAGTAAAATACTTGTATTCAACTGAACCCGGTTAGACTGGAAGCTGACCCCGACGTAGTTGAGAAAAGGCTAGGCGGATGATTAGACTCTAGAAGTTTGAATTGTCGTAATAACTATTAGGAACGATGGAAAAACGTTATATACGTTAGCTAATAAGCAGCCAACCCAGTTTTGTTAAGCAGGGCAAGTCGACCCTGGCATTCAGCCAGCCAAATGCGAAGATTCGGAAGATGTAACATGCATTTGTGTTGGCTAGATAGATATGTGAAGCCTTGATTCTGTTAGTTATACGTATCTTTATTTGGGTAAGACTTCATGTAATTATTGTGTGTATTATGCTTTGTACTTCATAATCATCTCATAGAATTTGTGTATTTATAAAGCTGACATACTGCATCTCTTGTCGTATATATGGAATGCACTGCATATCAGATATACTGATATTTCTGATATTTCATATACTACTAGAGATGATACCCAGTGCATTTCATATACAACAAGAGATCATCATCATCTCAGCGTTAATCCGGATAAGAGTCTGGGGTCCGCTTTACCAGTCTAACTGCTGATTTTGGCTAAAATTCGATATTTTTCGTGAAGCGACTGCCGTCTGACCTCCACAACCAGAAGGCGATATCTAAGCATTGCAGTTAGACCAATTGTTAGACTTTTGAGGGCTCCAACAACCCGTAACGACTGCCACTAGATGTTCGTATGGCAAGCGGGACCAACGGCTTAACGTGCTTTCCGAGGCACGGCCAGACCAGTGCGAATATTCATATTCATGGATACAAATATTTGCAGTGTGCGGGGATCGAATCCGCGCCTCCTTGCGTAGCGGCCGCGTTTGCTACCACTACGCCACGGAGGCTGTCATGTGTACTAATATGGAAAATACTACATAAAGATATTCATAAAACACAAAATTTAACAAAAAAACACTACATGAAATTAACTTACGAAACTCCAATGGCCTACCTAGTAATACAGGACGTGTTACTAGGTAGCTAATTAGAGAACTAAGTAAGAATCCCAAAACACTCAATTACGGAAAACGATGTATTGAATTTGAAGGTATTAACATGTACAATAAAGAAATAAAATAAACGAAAAGTATCTATATTAAATAAGTAGGTACAAAAACAAACCGCATATACATTTATTTGTCAGTGCACTGCCATGAATGCCTCATCTAATCTATACTAATATACAATATGTAAAGAAAACCCTGACCGACCCGTGAAGGTATTGTTAGTTATCGATAACTGATTCTACTAATGCACACAAAGACAGGCTAAACTTTAAAAAAAATCCCCCTAAATAAAATAAATATTATTTCGCAAAAAGAGGTAACTTAATACATGTGCGATAAGCAACCCCTTCCGCGGGCGGCGGGGGGCAGGGCACGCGGCACCTGTGACGTGGTCGCGTCGCTATTCGCTTATAATAATACCGGTGTTGTCATTTTTTTAAAAATTACCAAATTTCGGGGAAATTGGAATTAATTCCCGGGAAAAAAGGATTATTTCAAAATTCATTAGTATTGGTTCTATGATGATTATGTAAAATTTTATATTATATTTGGTCAAGTGTTTACCTAACCTTTATTATCCTTATGGGTCGGACAGGGTTTTCTTTACATATTGTATAATCTATACTAATATATAAAGCTGAAGAGTTTGTTTGTTTGAACGCGCTAATCTCAGGAACTACTGGTCCGATTTGAAAAATTATTTTTGCGTTGGATAGCCCATTAATTTAGGAAGGCTTTAGGCTATATAACATTACGCTACGACCAATAGGACCGGAGAATAACTATCTCCACGCGAACGAAGTCGCTGGCGGCTGCTAGTAAAACATTTATCATATTTTTTTTTTTTTAATAATTATAAACTAGTGCTTGACTGCAATCCCGCCTGATGGTAAGCAGTGATGCAATCGTTGATGATAAAGCGTACTAGTTTATTAAGCCTATTCACTTAAAAAACTTAGGAATAGGAAGAATGATGCAATGTAAAACCCAAGACCTACACGACCAAACGATGCTGCGCTAGAGGGAGATTGATCTGGAGACTCTCCACGTCCAAACTCCCGACACAACAACATTTGGCGCATCGTACCCGCCACACATCGCAACACAACTGCTCAGACCCGTCCTCCGTACGGCTTCTCCAGACATCATGCCGGAACACGACGAATCGCTTGGCGGCAAGACTTTGTCTGGTGGGTGGAGACCGAAAAAAATTCACTTTAGATCCGTGTTTAGGTACTCGGTTGGCGTTTAGTTGATATTTACTCTTATTTTAAAGCTACCTTCGTAATTAGTATTCATTAATTACTTTTAACGACGATTTTCTATGTACGCTCGCAAACATTTTAACTATATTTAGTTTCTCTGTAAGTGAATTATTGTTAATTCTTATTGAGAAATAAAAAAAGTCTTAAATCTTCGAAACATATATAAATACCAGCTGTGCCCCGCGGTTTCACCCGCGTAAGCTTCAAACCGAAAGAGCTCAGTTGATTTAAAATAAGCGCCTGTTAAAATAGTGGTAGCAATATGTACGACCGAGTTTGCTCCCGTTTTCGCTACGTTTTTGGTTCCTGCTCTACTCCTGTTGGTCATAGCGGGATGTTTTATTGCCTATGTCCTTTCTCAGGCTCTAGACTATCTGTGTACCAAATTTCATTACAATCGGTTTAGTAGTTTTGGCGTGAAAGCCGGACAGACAGACAGACAGACAGAGATACATTCTCATTTATAATATCAGTATGGATTGTAACGTGAACAGCGTAATGAATATTGTCCTGTCAAACACTATTATGAATGTTTAATGATATATAGCCTTTAGAGTGTTACGTAATTACACCGCGTGAGTGAAACTCGCAAAAAAAAACGAAAACAGAGTAATACCCAATAGCTACGTACCTCCCTTTAAAATGAATAGCTATTTGTCCCGAAGCTGACAGGCACACAAAGTTGCGGCTCGAGTACAAAAGGCACCTCCCGACCACCCTTCAATGGGTTATTGTAAAAGAAAACTTTACGGAGCGTCAACAAAAATATTGATTCCGTTTTTGTAAATAAGTTAACTGGAAACCAACGTCTTCAAACTGTCAGACATTTGGTACTTAATTTCTTTCACTCTTTATAACAAATTGTGAACACATTTTATTTTTAGACATTCTTAGCCAAAGGGTGCCAACCTAACCCTCTGCTATCCGTCCACCCGTCCAACCGTATTACCTATCCATCCGTTCATCTCTCTCTCGGCGGGCTGTATCTGACAAAACGAAATAGGTACACAGTTGAAACTCTCAAAGAACGTGTACTTCTATTGACCGTATTTTGGTACATAGCTTATCCTCTCTGTATACAGAACGACCAAATATTTGGTAAGCACGCTTTGAGCACGTCTTCGAAATAATATGCTTCTATATTCTAGCGTGCATTCTGCGTCTGTTAATATGTCAAGTCCCATAATTTGTATCATTACAAGTAGTATAACCCACATAAGTAAATGAAATAATTATGTAGCAAAACAACTTTTCCTGCGTTGTGACATCTTTTCTCCTCCTATCCTTCTTTTAGAATTTTTAATTGAAACGTTTCGCACTTCATGATAACGACGTAAAATAAGAAATAAAGAAAGTCAGTAATGTGCACTAGTTCCTCAGCATTCACTTTATAATGAGGAGTTTTTAAAAACAATTAGCGATCCGGCAACGCCTTTTCATAAATGCTCGCCTCAAAACCTCCCTCATTTTTATTTAGAGCATAAATTTAACATAAAAAGAAAAATACTAACACAAATTGTTTTGGTGCGGTTTCAGTGAAAATAAGGATAACTCCGCGGTCCGTGTGGGCCGTAGACTGACGGACCTAGGGATTACTTGAAATGTCAAACGAGGCCGCCATTGTGTCTCTAAAAATAAACATAATGGGCTCTCTACACCTAAATCCTGCTAATTAATATTAATACTAGGGTAATAATAAAATTGTAAGCCTTCTTCTTCTTCTTCAGCCTATAGATGTCCACTGCTGGACAAAGGCCTCCCCCAAGGCTTTCCACGCCGACCGGTCTTGTGCTGCTCGCATCCATCGGCTTCCCGCGACCTTCACCAGTTCGTCGGTCCACCTTGTTGGGGGCCTCCCTACGCTCGTCTTCCAGTACGTGGCCGCCACTCCAGAACCTTACTGCCCCATCGGCTATCGGTTCTACGAGCAATGTGCCCTGCCCACTGCCACTTAAGTTTAGCGACTCGCAGAGCTATGTCGGTGACTTTGGTTCTTCTGCGGATCTCCTCATTTCTGATTCGATCACGCGGAGCCTGGTGCATTGCTATCCAAATCTGATTGTTCGTTTAAGCAAATATACCCAGCCCCTACACAGTACTATTAGACTTTAGACATGTGAGACTTTTTGCGTAAGGGAACGCAAAAAGTCTCATATGGATTAACTATTGCTATAAGATTTACTAGAGTACATACTGCATGCTTGAAAGTTGAAACCTCATCTCCGATAATTATTGCTGGTTAGTTAATTGCACCAGCCTGCAACCTCTACATTTTATAATATAATTAAAGACTCGTCTCGGCTTCGCGCAGGTGTAATGCTTTTACTAAATACACTACAGAAAAACTGTGAACGTTGTATAAAAGATCTATAAAAGATCTTCAAAAACTTATCACATTTGTGTAAGTTGTCTGAACCTCGCGGTAAAAATGGGTTAGTTTTCGGGATTTTGAAACATCATATTTGTGTTATTAATTAAGATTTCGAAAAAATAAAATAATAGGGGCGCGGATTTTCAAGGTGTGAATTTGTAGAAAAAAAATCATTGCTCTAAAAGCGTTATCCACGCAGAAAACAGCGGAATACGTTTGCATGGAGAAAACGCCACTAGAGTCCCCTCTTAATCCACCACGGCCATGCGAAGAAGACCGAGTATTTACAACAGCATATTGCTCTAACTGGAGAAGTTATACAGTATCTATTGAGACTGCTAATCAAATATTAACTGAATTTATAACTAGTTATGATTACATTTCATCTACTAGGAATGCGAACTAGCAAAATGAACCGTGTCAGACAATTTACTATTCTAATTATTATTATTTTTTATTTCTATTTATACAATATGTAAAGAAAACCCTGTCCGACCCGTAAGGATAATAAAGGTTAGGTAAACACATATCCAAATAAAATATTAAATTTTACATAATCATCATAGTAACAATACTAATGAATTTTGAAATAATCTTTTTTTGTCGCGAATTAATTCCAACTTCCCCAAAATTTGGTATTTTTTAAAAAGTGACAACACCATTTCTGACGGAGCGAATAGCGATGCGACCACGTGCCGCGTGCCCTGCCCCCCGTCACCCGCGGATGTATGCCTAACGTGTTGTCTACCGCACATGCATTAAGTTACCTCGCTTTTTCGAAATAATATTTATTTTTTTAGGGGGATTTTTTTTTAAGTTTAGGCCGGCTTTGTAGGCATTATTATAATCAGTTATCGATACCTAACAATACCTTCACGGATCGGACAGGGTTTTCTTTATATATTGTATTTAATTTTCTATTTATGTCTGGTGAAGCCGTACGCAGGACGGGTCTGAGCAGTTGTGTTGCGTTGTGTGGCGGGTACGATGCGTCAAATGTTGTTGTATCGGGAGTTTGGTCGTGGAGAATCTCCAGATCAAACTACCTCTAGCGCAGCATCGTTTGGTCGTGTTGGTGTTGGGTTTAACATTGCATCACCTCGCTCAACTGCCGTCATCCTACCTATTCCTAAGTTTTTTTAAGTGAATAGGCTTAATAAACTAGTGCGCTTTACCATAAATGGATGCACTAGTTTATAATTATTTCAAAAAAAATCAAGAGAAGTAATTTCTAACTCTAAACATAAGAGCTTTGAGGAGCTCTCAAAAATGTATAGGCTTTAAATGTTGCAAACTAAAATGTTGATGTGTTCCTTTCTTTGTGATTCAGCATGACTGATCAGCTGGTACTCGAGAATGGGTCCCAATAACATTACGTGGTTTAACTACACACAGGGACTCTTCTTCTTCAGCCTATAGAGGTCCACTGCTGGACAAAGGCCTCCCCCTAGGCTTGACGATGACCGCTCTTGTGCTGCCCGCATTCGACGACTTCCCGCGACCTTCACCAGGTCATCGGTCCACCTTGTTGGGGGCCTACGCTGCGTCTTCCGGTACGTGGCCGCCACTCCAGGACCTTACTGCCTCTTAATTTTAGCGACTCGAAGACCTATGTCGGTGTCTTTGGTTCTTCACACAGGAACTCAACAGTTTTTAATTCCAGAACCCTTCTTGGATGAGGAATGGATGATGTCCAGCACCCTCATTAGATAACACATTATTATTATCAGTTGGAATCATTACAAACATATTGCTAATACATTGCTCGGTATGTTCGAAAATGTGTCCGCTCAACAACGTACCTAAACAACGCAATGAATGTTGTTGAACTGTCAAAATGAAACCCATTGCTACTGATGAGGTTTTACGCAATTACCCTGCAGGAATGCTTTGAAGGCACCTGAAAGACCATCATCAACTTGCAGATACTTCCTCACTTTGACCGATTATTTCTTTTGTCGTCCTCCGTGGCGCTGCGGTCAACACGCCTGCCTGCGACGTGGAGGCCCCGGGTTCGATCCCCGGCCAGGTCATGACGAAAAACGATCTTTTCCTGATTGGCCTGGGTCTTGGATGTTTATCTATATATGTATCTATTATAAATATATGTAGTATCGTTGAGTTAGTATCCCATAACACAAGTCTGGAACTTACTTTGGGGCTAGCTCAATCTGTGTGATTTATCCGTATGTACCTATCCATACTCATATTATAAATGCGAAAGTAACTCTGTCTGTCTGGCTGTTACGCTTTCCCGCTAAAACCTCTCAAACGATTTTGATGAAATTTGGCACAGACAATCTTTAGACCCTGAGAAAGAACATAGGCTACCTTTTATCCCGGAAAAATTAGATGTTCCCGAGGGAAATCTAAAAAGCGCGATATAACCGAACTCCACGCGGGCGAAGCCGCGGGTAGAAAGCTAGTATTATTATATTATTTAGAAGACGTCTCACAAATTGACAATTCTTTATCATAATACTAGCTTTCCGCCCGCCGTTTCTCCCCCGTGCAATTCGGTTATACCCCGCTTTTTAGATTTCCCTCGGGAATATCATTTTTTTTTTTCAATAAAAGGTAGCCTATGTCCTTTCTCAGGGTCTAAAGATTGTCTGTGCCAAATTTCATCAAAATCGGTTGAGAGGTTTAAGCGGGAAAGCGTAACAGACAGACTCTGTAACAAGTAACTCTGTCTGAGTTACTTTCGTATTTATAATATTAGTATGGATTATTTGGAAGACGTCTCACAAATTGACAATTCTTTATGATAATATTATTCTTCATCATAATATAATATAATATAATATAATATAATATAATATAATATAATATAATATAATATAATATAATATAATATAATATAATATAATATAATATAATATAATATAATATAATATAATATAATATAATATAATATAATATAATATAATATAATATTATATTATATTATATTATATATCATACATAATTGATTTTTAATCTCCCTTCCACAGATCCTATCTAACGACATTCGACATTAATTTGACGTAACCGTTCTAAGCTTGTTTTAACAGAATACAGCCACCATTCGAAATTCAGCTCTTGAGTTCTCTGTTGAGTTCTTTGTCTTTAAGAGCACTTATATTCAATAATCTGTTGTTGACTTGTTCACATCGAGAGACATTCATTTCCTCTTCTGTCTTTGATAAAGCTAGTTGCGGCTTTGTCGATTTTATGGGAAATTGAAAACTATTTCTATTCTACCAGTTCTTTAAAATAAGGGTGATCTGACAGTTCCATTTATTCTTAAGGCCCGATTACCTATTTAAGATTAAATGAAATGTCAAATGAGATTGTATTACGAAGTTAAGAGTTATTCCTAACTTTATGTTAAGATATTGTCAAAGGCGTGGTGGATTTATGCTATTTCTAGTTTCTATTTTTATATTATCTATACCAATGTATAAAGCTGAAGAGTTTGTTTGTTTGAACGCGATAGATAAAAAAAATTAAGACCCGTATTTTTTATTTTGTCGGAATTACCAAAAACTACTAAGATATAGCGTATTAAAGTTACGGAGTGGGGGCTAATTACGTCACACCGTGGTATATTTTGTACCACAGCGTAACGTCATGCGACATTTCACATCAATATTATCATCATCATCATCCCAGCGTTAATCCCAGTCGCATCCGAAGCCTTTTCAGCTTTGGAGTCTGGGGTCCGCTTTACCAGTCCAGCTGATATGGCTTAACTTCGACATTTTCCGTGAAGCGACTGCCGTCTGACCTCCACAAACCGAAGGCGACATCGAAGCGTTGCAGTCAGACCAATTGTTGGACTTTTGAGGGCTCCAACAACCCGTAACGACTGCCACTAGATGTTAGTATGGTAACCGGGACCAACGTGCTTTCCGAGGCACGACCAGACAAATCATTTCAATTCAAATCAATATTATATATCTCCCTAAGTATTTGAATGAAAGAAAAAATAAAAAATACGTGTTCAATCCATACTAATATTATAAATGCGAAAGTAACTCTGTCTGTCTGTCTGGCTTTCCCGCTTAAACCTCTCAACCGATTTTGATGAAATTTGGCACAGACAATCTTTAGACCCTGAGAAGGGACATAGGCTCTCTTTTATCCCGAAAAAATTTGATGTTCCCGAGGGACATCTAAAAAGCGCGATATAACTGAAATCCACGCGGGCGAAGCCGCGGGCGGAAAGCTAGTATTTTCTATAAATCTATCTGATGGACATTAAATTATTTTTTAGGATATAACCCAATTCCGGAAGTGTGGCAGGAATTAGCATCCTACTAAAATACATACCTAGTTTCCTTAAAGGGGATTGTTCCCGCTCAAATTGGCTGATATAGGCAAATATGAGGTGAGAAACGAGATACGACGAGTGGGACCGTTACTGCTATATACTGACCTACATGTATCTTCACAGTTAACTTTGGGTATCAAGTCTAGGATCCTGACATAAAATAGCTAGACCTTCTACAGGCACAGACCTAGAATTTAATGGAATGACGCAAGCCCCACCACGAAGACAATGTGAACTTACAGCGTGGGGTTATTATTTTAATGATAGTATCTAAATGTGAGGATTATTTTGGTATTTTTTTTATTATTCCAGTTTTTCTTTCATTTGGTATTTTTTATCAAGTCATTAAGATCCTTATCTCAGACATTAACCTCTATGGTTCTTATATGTATATTGGCCTGATCTAGATTATGTCTGGACTTTAAAAAAGAATCCGAGTCATTCAATATCTTCCGACTTGTTTCTTTTTTTTTTTGGTCTTTCTTTTAAAATAGAATACTCTTTATTATGTCCACCATATAGATTACCGAAACATAAATATCAAGGTTTTACAAAGGGTGACACAATGGGTCTTATCGCTAAGAGCGATCTTTTACAGACAACCTTTCGATAGAATACTAAGGGGAAGGAGAGAGAAATAATGTAGGTAGTCGACAGTCTAATCAATATATACATCTAATTGATAAACATCATATAAGATCAAATAAAATATAATAGCATACTTAAAAAGAGAACAATTAGTGCTTTTTCATCATGGTTTTAAAAGTGGACAGAGTTCTCAGAGTAGTCGGGAAGCACAGCACTTTAGAGGCTGACCACTAAACCCTAAAGACTTGTTCAACGTGTGTTCAGTGCCAGTGTTACGCCAAAGTCCATAATATAATAATATCATCTACAAAAAATCATCATCATCATCCCAGCGTTAATCCCAATCGCATCCGAAGCCTTTTCAGCTCTGGAGTCTGGGGTCCGCTTTACCAGTCCAACTGCTGATATGGCTAAATTTCGACATTTTCCGTGAAGCGACTGCCGTCTGACCTCCACAACCCGAAGGCCACATCGAAGCATTGCAGTTAGACCAATTGTTGGATTTTTGAGGGCTCCAACAACCCGTAACGACTGCCATTAGATGTTCGTATGGCAACCGGGACCAACGGCTTAACGTGCTTTCCGAGGCACGACCAGACCAGTGCAAATATTCATATTCATGCATACAAATACTTTCACTGTGCGGGAATCGAACCCGCGCCACCTTGCGCAGCGGCCGCGTCCGCTATCGCTACGCCACGGAGGCTGTCCATCAGTGATCATCTACAAAAAATGTTTGACCTAAATAAGATATAAATGATAGATGATAAACACCATTTTGTGATAGAACTTAAGTAATATAAGCAAAAAACTATTTTTTAATTTAAAAATGTGTTTTTTAACTTATTAATTCAAAACACTTTAAACACAACAATAATTCACTCACTAAACCATCCGCCTAAATAGAATCGATTTTTAGCAAAAAAATAAATCGATAAAGCGTTCCCAAAATGGCTTCCCAGTGAGCGTTATTAATTGTTTTTCCACCTGTCAATATGGGCCCGTTGGTAATTGTAAAATAGAGGTGTGACACAGAAAGGTATGCGTGCGCGGTAACATAAACAAGAACGGCCATTAATTCTCCGTCTGTATCGTTATAATATCATGCCAACCGGCGATCACGTCGCTCATTCAATTTAATACATTCATTCCATTGATAAATAACCGCAGAGCATTTCAAAGCCCTCAAAGAGAACGGCGCAGTCAGGGATAATGCTTACTTACAATAATTTATCATTAGCTAAACTTAATTTATGTGCAAAAGCGAAATCAATTGAAATGTTCAAAAAAAAAACAATATCCGTCCGTTATACGGCATGTATTAAGCACTAAGCATTATAAAATACTCGTATCATTCTTTTTAATAATATCGTATCAAGTTGCGTAAAATATTTCGATAATATTTGAAGACTTTGTTCGACGAAGCCTATTTATTATACTTGTCACATAAATAAAGATCACTTACAGTTGAGCGAAGACGAAGTTTTTAATCATTTATTAATTGTGCGCGTTCTCTTGGATTTCGAGTCATTTGTGTTAATTGGAAGCGGAGCAGGTGGATGGGGATAAATAAAGTTTATTTTGAATTTCGAATCCCGTTCCTTATCAAGAAACTCCTCAGTGCTCATCTGCGTTTCAGTCGCGTTCTTGTATTTCAATGTAAATGAGTGGCTGTGCACAGGGAGACTGCACAATTGGTCTTTACCGAAAGCAATAACTTGTTACCAAGTTATGTTGTAAGCCTTTGATTAGCGAGAGCTCAGTGAATGTCTGTCACCTAGTTTGCTTTAAAGTTGTTATAAATTACTAAAACATTAACAACTGTACCTACTGTATTTAAACTTCAATGCAATTTGTTAAAACTGTTACCTTACCCTACTTATAAGTTCTTTAAGAAGCTGGTTATAATTTTAATATTGTAATACATTTTCTCCAAAGCTACAAAGTCATAAAGATACAAAGCCATTGGTCATTCAACCTAATGACCAATGGCTACACGATTAAACCAAGAGATGTTTAATTGTGATTTGCATCAATGTAAGATATGGCTGACATTTAACAATTGCCACTAATATTTGGTAAATACATTTTGGTTGTTTCAACCCAATTGAAAGATATTAGTGACCTATCATTGCCCTGATGTGCAGTGTAGTTAAAAAGAAGGTGTCACTTAAAGAATAATTCAAATGTTTGAAATATAAAACTAATTTAAAATGTTTGTAGTAATTCTACCGGATAACCCTAGAGTACCTAAAGTGGTGTTAAAGACATCAGTTTGCTTAATTCAAAACGTTTATTTATTATTATTTATTTATTTATTTATCAGTTTACAACTGTCCTTACAGGTCTTACCCTAATGCGACAGTGCAGTTATCCACTAATACTTTAATATACATACACTAATTCTTAAATATAAGTAACAATATTTAATAAAACTCTTGCGAGTTCACTCAAAGAACACGAAAATATGTCCAGTCTATCATGGACTTCGTTCACCATACGGATTGCAAGGGTGAGGGGTGCTTTCGCCAGTAGGTTGGTTCTAGCCACAGGCACGTTTAGCAGTTGCGGGCGTCGCCGCCTCCATACGTACCGGTCTTGAAGCTCTAGCTGACGTAGCACTCCTGGGTTATGTGCTACGCCACGCACCACAATAAGTAGGTTGCTAAGACTCACATACCGCAATTACTGTTGTTCTGTTTTATGTTCTCTGGTCGATTGTAGAAGGAAGCGTACCTCTACAATAACTCAAGAAACTTTACATTTAATCAAAATCTATGTACTTCTGCGAAATGCATTCGACATCTATTTACCTCTAAAGCAATGTGTAATCATGATAAAATGTACGTACATTTTATCATGATTACACATTGCTCTCTGCGTAATGCATCCGACATTTATTTCATCTGTAATCATGATAACCCGAGACTAAATTTTCACCTTTATTCATTTGTATTTTAAAAGTGATATAAGCATTATAAAATCTACTGGTTGTTTAAGTTTAGCCAGAGCAGCATCTGGTCAGTAACATCGTTTGATCGCCGTTAGAATTCACACGGGGGACGTGTGAATTCTAGATAAAGCTCGACCGAGATCGATTCTCGGCTACAAATCCAATCGAGATATTTGTCTCGGTTCTCGGCTAATTATAGCCGAGATTCTCGGTCATGACCGAGACTGTAAGTAACTTTCTTAAAAATATTAATATTTTTATACATTTCTAATATTTTTGAGTATTGGTATTCTTCACCTAATACCTAAGATGCTTAGACCTGCAGAAAATAAGTTTTTATCTGCCCCGCCTTGTAGCGTAGCAAGTGAACAATTGTTTAGTAAAGCTGGACAATTGTATGACAAGAGGTAACACTCTTTGAAAGGCGAAAATGCCAAAAATTGTTGTTTTTTAGGGTTCCGTACCTCAAAAGGAAAAAACGGAACCCTTATAGGATCACTTTGTTGTCCGTCTGTCTGTCTGTCTGTCAAGACCCTTTATCTCAAGAATGCGTGGACGTATCAAGCTGAAATTCACATGAAATACTCAGGTCTATTGTCCCTTTAAGCTGTGAAAATATCAAACTTCTAAGCCAAACCAACCAAAAGATACAGCCGATTATGTCGATATTTTCAACAAATTTTCGACACTCGCAAAGGAATCAAAACCTACAGGATACTTCCCGTAAACTCAGAATCTTGAAATTTGGCATGAAGGATTGTCATATAATGCAAATATAGGAAAAATTGCGATAATCACATTTTCTTAGTTATATAATATAATAAACATATTTTAATAAAATGAAACTTACTACCTTATTTCTCACGAACTAATAAAGGTATCAAATTGAATTTATACCAAATACCTAGGTCTATTGTCCCTTTAAGCAGTGAAAAAATCAAACTTCTAAGTTAAAGCGATCGAAAGATACAGCATTTTTTACCGACATCTTAGACGAATTTCCGTCACACGCTAGGGAATCAAAACCTACAAGGTACTTCCCGTGAACTCAGAATCTTGAAATTCGGCACGAAGCAACGTTATATAGTACAAACAGATAAAGGAAAAATTGCGAAAATGATAAATTTGAAGTGACATAAAATATTAAAATATTATTTTTGCTTACATGACATAAAATATTTTTTTAATAATTATAAACTTACTACCTACCCTTTTTCACATGAACGCGTAGAGATATTAAAGTTGAAATTCATATCAAACACTTCTTAAATCTAATTGCCTCTAAACTGTGAAAAATTATAAATCAATGCTAGTATTATAAATGCGAAAGTAACTCTGTCTGTCTGTTA
Source organism: Sesamia nonagrioides (assembly GCA_017933935.1). NCBI lineage: Eukaryota > Metazoa > Arthropoda > Insecta > Lepidoptera > Noctuidae > Sesamia > Sesamia nonagrioides. The sequence goes on from JADWQK010002215.1 coordinate 441,941, forward strand.
CGCTTTCCCGCCTAAACCTCTCAACCGATTTTGATGAAGTTTGGCACAGACAATCTTTAGACCCTGAGAAAGAACATAGGCTACCTTTTATCCCGGAAAAATTTGATGTTCCCGAGGGGAATTTAAACAGCGCGATATAACCGAACTCCACGCGGGCGAAGCCGCTGGCGGAAAGCTAGTACGTCATAAATTGTAAACCGCTACGTTTGTACGACGGAACCCTCGGTGTGCGAGTCCGACTCGCATTTGGCCGGTTTTTTTTTTGTTCCTGATAAATTGCAATAATAGCTTTCCGCCAGTGACTTCGCCCGCGTGGAGTTCGGTTCGGTTATATCGCGTTTCCAAGTGAACTCAACAAAAGTCCAGAATCAAAATTATCATATGTTATTTCTCAAGGTCAACTCTATCTTTGTAACAAATTTCAATAAAATTAGTTCAGTGGTTTAGACGTGTAAGCATAACAGACAGACAGACAGAGTTACTTTAGCATTTATAATATTAGTAGGGATAATGTTATTTAACTACGATTCTTAAAACAGTTAACTTTGAGAGAGTTTTTTTTTCACGCTTTTCCTATTCCCGGTTTCGGCTCTCGGTTTCGGCCGAGAACGAAAAACCTATTCCGGTTTAGCCTTAATTCTAGGGCATCTTCCCCAGTTTCATAATTCCAGCCCACTTTATCCTTCACTTAGTTATTTATGAAAACGTTTATGCCACCATAATGTTATATACACCGAGTTACTTATTAACAAGCCGGCTCCTGCGTAAATCGATGACCACATATTTTAGTTCCAGCAAACACCTTTTGGGCGGAGAATAATGTTTTATTCAGGCTCACATATAGGCAGGTATTGTTATTTATCTTTGTAAAAGGCAGTTTGGTCAAGACGTTATTGCGCAGATTAAGAAATGAGTCATTGCGGCGATTTACGAGCTACAGGTATGGGCGTGGCGTAGCTTGGGGGGACAAGGCACCTCCAAAAAATTCAATCCGACCCTTTAAAATTCAACAGTGTTGAAGTACTTACCATTCACCGCACCTCAAAATGGAAAGTCGGATCTCATATAGGTCGTACCTACATTTAGGGCAAAATGTAAAATTAAATATATAAATCCATCCATACTAATATTACCTATAAATGCGAAAGTAACTCTGTTTGTCTGTCTGTTACGCTTTCCCGCTTAAACCTCTCAACCGTTTTTGATGAAATTTGGCACAGACAATCTTTAGACCCTGAGAAAGGACATAGGCTACCCTTTATTGAAAAAAATATATTCTCGAGGGAAATCTAAAAAAGCGCGGTATAACTGAATTCCACTCGGGCGAAGCCGCGGGCGGAAAGCTAGTATAAATATATACGGACAAATCACACAAGTTAAGCTAGCCCCAAGGTAAGTTCGAGACTTGTGTTATGGAATACTAACTCAACGATACAATATTTATAATAGATACATATACCTATAGATAAACATCCAAGGCCCAGGCCACTCAGGAAAAGATCGTTTTCCATCATGACCTGGCCTCGGATCGAACCCAGGCCCGCCACCTTGCAGGCAGGGGTATTGACCGCTGCACCACGGAGAACGTCAACAATTTGTAGAGCATTATTGAACTTTATAGACAAAATGTAAGTAAAATCATTAGCTCCGTCAATGGTGATAAGTTTGAACCTGTTCATCACCATTGCTTTCTAAATGGTAAAGACAAACATGGCAAGGAAACCTGCCATAACAAGCACTGCATGCATGGCATGCAAGGCCTGCATGTTGATTTACAGCCCATTGCATCTAACCGGGAGCAGTGTGAACTTTATGCGATAACAAGCCTTGTAAGATTTCAACGATTTCGACGAGATTTGATATATTTACAGAAACCAAACGGCTGATAGAGACAAATAAAACACTGCAATCAAAATGTAATAAGTTTTAATACGTGTGCATACTCAGTTTCAAAGTCACGTTTAAATTAAAAATGATTGCATGTCTAAACACGCGCAAGCACGGACAAGGTCTAAGTAAACAGAAGTTTGCATTAATATGAAAACTTTAGTCTACCTTACAGTTAATACCGTTGGTAAACTAACCTCTTACGGTTGTATATTTTAGCTGTAACTTATCTAAAGTTTAACACTCCTTGGAATTGTAGAATTATCCAATTAATAATAATAATAATAAATAATAATAATTACTTTATTGAGCAAAAAACGTACATAGTTAAAGTTTGCAGGTACATGCCTTAAAGAAACTAACAATAGAAACAAGAAGAGAGAATAGAATAAAGGAAATTTTCTATGTAACAAAACAATAAATCCTGCCTCCTAAACTAGGGAATACCTGTATCTTAGGAGACAGGAATTGGAAGCGTTGTCTCTTCTAACATGGCAGTTTGTACTTAACAAAATTGAATTGACTATGTTGTTGTTGTAAGTAGTTGGTTTGGGTCGCCGAGCGTTTGGGACCGTGACCGCGATCCCGGCTTCCACCTAATCCACGAGAAAGTAGTTCAAAAATCTATTGATTTTGTTAATTAAGTTTCAAAATGAAATGTATTTAAATAAGCCAACCCTTGGATCAAGGGAAGTGTCATCTAGCCGTTTTGAGGTTTCATTGAACAGACCATGATTACTTTGCTTTGATATTAAATAACTACTAATATTAAGTTAGATATGTGCCTCCACAGTCAATCATATGTAACAAAAAGACATCTCTTTCAATAATCACTTTATTTGTAGCCTACTGTAAGCGTAGATTTCTAACATTCTTTGCAATTATCATACTTACTTAAAAACAACTGACCCAGCAAACGCTGTTTTGGCATGTAGGTACATTATTTTAGGGAAATATTTTATTACAATCCCGATTAAATAACTGGTTGATTGTAGAAGGGTGAAAATTTAAGGTTGTACGTACTTTAATGCCACATTATAAAAAAAAAATCCAAGACATAAAAAATAATGTTACGGGTGGACACCCTTGTCATTTAGGCGTATGAAAAATAGATACTTAGTAGCCGATTCTCAGTATAAAACTATGCATTTAAAACTTCATAAAAATTGGTCAGGCTTTTCGAAGGAGTATATTACCACAGTATAAAAATCATACAGTAGGTCGACGCCTTTGATCTCGTGTACAATGCCGACATCGTCTAGACAGTAACGCATCGGCCAGGGTTGTCACAAGTAAACAATATTTATGAAATTATTTAATAATTGCAGATCAACATCGATAGCTGTATTATATTTAATTAATTTGCTATTTTTACTAAGGGAACAAATCGAGACAGATTTAAGTTATTTAGATAGCATATTCGTAACCAGCACCCAAATCGACCTCGGAATTAACACCCATATCAAATTAATATACATTTAAATTGGCGTCCGCCATCTTGGATTTCAGAAAGGAGAGCTATTTCGTAACTGTGGTGCTCCCACAATTATATTTACTTAAAATTGACACCCATATCAAATTATAAAAAAATTATGTCTGCCATTTTGGATGACAAAAAGGATGGCTTCTTCGTTACAAGCACCCCAATTATACTCAAAATTGACACTCATATCAAATTATAAAACAAACAAATAAAAAAAACAAACACGTGTTAGCCCTTAATGATAGATACCGAGCTACGAACATCGTTTTGTTCGCAGCTCGGGTGCCGCTTACCCGCGTCTCGTCCCTCACACCCCGCACGATTGCTCTGTCCAGACGTCTTTGTCGGACGACTGTATGATCTTTAGACTGTGATATTACTAACTAACATTGTGCTACACGGAATTTGTATACATAGGATATTCTGTTTCTAGAAGATCGTATTTGCCGAACTTAGGCGTTGATACGTACCCTAAATCTAGAACTGCTAAGGAAGTAATATATAACTCAAACGACATTGAGTGACCTCAAAATGATGTGACCCTATTGGTTGTGAGATGAAGAAACTCTTATCAACAGCTGAGCCGTCTTTTATCTCGCAGGCATTCAACTTTGAAAGGGCTGGTTAACACTGTGATGTCCTATTTCACTCCTTGGCTGTTTATAGACATTTAGTAGCTGGATTAAAGTGTTGTATTCTTTCGGCTTTGTTAGTAAGGTTAAAAAATCTTGTTATTGACCACTGGTATGGAATGAACCGGCCTAATTTACATACTTTAAAAAGAAATTGATATTGGTAACTGAAACAAAGTCGAGCTAGTTACGGCATTTCTGAGGACGTGATGTCGCAGAAGGAAGCCGCGGAACGGGAGAGGGAGATCTCAACTCCCTTCCCGGGCCGCAGAAGACGCACCGGGCGCCGAAGAAGGGCGGATAACGCCCTCTTCCGCCCCCCATGAATGGGTCCAGGGGCGAGGGACATGGGGAAGTCCCCGCCCCCTATTCGATGGACCCCGAGGCGGAGGCGCGCGCGAGTGTCAGCGCGCGCCTCTGAGGCGATGCACGGGGTAGCTTAACACCCCACTACCCCGTGCAGGAGACGAGGCCCGGACAGACCGGACCAGCACGAGAGTGTGGGGCTGCGGAAGAATTTAGACTCCCGCGGTCCCACGCGCGCTCGTGATAGAAGAGACATCGGGGTGGTTTTAGTCAGTAAAAGTCTGACAGACCCCGTCGCCCACCCTAGGGCGGCGGAGATCCTATGAGGATTTCACACCGAAAAAAAAAAATTGTTACGGCATTTCTAATGGCTAAGCCGTTTTTCTTCTTTATCTTTGATTTGTCTTCCCGAGACCAAATAGAAGAATAAGTAAGAAAACATGATAAAATTAAAAGGCGGTACGAAGTTCGCTGAATGAGTTTAATAGTAATTTAAGCGTTAATAGTTATTTTAAGAAGTATACTTACTGTAAATTACATAAACTACCTAAAATAATAAACACTTAAAAATACTATTACAACTTACTAGTATATAAAAATAACAATTAAAACTAGGAACTAAATGAAATGACTATACTACAAAATTAAATAAAAACAAAATGTGTCTTAGGCGTCGAAGTGCCTACTTGTTCGCATCACTGTCATCCGGAAACGCCCTCAGAGAATTGACACCATTGTCAGGTTGAATAGAAATTCTAATTCTTTGGGCAAAGAACGACCTACCACCCTTCGGGAAACGTGAAGTGTCCTCATTCCCTTAAAAGAGTTCCTTAATCGCTCTCGGTTTCCGGCCTCACTGGTGAGGGACCGATATTTAACAACAATTATACCGATCTTACCACGAAAAAATAACTTTTATCGCAGGCGTACGGCTTTCTTCAAAATACACAATTTACTAAACCAAATACCTTTTCTTGTTGATGAGGGGAAAACCTTCAAAATGCATCCGATCTCTGGGGACTAAGGTCGGGGAGTGTGGGATTTTTACCTCACTAAAACCACCCGATCAGCATCCGTACATAGGGATGGTCCCGGTTCCTCTTAAAGACCAATTCTGGAACCGCCCCTGCACAGCGCCTGTAAACGAACATCTCAGGAGAGATTGTAAAGCCCCCCACTCCCCCCCCCCCCCAGGCTTCGCTGTGTACGGCAGCGCAGCACGTGTCCACTGTGCCACCGTCTTCCCTGGAGTAACTTAATGGGTGCACAGGTACCCACTCTATGCACCCACAATCCCAAAGGTCCAAGTACCTTTGTTAGGTAAACCAAATACCTGTAGACATTAGAGATTCAATAAATAGTAAAACTTTAAAGCGTACGCTGAAATAACATCAATACGATTACAATTTAACTGTTAATAACGCGTTGATCAAATCTTAGACCATCTGGTACGTTAAGACAGACCCTGGAAGTCCATTTGTGTGCCCTGTTCAAGTTAAGGATCTTGTCAATTTTAAACACAATAAACCGATAAATGATTACTTACGGATGAGAACTGGCCAAAAAAAATGCATTTACTTATGCATTTTCACCAACGAATATCATTAGGATATTAACTTCTTCTTCCGCCTATAGAGGTCAACTGCTAGACAAAGACCTCCTCCATGGGTTTCATTGCATTTGGGGTTGTCAAAATTCCCCCACTTGGCTGGAGGGGTGGGATCGCAGTAATTTCATATTCCACAGGAAAAGCGCTGCTGCCCGCTTCCCTGGTGAGAGTTCCCTTAGTCGCCTCTTACGACACCCAGGGGAGGATATTGGTTGGTATTATTCTAAGCCCGTTACCACGCGAGGCATGAATATTAACTACGACGGTAAAATTACAGATAACGTAAATATTACTAATTTCAGTAAGTCGCAGTTACTAAAATATTAACGTGGAATAATACTACCCGGTCTTGACTCCGGTCGCCGTCCAACTTTCCTCTCTTCCATTAATTTATTCGTGGAATAACTGTTCCACAAAATTTTAATACAATTAATGCTTATCATAATTTTCCGTCGTTTGTTTTAATTATGAAGTTTATAACGTGATTAAGATTGACTTTAGTTGACACTAAAAGCACAGGTCCGTTCGTGTGTGGAGTACTGCAGTCACTTTTGGGTTGGTGCTGCAAAATGTCTCCTGGCCACTTTGGATTCAGTGGAGAAGCGTGCGAAGAGACTGATTGGCGACCCAGATTTAACTCAAAACGGTCTCCGAAGCCTAGAGAGGACAGGGGTAGAGTAGCCTTTTGGTGTTCTACAGGATGCATTTTGGTGAGTGGGCGAGGGAATCATATGATTAAATTCCCCCATATCCGTTCCACCATCGGACGACCCGTCGTACGACGAGTTACGTCGCTGTTACACCCTTACGTTGTTAACACCAGTAAGATCCGGACGAAGCGTTTCGCCTCCTCCTTTATACCGCGTACATCGAGGGACTGGAACAATTTGCCAGTGGCGGTGTTTCCGCCGGACTACAATTTGAGTGTCTTCAAGGTATTCTAAGAGCCTATTTACTCTAGAATAGGCTCTTAATATACTAGTGCGCTTTACCATCAACGATTGCGTCACTGCTTACCATTAGGAGGGATTGCGGTCAAGCGCTAGTTTATCTATATACTAATATATAAAGCTGAAGAGTTTATTTGTATGTTTGTTTGTTTGTTCGCGCTAATCTCGGGAACTACTGGTCCGATTTGAAAAATTATTTTTGCGTTGGATAGCCCATTCATCCAGGAAGGCTTTAGGCTATATAACATTACGCTGCGACCAATAGGAGCGGAGCATAACTAAACCACGTGAACGAAGTCGCTGGCGGCTGCTAGTAGGTCTTAAAATTAACATCACTTTCTTGCCTAAATCCTTATTTTATTTGTGGTTAGAGCAAAACGCTTTTTCTGTATACGTCTCATATTAAAACTATTTATTTATTTTTTTGTTATAAATTAAAAACTAGCGCTTGGCCGCAATCCCGCCTGATGGCAAGCAGTAATGCGATCGTTGATGGTAAAGCGCGCTAGTTTATTAAGAGCCTATTCACTCTAGCCTCCTTCCTCCTCCTTTTTGTATCTAAATCAAATCTTTATGTCATATACATAAATGGTTTATTTTCTGTTTGTACAAACACAAGTCAAAATGATATGAAATCATGATTACGTACTGATATCGTACTAAGTTACTTGTAAATACTCAAAGTTTATCCGTATAACAATCGTCAAATAGAATAAGAAACCACAAGCCAATAATTTTACAAACAGGGTTTTGTAAACTTTCCGTAGATATGTTGCCTGAGTTGCTTAATTGGAATTCTGTGCTTCCTCGACAGCTTTATTACACTGCGAAGCTCTGACAATGTGTTTGACAATCAGAAATATCTTTGTAGAAGAGAACTCTGAATATTTGTTTTTGAATTTGCCTGAAATAGCTAGCATGTATAAATATTTTCTTATATATCACTTAAGACGGCGAAGTTCGTTTATGCGTAATTTGTAATAACCGCGAAAGTGTTTCTATACTTAAATAGACAGGAATATGTATACAAGTATGACTTATTATACTTATGATTAAGTTTATAATAAGTATTGCAACTGCAATTTGTATTTCTCTCTTCACTAATGTTTAGATTGATAAAAACATAATTAGAAGGTATATATAAGGTTTATTATTAGTTCATTATATAATGGACTCCATAACTAGGTGTATTAGACCTTAGGAAACTTTAGGAATCAGTGATTCTAAAGAAAAAAAAGCTAAGCAAAGGCATATATCTCTAATGAAATCAGGACGGTTCAATAATAAGCAAATTGGTGGCAAAGAAAAGAGAAAGTAATTTATTTCTTTAGAAACTAATTTATAAAAGAAAACAAATAAATGAGAAAAATATAAATGTTGAGTGTAGGGTGTGGGTGTATGAGGGGTGTGTGCGGGGGGCTGTGTTTGTATGTGAGAGCATGAATATAGTGAGCAAGTGTAGGAAACCCTACACTACGTTTGTGTGTGTGTGTGTGTGTATGGAGAAAAACCTGTGCATACCTTTTTATTTAAAGAAAGGTTATCTAAAGCAACATCATTGTGAAATACTCAGCAGAAGATCCTGAGTATTATTTAATATTTAGTGTTTGTTCAGAAATTGAAAATTTATTCATGCCTTAAATATCAATCATATTTAAATTTAAGGCTTAAATAAATTAATAATTTTTTGGTTAAGAATAAAAGTGCGTATAATTTCAAATACTTAATATACTGGATTTGATTTTTATTAACATTAAAAGTATAGATGACAATAAATGAAAACACTGGCAGTACTAATGTTTATTTGATAGTTTCAAAATAGAACTGTGAATCAAAATAAATAATACATTGGGCCGCAAAAAGAACGGGTCACTTAGAAAACCCAATATCCCACAAAGTTATTCATTTATTTTGTGAAAGTATGTAATTAGTGAAAGAAGACCAATTAAAAGTTTCTACAGACTATTAGGTTAGCATAAGACACAGTAACAGGTACAGCACAGGACGGGCAAGTCAATTCGGGAACAAGTAAGCACTTGGTGAGAATTTCGTAAAGACTGAACAGGTCTTAGTGATTATCACAGAGTTTTTTTTAGTTTGGGAACACTGGAGGAGGATAAATCGAGATCATCAACCCTCTGACAGAAGAAGTAGTATGCCCTGCTAGCTCTTATCATATAAGAGTTTTGTCGATATACGCACCGCACTGAGGGAGCATGCAGAGGCTGATGATATCGCAAAGTGAAGGATGGAACAAGCAGCTCAATTCTGCTCAATAACTTAGAACAGGCGGTTGGACCATTACCCAAATTGAACACGAACATCATGTCGGCAATTTTTCTCCGCTCAATTAGTGGAAGAATGTGAAACTTTCTGCAATGATTGTAATAATTAGGCAAATATTTTCTGTATCTAAACTAAATAAAAATAAAAAAACCACCTCAAAAACTTCCTTTGGATACTATCGATGCGATTGACGTAGGTATCGTAGACAGGATTCCATACTGGTAAGCAGTATTCGTGATGACTGCGTAAAGAATTTTGAGTGTTTTGATATTTTTTAAATCCGCCGATATTTTCATGATAAAACCAAGGGCATTAGAAGCTTTTTTTAATAATTTCATCAAATGTCTTCAGAGAATTGTACGGAGTTAGTGATTATAGAAAACGGTTCTTTGACGGCTTCCAGATACGCACAGGAGATTTTAAGTGAGCATGTTGGTCCTTTCCTGGTGAATATGGGCGCAAATTCCATTTTTATGCACGATATTACGCGACCACATAGTGTTGGTGAACGCGTGTCTTCAAGACGTCGGTATCACCTGTATGGAATGACCAGCTCGTAGCCGGGACTTAAATTCCATAGAGTATTTATGTGAAGAGCTCGGGAGATGCGTTAAATAACGCTCTCCAGCTGCAGCTATCTTACGTGAGTCAGGGAGTGCGCTAGTAGAAGAATGGTCAAACATAGACCAAAATCGTATTAGGAATTTGTTTACAGCATGCCACATCGGTTTAATGAAGTGATACGGGCTCGTGGAGGAAAAAAAGAAAGCCATTAAAATGCCAGAAAAGCTTTCTTTTTGCAGATTAACTGTTTTGATTATTTTTGCTGTCAAAAATTAAAAGCGACTTTTTATTTTTTTAGTATTCTAATAAAATTATTGAGTTTACAAACATTTTTTTTTAAGTATAAGTCAACATCAATTCTATAACTTATTACAGTTTCACGGATTAGTGTTGTGTATTTAAGAAACTATCACACATATATTATAAGTGACTCGGAATTTTTGCGGTCCTGTGTAGTATTGAGTCGGTTATTTTGGCAGTCTTCGGGTAGCTGTAAACACTTTTTATTGGATTATACAATATGTACATATTTAATTATTTTTTTGTATAATATGTAAGAATGTTATCAGATATGCGCAGTTCAATTCTTTGCCGTATGTTTGTCTCCACCTTGTACAATTATTACATAACTAACTATACAAAAACACGAAACAAAAGAAAACTGAGGCGTCGAAGCTCGAGTAACAACACCACATTGTTGTCAACCGGAATCGACTCTAGAAGGATGGCAACATTGCCACTAAATAAATAAATATAAAAGGAAACTATTTCCCCGTTTCATTATTTTAAACTCGGAAAATAAACTTGCAACGCTCAGCTATTTCATTGAAAGAATTGTATTACGGTGACTGTTGAATAAAAGATTGCAAAATACTTCTTAGCTGTACGTAGTGCTATAAATTGTTGCCATATTTCAAGGACGTAAAATGATGTTTTCGGTAAGCTGAATAAAGATTGAGTACTAGTACAAATTACAAAACACTACATATTACAAAACAAAGTCACTTTCTCTTTCCCTATGTCAATTTGTATGATTTAATCTTTAAAACTACCTACGCAACGGATTTTGATGCGGTGTTTTTAATAGATAGAGAGATTAAAGAGGAAGGTTTATATGTATAATAACATCCATTAAATTGTGGAAAAATACTATTATTTTTGAAGTTTCTAATGTGATGTCGTAAATAATTTTTTTTCCGCATTTGCAGTGAAACGATGGCTGAAACCTGTATTCATTGAAAAGGTCTACAAAAAAGTTCGCGATGGTCTCTTATACATCCCACAATACCATTTTTTTTTTGTCATTTACTGTTTACGACAAATACCGGCTAATTTTCGAAGCGATTTTAACCAATACAACAGAAACGGTGTATCCGGGTTATTAATAAAGCATGGTTCTTAGACGGCTGTAAACCTCTATTTGAAAAATGTAAAATCCTTCCTCTACCTTGTATGTTTATAAGAGACATCTGCATTTTTACGTAAAAATACATGCATTATTTTAAGTTACGCAGTGAGGTCTTGACAAGACAAAAGAGGAGTAAGTTCGAAAATTTATTATATCAACCACCTTGTAGAAAAGATATTTATAAGAAAAATGTATTTAATATGTGTATTTTAATATATAATAACACTAGCTTTCCGCCCGCGGCTTCGCCCGCGTGGAGTTCGGTTATATCGCGCTTTTTAGATTTCCCTCGGAAACATCAATTTTTTCCGGGATAAAAGGTAGCCTATGTTCTTTCTCGGGATCTAAAGATTGTCTGTGCCAAATTTCATCAAAATCGGTTGAGAGGTTTAAGCGTGAAAGCGTAACAGACAGACAGACAGACAGACAGACAGACAGACAGACAGACAGACAGAGTTACTTTCGCATTTATAATATTAGTATAGATTCCAAGTAACTTGAAACTGTTGGAGGGTGGTGTTTTTAAAACGAAATTGGTAGAGTGCCTTCAAAAATATTCTTTTTATAGTATTAAGGAATTTTTGGAACATGAAAATTAAAATGTTTAAGGATAATTTGAATAGATATAAATTGTAAGTAAAAAGGAATAATTATTGTATAACATCAAACATTTGCACGCTTGCATGCAGGCAGAGTACTATAACTTTTAGGTTTTAAGAACTTACCTTTATAAAAAAATGTATCTATAGCAAATAAACGTATGATTATGATTAATACAGCATTAATCCTTATCCAATTTAATACCTTAAATACATTGTTGATTTAATATAGATCTATATCGCCCTTTACAGCATAGGATTAACATGAATATTTTCGACGATATTACAGATTTCAAAACTGTGGGGCGTCTCATATGGCTAGCGCGGCGGGCTGCTATGTTTTTATACAACGTTCACAGTTTTTCTGTAGTGTATTTAATATCAGCATTGCACCCGTGCGAATCCGGGGCGGGTCGCTAGTAATTTATATAATACTAGCGGCCGCCAGCGACTTCATTCGCGTGAAGTTAGTTACGCTCCGCTCCAATTGGTGGCAGCGTGTTGTTATATAGCCTAAAGCCTCCCTGGATTAATGGGCTATCCAACGCAAAAAGAATTTTTCAAATCGAACCTGTAGTTCCTGAGATTAGCGCGTTCAAACAAACAAACTCTTCAGCTTTAAATATTAGTATAGACTAAATGCGCCATGTAGTTTCACGAAAGTAGGTTTCGTACCCGTGCGATAAAAAAAATCCCATTTATTATTCCTTTCCCATTTATTATTGCTTTTAAGCCATCTGTGCACCAAATTTCATTACAATTCATTCAAAAGTTTTTGTATGAAAGACCGCAACACACAACAAACCAAAGCAGAGTCACAGATATCTATCTATCCATACTTACATCCTCATTAACTTTCGCATTTATAATATTAGTTGAAATAGTAGTAAATGGGATTGGTATAATTCCGTGACGAGATAAAATACCGTATCCACAATCCTGTGCGTACGGTATTTTATCGGCAACCGTTGTACGCATTCCCTAGTAGTCTGCGCTTCAGATTCCTGTGTCATTGGGCCAAGAATTCTCGCCGTCCCGTCTTAAAACAGGCTACCATCAACATCAATATTTATAAGTTTAATTATTTTTTTATTTAGTCTTAGCAGAATATGGCTACGATAAAAACTTGATTGCAATTCCGAGTTACCACTAAACGCCTATCAAACCGGCGAGGTGAAACTTTAGATACCATTTTATTAAGCCGATTCATTATTAACGACGAAATAAAAAGACCTAAACGCTTCTAAGTTTTTTTTTTTTCGAGAGTTAAAGCATTATATTATAGCACAGAATATAAAATATTTTTACTGAATTTGTAATTTAAAAAGCATTTGGTTTTAATAATAAATGTGTGGCAATCCACAAAATGTAATTTAGCAGCAGTAGGCTTACCGAGGAAATTTATACACTTCACGAGCTAAAGTAGAGACCAATATTCCTTTCAGGGAAATGATATTGCACAGAATTAAACAATTGGTTTGGTTAAACTCGTCCTCTGTAAGTACACTTAAACTCTGTATTATGGCAACTTTTGACGTTGAAGCAAAAGGAATTATCTTCTTTTGTTATATTTTTTACCCGACTACGGCAAAGCAAAAGGAGGGTTATTTGTTGTATGTTAAATAAAATATTCTTGTTTCTTAACATTAATACCTTTTCACAGAATAGTGTCCACAGCGGTCTTTAAAAAGAAGTTAAATTACCTATTTACCCTAGGGCCTGGACACCACAATGAGTTTTTTGATGCACTTCAGAAATTAACTTCCTTTTTCTACTATGAACCATAAACGCTAAAGAAGTTTGTGCGGATATACCTTGAGGTGTCCTGTAACCTACACGTTTTAGTTTTTCTGCCCATCCAAAAAGAAGAAGACGTAAGTTTATGTGACGTATGTTTATCTATAACATAAAATCCTCTGAAGTTGGAATCAGTTCCCTAATGTGACGTCAGATAAGTCCACACAAGTTAAACGCCTAGCCCGGGGTAAAGATATCATCCCACGAGAATACGAGTCTATTAAACAAAAAATTCTCAGACGAACAGAGGAAAAAGCTAGATAAATTACTAGGAGAAGAAGCCTTGTAAGGAAGTTATGACGTCGTCATTTTTGTTCAGAAGATTGAATAATTAGTTCAGCTGAGTATTCTAACTCTTAGCTAATTTAACTTTGCGCCAAAAAAAGTATTTGGAGGGAGAAACTGAAAACCTAAGTGGATAAAAATAGATATTGAGGAACCAAAATAGATTTACTTATCTTGACTTACATTTACTTTTTCTTTTGGCAGGAGTTAGGGTTTTATGGACTGTCTGAGAAAAACAACAACAATCTTCTCAACAATTTTTTGATAAAAATATTTCAGTTGGAACACCTTAATATGTTGTTACTGTTGCCGATGACTGTTTTTATATCGAAAATGTATAATCCTCCAATTTTGACAGCAGACAGGGGGTTTTTATTCTTCATAGCCTGTTACAAATAGCAATCGGAGACAACAAGCCATCGTTTCAAACGAAGAAACGTCGTTTCTTCAGGTTTTATTCACTAAAGTATCAAGCTTTGTGGAGACGATTGGAATGAAATGAACAATGAGACTATATTTAACATTGTGACAAATTGTGATTTTATTTCGATGAATTTCTCTCGAGGAATTTAGGTAGACGAGGAAGTGCCTGCAGGGTTTCCAGCAATTTACAATAACATTCAGTCATTCTTCTTTAAGAAACCATTCTACATGCCCCAATTCAATAGATAATAGGATTAGCACCTTCTTCATCAGCCTATAGAGGGTCCACAGCTAGACAAAGGCCTCCTCCAAGGCTTTTACTGCATTGGTGGAGTTTGTTTGCCATAATCGCCGCGCTGGACAGGCGGGTTGGGGATTGCAGTAATTTGATATTTCACAGGAGAAACGCTGCTGCCCGCTTCTCTGATGAGTGTTCTCTTAGTCGCCTCTTACGCCACCCACGGGAAGATATGGGTTGGTACTATTTATTCTAAGCCTGGTACCACACGGTACCCCTACTCACGATGTCTTTTTAATTTTTTTAGTCCTGTGTGATGGTATCACAGCCAGTCTTACTAAGTGGTATCGTGTAACTGCTCGTATTCAGCCCACCACAACAAATTTAGCCGAGAAAAAGGGCGATGGTAATTTACGTCCTTTTAAATGCTGTTTCTGGAAAAATTATATAATTTGCTATCTTTGGTAAAGTAACCTCTAATATGGCCCCAAGATAACGACAGTCGCACTCGTAAAACCGAAAATAATTTCAAGTCAAAACCGAACTTATCCTTTTAAAAGACGATGCCGTTTTATATTAGTGAAGTTGGAACGGTTATTGACTTTCTGGTGTCTCTCTCTCAATTATCGTATTATGCACCATGAATTTTCAAAAAGAATTTATTTTAATCAAAACATTTTTAATTCAGGAGTACTGGGTTTAGATATTATATATCAAACTAGCTTTCCGCCCGCGGCTTCGCCCGCGTGGAGTTCGGTTATATCGCGCTTTTTAGATTTCCCTCGGGAACATCATATTTTTCCGGGATAAAAGGTAGCCTATGTTCTTTCTTAGGGTCCAAAGATTGTCTGTGCCAAATTTCATCAAAATCGGTTGAGAGGTTTAAGCGGGAAAACGTAACAGACAGACAGACAGACAGACAGACAGACAGACAGACAGACAGACAGACAGACAGACAGACAGACCGACAGACAGACAGACAGAGTTACTTTCGCATTTATAATATTAGTATGGATTTAGTATTTATAATTTTATTTTTTTCTCAATTATTACTAAGCTATCAATATATAGTTAAAATAAAGCCATATGAAGTAATTGTTTATCTCGTAATGAACCTAATTATTACATTCGTTACATTGTCCGGTTTTATCGCGCTTTTTAGTTTTCCCTCGAGAATATAAATTTTTTGCCGGGATAAAAAGTACCCTATTATCACAGTCTAAAAATAATTTAATCCAGACTTCAAACTTTACGTCTGCAAAATTTCAAAGCAATCGGGTCCGTAGTTACGGCGTGAAAGCGGAACAAATAAACAAACAAACTCACTTTCCCATTTATAATATTAGTAAAGATTACTTTCATAAAAGAGATCAGAGACGTCCTCATTACTGTCTTCGTGGGACGGGTGTATAACACTGTCAAAGCAGAGTCAATATGCATGTTCAATATGTAATGTATAGTGATGCCTATAGAGGCATAAATGTAATGTATAGACATTACATATTGAACATGCAAAGTCTTGTAAGAGACGCTGCATGCATTCGCACTATAGGGCACAGGTGTACATCTTTACGGAGGGTTCGGCACTATGCATTAAACGGCGTGATTTTAGCTTGATTTAAACATTTCCTAAAAAGTCGTGCATACTTTTTACTGTTGGCAGTGAGCGAATATCTTTGTCTTTCAATGTCAGCGTTATCTTTAAGTTTTTTTTTTTTTATAGTGATAAACTAGTCCTTGACTGCAATCCCGCCTGATGGTAAGCAGTGATGCAATCGTTGATGGTAAAGCGCAGTAGCTTATTAAGCCTATTTACTCAAAAAAACTGAGTGAATAGGAAGGAAGACGGCAGTTGAGCGAGGTGATGCAATGTTTAACCCAACAACACGACCAACGATGCTGCGCCAGAGGATGATCTGGAGACCCTCCACGACCAAACTCCCGACACAACAACATTAGGCACATCGTACCCGGCACACATCGCAACACAACTGCTCAGACCCGTCCAACGTACGGCTTCACCAGACATCATGCCGGAACACGACGAATCGCTTGGCGGCAAGACTTTGTCTGGTGGGTGGTAACTTATGCCGGCGGCTGATGTTGTTGCCTACCACCGATAAAATTAAGTTAATAAGTTAGTTAATAAGTTTATTAGTCAGTATATGGCCGAAATATGTAAAGCATTTGACAGGTATATGCAATATGCTTTAGTCGCAACGACTTTTTTCAATTTTGCTATTTAGTATACCAGGCTTTAAGTGCTCTTTACTTAGCGTCATGTTATTATGAAGACAAATAACAATTGTGGTCGCATCGATTAAGTAAGTAGGTACCTACATACATTCATATTATTATTTCGTGACTGTAACAACTTCCAGAGGGCTCTTCGCGTAAAAAAACAATGATTAATGCTTATCTCCAACATTTCCATCATAATCAGATAGCCAAAAACAATGTTGTTTATAAAGACATTTTCATCTAACATACAAAAAGAAAGTGGTATTTTATTGCTTTTCTGGTATTTTGGCGTGGCCAGCTGCCATATTTGTATATTTTTATTATTTTTTCTCTTGTATTACTATACCTACATAGTATTGTATAAACTATTGTGTTTTTTCTAAATGAACAGACAGCTGTGCTGCTGGGGAGTTTCTTCCGCCACTTCTTCCCAGCGAAAGCACTTAGGAAGTGTCGATGGGTGGACGTTTTGGGGGACTGTCTTATGTAATATTGACGTTCAAAAAGTGCCGATTTTCAGCCTAGTTTGAATAAATGACTTTTGATTTTGATTGATTGTTATACCAATCTTATAAGTAAATCCTAATGTAAGACAATAAAAGTGGGGTGCCGAGATAAAGGACAAAATAAGAACAACTTTGTTCTTATACATAAAGTACGTAAATCTCGAAGCTGCGAAGCTAACGCTTGCAAATGTACCAGAATAAAGTGACATTCCATTACAATGTAGGTATAATTATTAAGTTCGTGCTCTAGCAACTGAGTCCGGGATCCACATACAGTATTAACAGTTCAAATTTTTAAATGTGAATTACATACTACGTTCGCAAAGTGACAAATGTGAGATAGTTTGTGACCCGATTTCAGAATATGATGTCGGATGACGACGTCAAGAGACTACAGAATTAGTCATGTTAAAATGAAATGTTGACGTAACCCCTCGCAGCTCGAGACTACATGAACTACGAACACAGTGGTTGATTGCAAAGTTAATTTAAGCTCAGTGCATCCTTTTCTTTATATTTTTTTTATGATTATAAACTAGTGCTAGACCGCAATCCCGCCTGATGGTAAACTGTGATGCAATCGTTGATGGAAACCGCGCTAGTTTAATAAGAGTCTATTCATGCTCAGAGCCGCACCCTAAATGCCTAACACCATTACTACCTGTTGGAATCATTTTGAAGCTTATTGCTAGCTCATTGCTCCCTATATTCGATAAAGTATCTGCTCAGTAACGTAATTAACGCAATGAATGTTGTCGAACTGCCAAAATGAAACCCATTGCTACTGACAGTGTATTACGTAATTACCCTGCCGTCCCCCGTACGGCTTCACCAGACATCATTCTGGAACACGAACGCTTAGCGGCTAGACTTTGCCGGCAGCCGGTATGACTTACCACCGAGAAAATCAACCTATTTCTCGTATATTTCATTAAGAGGAAAAAAAAGATAAATACTAGGCTGGTCATACCAAATTAAGATACTTTATAAACAGTTTAATCTTGATTAAAAACATGACTACTAACAATAAGTCAATTAACGTCAGGCGCGGACTAATTTGACAGAACTAAACGGCCCCTGGAAAATATCAACAGAGACTCTTCTTAGACGAATAAATGGATATTGTCAAGTAAGTAATTTGGATGACAAGGTTATCTAACCTTGTCATCCAAATTACTTAAATTACAGCCATCTGGCTGTAGCACTAACTAAAAATATATTTTCGGATATATGTACGTACATAATCAGCTCATAATATTCCCACCCTTAGGACAGAGGGGGTGAGAGAGAAAGAGAATATTCTTTATTATGTAATTTGCTAACCATATAATTATGTCCATTTAATTTATATCAAACGGACAGCCTCCCGGCCCTGCCCCTGTGTATCAGCCCCTGTGTCTAGCATTTGTGGACTATGAGAAGGCCTTTGACTCCATCGAGACCTGGGCTGTTCTGGAATCTTTGCAGCGATGCCAAGTCGATTGGCGATATGTCCAAGTGATGAGATGTCTTTACAATGCCGCCACAATGTCCGTCCAAGTCCAGAACCAGCAGACTAAAGATATCCCTCTTAAGCGAGGAGTGAGACAAGGGGACGTTATTTCCCCCAAATTGTTCTCCAATGCCCTCGAGGATATGTTTAAGACGCTGGATTGGCAGGGTCGGGGCATTAACATCAATGGCGAGTACATCTCATACTTGCGATTTGCGGACGATATCGTCATCATGGCGGAAACGCAGCAAGAGCTGGAACAAATGCTGGCCAACTTAGCTGACTCCTCCCAACGCATCGGTCTCCGGATGAACTTAGACAAGACCAAAATTATGTTCAATGAACGGGTCACTCCGGGACCGGTTGCCGTAAATGGAATGCCGCTCGAAGTTGTTTCAGAGTATGTATACCTCGGGCAAACGTTGCAATTAGGGAAAAACAACTTAGAGAAGGAGGCAAATAGAAGGATCCAGCTGGGATGGGCAGCATTTGGTAAACTTCGTCGGGTATTTTCGTCGCCCATACCCCAATGTTTGAAGACCAAAATCTTCAACCAGTGCGTCCTACCCGTCATGACTTACGGAGCCGAGACGTGGATACTAACGGTCAGACTAGTCCATAAGTTTAAAGCCGCTCAGCGAGCTATGGAGAGGGCTATGTTGGGCGTCTCTCTGAAGGACCGCATCAGAAATGAGGTGATCCGACAGAGGACCAGAGTTACCGACATAGCTGAGAGGATTAGCAAGCTGAAGTGGCAATGGGCTGGTCACATATGCCGCAGAACCGACAACCGTTGGGGTAAACGAGTCCTTGAGTGGAGACCGCGTCTCGGCAAACGTAGCGTGGGACGACCTTGGGCGAGATGGAGCGACGACATCAAAAAGGTGGCTGGTAGTGGCTGGCGGAGAACTGCTCAGGATCGAGCTTGTTGGCGTGCCATGAAGGAGGCCTATGTCCAGCAGTGGACGAGTAAAGGCTGATGATGATGATGGACAGCCTCCGTGGCGTAGCGGTAGCGGACGCGGCCGCTGCGCAAGGTGGCGCGGGTTCGATTCCCACACAGTGCAAATATTTGTATTCATGAATATGAATATTTGCACTGGTCTGGTCGTGCCTCGGAAAGCACGTTAAGCCGTTGGTCCCGGTTGCCATACGAACATCTAATGGCAGTCGATACGGGCTGTTGGAGCCCTCAAAAATCCAGCAATTGGTCTAACTGCAATGCTTCGATGTCGCCTTCGGGTTGTGGAGGTCAGACGGCAGTCGCTTCATGGAAAATGTCGAAGTTTAGCCATATCAGCAGTTGGACTGGTAAAGCGGACCCCAGACTCCAAAGCTGAAAAGGCTTCGGATGCGACTGGGATTAATGCTGGGATGATGATGAGTTTATATCAAACTGTCAAATGTCATTTGAAAAGTAAGCAAAAGAAATCTATTTATTAATAAATAATTTCAAACAATTTCTGGAATCCAGTCGAAATCAAACTCAGGCCGCTGCCTCGAATCTTGCGGGCAGCAGCGCGGGAGCCGAGCGGGCATCGAAGACCCGTTCTCGAAACTAGCGGGCAGATCGCGTGTCACTATAGCCGTGTAGTGTTGTGTTCATGATTGTGTCGACGAGATGTCACCGCTGGCTTCCCGCCCGCTGCCCGCAAGATTCGAGTGCGAGAAGTACAGCGCTCGCTGCCCGCCGCCGCCCCGTTGCCGCGCCACTGTTTTCGAGAACCGGTCCGTTTGATTTTACGCATAAGATCCTGCCGCTCCGCTGCCCGCAAGATTCGAGGCAGCGGCCCAGAGGAGTTTTTAGATTAGAAAATGTATGTAATACAATAGAATACATAAGTAACATAACAACATGTATTATTGTGGTATTGAAAAGTATGAAGATATTTTTCTTTAAAATTTGCCGCGCCATTTTTTTTTTTGTAACGCAACATAATTTAATAATAATAATAACAACACTTATGAATTTTATAATAATTACATGCACTGTTCTCACGCAACACCTATAATAAGTTACCTCTCGTCCTCCCTACTTATTTTTGCGTTGCCCGAAAGGGTCCATATTGATTTTTTATCTTATAATACCATCTATGAAACACATATGGAATGCAATAAAGATTTGAATATGAATTCGAATTTGAATATAAATATGAAGATTTTACAAAGGGTGACACAATGGGCGGTTTTATCGCTAAGAGCGATCTTTTACAGAAAACCACACATGACACACAACTCTCTGGGAGAGGGAGAGGGACGTAATCCATCACGTGAGCCCAGTGCGGGTTGGTACATGTCAAATGTACCACTCGCTTCGAATTTCCAGTTCTAGAAAATCATCTAATACCTATATAAAATTCTCGTGTTGCGGTGTTTGTGGTTAAACTTCTCCGAAACGAATTTCCCGATTCTCATGAAATTTTGTGTGCATATCGGGTAATTTTTTTTTTAAATATAGATCTATATCGCCCTTTACAGCACATGATTTAAATAAATAGTTTCGAAGATATTACAAATTTAAAAATTGTGGGCCGTCGCATTTGCGGCGGTACCAGCCGGTTAGGCGGCGGGCCGCTGTGTTTTTTGTACAACGTTAACAGTTTTCTTGTAATGTATTAGTATCAGCATTGCACCCGTGCGGGCGGGTCGCTAGTGGTTCTATATTTTCCTTCAGTTACTTGAGAGTAGTGGTGATGAAATAATTTACATAAGGTAAATCGCCTGTCTGGCTTCGGATTCCTCAAATCAGTGTCCACAGCCTGCAGCACAGGAGTAAAGTAGCCAGCCTGTCAGTGTTCTTTACGATGCATTTTGGAGAGTGTGCGAGGGAATTGCATGATTTAATTCCCCCATCTCCGTTACATCGTCGGACGACCCGTCGTACCACGCGTTATCACCCTTACATTGTTGACACCACAGCAATCCGAACGAAGCGTTTCGCCTCATCTTTTATACCGCTTACATCGAGGGACTGGAACAATGTGCCAGCAGCGGTATATCCGTCGGACTACAATTTAAGTGATTTTAATACTTCTAACTATTGCGCTTTACCATCAACGATTGCATCACTGTTTACCATCAGGCGGGATTGCGGTCAAACACTAATTTATAATTCACAAAAAAACGGTTTATATACGAGGTCACTGGGCCACCAATACATAGATCTATTTGCATCTTATTAAACCGACGGGTGCCTTAGTATTTGAGACGCCTCATTCAGTGAATATGCGAGTATCCCGACACTTAGTAAATAAACGCAAGACTAGCAAGGACGCCAAAGTTGTGCGTAAACATGGATTTTCGTCCCTGCGTGTTTTCATTTCTCGTTCAAACTGCAAATATATGTAAGCAAACACTTAACGCCAACTCCTCTTCAGTTAGTGTGAGTTCAGAAAAAATTATTCCGGTAGTAGAATTAAATAATTTGTTTGTACATTATTAAAAGTTAGAAAGTTTTCTCGATTGTTATACAACTTGTTTTTACCAACATTGTACGGAGGGCAGCAGGTCAAGCTACCAGAAACTGTCAAATTTTCTTAATCAACCTTGAGCCTTAATGCTTTGGAGATAAAGTTGAAAATCTAATAAAGGATTCTGACAGTTTATGTTAGCTTGATGTTCTGTTGTTTTCTGTGGTATTGTAAAGTATGAAAATATTTTTGTTTAAAATTTGCCTCCCCTTTTTTTTGTTAAGATGTGGGATCGCTGGGAACCTATCACGTTTTTCACACCGTTAACAATATATTTTGTATGTTAATATCTTTTACCCTAAATCCGAGACACGGGATTCTAAAAATACGGCTTATACTACAGTTACGGTTTTGCTGGTTTACGGCCGATGGAGACTTCTTTCATCCTCCTAGTCGATCAGAATGCTACTACTACTGCTTACTACTGTTCAATAGTGAAAAAACAGCTAGATAAACCGAAGAAAACAGCAAGAAGATCAAAATAAATGTTTGATTGAACCTAATAATGTAGGCAATACTACAAAACATGACCAAACTATTCACGGAGCGATTTATACTATCCAAAGGTTTTTTTTTTTTTTTATATATAAATTACTGACTAGCGCTTGACTGCAATCCCGCCTGATGGTAAGCAGTGATGTAATCGTTGATGGTAAGGCGTGCTAGTTTATTAAGCCTACTCACTCAAAAGAACTGAGTAAATAGGAAGGAAGACGGCAGTTGAGCGCGGTGATGCAATGTTAAACCCAACAACACGACCAACGATGCTGCGCCAGAGGGATATTGATCTGGAGGCCCTCCACAACCAAACTCCCGACACAACAACATTTCGCGCATCGTACCCGGCACGTACATCGCAACACAACTGCTCAGACCCGTCCTCCGTACGGCTTCACCAGACATCATGCCGGAACACGACGAATCGCTTGGCGGCATGACTTTGTCTAGTGGGTGGTAACTTAATGCTATGCTTAAAACAATAAAAATTAAATCAGGAAGCAGAATGTTATCATGATTCAGGGACAACTTCTTAGATAAGATACTAAGGAAGTCCATTTCGAATGCTTTAACAGAAATTAAGGTGAATACGTTTAGACCGGTTCTTTATATAAAAATTTTCATCCAAAAAAGGTCATAACATACAGCACAAATCGTAGGTAACGAGGTAGATGGACATGTATTGTAATATGTCGATGAGTACACATACTTGGGCCTGGAAAACATTCTACTAAGGTTAAGCACATTCCACCTGTCAATCTGTCAAAAATACGTCTAGTTTCCCTACTATTTGACAACGTGTTGGCATTTGTTTGTCACCGAGATGAGACCGCGACTTTTGAAAGTTTTGAATTACAAAAATTAGCCTTCAGATAGTGTCTTTGAAGAACAGACAAGACGAGGAAATCGAAAGGCGAGTCTAAAATGCTTTGAACACCTACTGGGTTCTTAAAGACCATAAAAGGAAATACATATATGCAACCTGCCTGTCCTAAGCTACACTGTACAAAGTTCCTCCTCCTCCTCAAGTCGTTCTCCTCATTACTGAGGGTCGTGATGTCCCTGTGGAGTTATCCTCTTCTTCACTGGAACAGTTTGCCAGCGGCGGTGTTTCCATCGGACTACAATTTGAGTGTCTTCAAGGCTAGAGTGAATAGGCTCTTAATAAACTAGTGCGCTTTACCATCAACGCCTGTGTCACTGCTTACCGTCAGGCGAGATTACGGTCAAGCTCTAGTTTATAATTTAATAACATTTTCCGTGAAGCGACTGCCGTCTGACCTCCACAACCCGAAGGCGACATCGAAGCATTGCAGTTAGACCAATTGTTGGACTTTTGAGGGTATAAACAACCCGTAACGACTGCCACTACATGTTTGCATGGCAACCGGGACCAACGGCTTAACGTGCTTTCCGAGGCACGACCAGACCAGTGCAAGTATTCATATTCATGCATACAAATACTTGCACTGTGCGGGGATCGAACCCGCGCCACCTTGCGCAGCGGCCGTGTCCGCTACCGCTACGCCACGGAGGCTGTCGCCTAAAGGGAGACATCGCCGTCGAGATAGACCTCCGAAGATGGCGTAATGTTCAATCGAGGTTTGCAGGCCAATACAGCCATAGGTCGTTCAAAATAGGGAGTTTTAGCAGAAAAATGGTCTTAGCCCAGCAGTAGGAGACAATCTAGGTTAACCAAAAATATTCATCAAATAATGTCTTTCGTATGTTCACTGTACCACCTGGCTAAGCCAGTATAACAGTTTATTTTTAACAGACAATGCAAAACATAATTATAAGTGTCACTACGTATTAACTTTGCCACATCGCAAATTTGAAATAGCCCTGTAGCTTTGCTAATGGCCATAAAAATGTCCTCGTAATCAAAACAATTAAATGGGTTTTCATTCAGACACAAACTTTCCGGAAGATTTTAATGCATTTTAGAGTGGTTCAGTTAAAAGCCTACCGTCTAGACGAGTGGGTACAAACTTCTGAATATTGAAATAAATAAGTTCCAAATTAGAACTGCGGAGTAATGACGTAATACATTATCAGTAGCAATGGCTATCATTTAGAAAGTTCAGCAATATTCAATGCGTTATTTAAGTGATTGACTAGAAGTTTTTTTCGGACATACACACCAACGCATCCTTAAAAATAATTCATATTGTAATTTTATGTTTTCTGATAGTGTGTTAAGCAATTAGGATGCCGAACAGAATGAATGCCGTACTTCTTTACTCGATCTGTTTTCTTGATCCTGTCTTCTACAATACAGGTTTCCCTAGTTTAGGAAGCAGGATTTATTGTATTTCGTTATATAGACTATGACAGCCTCCGTGGCGAAGCGGTAGCGAACGCGGCCGTTGCGCAAGGAGGCGCGGATTCGATCCCCGCACAGTGCAAATATTTGTATGCATGAATATGAATATTTGCACTGGTCTGATCGTGCCTCGGAAAGCACGTTAAGCTGTTGGTCCCGGTTGCCATACGAACATCTAGTGGCAGTCGTTACGGGTTGTTGGAGCCCTCAAAAGTCTAACAATTGGTCTAACTGGAATGCTTAGATATCGCCTTTTGGTTGTGGAGGTCAGACGGCAGTCGCTTCACGGAAAATATCGAAGTTTAGCCGATATCAGCAGTTAAACTGGTAAAGCGGACCCCAGACTCCAAAGCTGAAAGCTACGGATGCGACTGGGATTAACGCTGAGATGATGAGATGATGATGATGATGTTATACAACGTGTAACATAAAGGGTATATTCATAACAAAGGCATGGCATCAAACGATATTGGAAGGGTTTTTTAATCCTATCTCTTTATATTAGGAAGTTATGAGGAAAAACACCGCCTGTGATAGGCTACAATCATACTAGTCGTACAGAGATATTGAAGACATTTATCGGATTTTGGCAAGTAACGTGACAGGTAACGAGTAGTTATTAACGTATGTAGTGTGCTGCCACGTTTGTTATGATTTGATTTTAAGAAACAAACGAAACCGAAAATTTGGTGCCAATTTTTTCAGTATTTTATTTTGAGTCGAAACCTTTCCGATATCGTTTGATATCATCTAAAGATGCCATGGTATGTATATACCCTTTTTGTTACACGTTGTATAGACTATTACTTTTATTCATTTTCTCTTTTCCATTGTTGGTTTTATATGGGCTATGTCGGCAACTTTCGATCTTCTACGTTCTAATCTCCTCATTCCTGATTCGATCACATAGAGAAACACCTAGCGTAGTCCTCTCCGTAGCTCTCTGTGCGACCTTGAGCTTTCTTATAATACCCTTAGTGAGGGCCCGAGTTTCTGCTCCGTATGTCATCACCGGTAATATAAACGTATATTATAAATATTTCTTGACTTAGCTTTTTGCATTATAGTTTAAGATAAAATTCTGTGTATCAAAACCACGACCTGCCTTAGCCAATTTCCAAAATAACAATCAATAATCAAATACCAATTGTTCTTGGACTATTCGTCTCTATTAACCATTTTCCATCCTGTGTCAATTACTAGTTTGCCCTGAGCCAGTTGAGAGTGATGTCGTATGCAGACTTTATCGATCATTTAACTACTGACTGTGAAGTTACACGTGAATTGTTACAATAATCTATACTAATATATAAAGCTGAAGAGTTTCGTTTGTTTGAACGCGCTAATCTCAGAAACTACTGGTCCAATTTGAAAAATTCTTTTGCGTTGGATAGCCCATTAATCCAGGAAGGCTTTAAGCTATATAACATCACATTACGACCAATAAGAGCGGGGCATATAAATAAAAACGAAGAGAAACCGCGTGGCGCAGCTAGTCAAAAATAGAAGTGAAGGTATTAACGCTACGCAAACAAAAGACTTTTATTTGACAACCCATTTATGAATCAGAAGAAAAAACGACAAAATTATTTCACTGTCAATAAAAGGCTTTCTATAAAAATCTGCTTTGCAGCTCTATATGTTCGTGTAAATAGAATATGTTGCTGTAAGTAGTTGTAACTGTAACAAGTCGTATTGGTCGTTCTAAATAAAAATTATCGGTCAATTACCTCTAGAAGATACGATATATGTGTGTGACAAAGGCCTTAGAAGAACTACATAGTGTACTTACGAGAATTACTCTTTTTTAAATTAAGTTCAGAAAGCCCTACACAGTTATTGGTCCCACCTGTCCAAGTTCAGGCACTGTCTATCTACATGGTGCTTGTTCTCCACAGATAGTCTATAATATAACTAGGGTTGTAACAGAGCTTCGCCTCCGCTTCAGTTACTGCGGAAGTTCCGCAAGAAATCGTATCTTCGCTTCCGCCTCCGCCACCGCACAATTTTTGCGGAGTTATAACGGAGGTTTATTTACGTATTTGTAAAATAAATAACGCGCAAGCTGCTACGCTCGACAACCGTCCGGCCGCGTTAAAGCGCGAAATGGTCAAGAATCAACTAGTGCGAGGCAGGATCAGGAATGCGGCAAACACAATTTGTTTCTCATTAATTTTCGTTACTAGAAGGGAATATTTTTTTTTTTTACCAAGTATTCTACTATTAATGTATGTATTTAAAATAAAAATTTTGTTTTAATTAACCATAAATTTAATTCTTTTCTATATGTACTTTCACCTCCGCCTCCGCCTCCGAGGTGAGACTCGTCGCCTGCACATCCGCCTCCGCCTCCACTAACAAGCCTCCGTTACAACCCTAAATATAACTACTTGGGGTCCATGTTATATCTATAGGTCAAGCTATGGGCATTCCGCGCACAATTCTAATCCCAGGCTTTAACCAAGATCATGTTTTTTTTACCAGCAACCTAATTACATTAAACATTTTATATCAACACTTTTTAACATTAACAATTTGAATTTCAATACTCATTGCTAATTTATTGCTACATATAAGAAAGCACCTCTCAACCGTGCAATCCGTGTGGTGAACGAAATCCATGAAAGACTGGATATATTTTGGTGTTCTTTGAGTGAACTTGCAAGAATTTTATTAAATATTGTTAGTTATATTTAAATATTTGTATATATTTAAGTCTTCTCTTCATCTCAGCGTTAATCCCAGTCGCATCCGTAGCTTTTTGAGCTTTGGAGTCTGGGGTCCGTTTTACCAGTCTAACTGCTGATTTTGGCTAAACTTCGATATTTTTCCGTGAAGCGACTGCCGTCTGACCTCCACAACCAAAAGGCGATATCTAAGCATTGCAGTTAGATCAATTGTTAGACTTTTGAGGGCTCCAAGAAGCCGTAACGACTGCCACTAGATGTTCGTATGGCAACCGGGACCAACGGCTTGACGTACTTTCCGAGGCACGACCGGACCAGTGCAAATATTCATATTCATGCATACAAATATTTGCACTGTGCGAGGATCGAACCCGCGCCTCCTTGCGCAACGGCCGCGTTAGCTACCACTTCGCCACGGAGGCTGTCATAGTCTATATAACAAAATACAATAAATCCTGCTTCCTAAACTAGGGAAACCTGTATCGTAGAAGACAGGATCAAGACAAAAAATCGAGTAAAAAAGTATGTTTGTGTATATTTAAGTGTTAGTAGATAACTGCACTGTCACATTAGGTTAAGGTCTGTAAGGACAGTTGTAAGGGTGATAAATAAATAAATATGTTCGAATTACGTGTCTGCTAAATAACGCAATGAATGTTGTTGAACTGTCAAAATGAATCCCATTGCTACTGACAATGTCTTACGCAATTACCCAGCCGATTTAAAAAAAACTACAAGATAATGGAAAGGGATCTCAGATAAGATCTATCTATAATTCAAGAGCCGGAGCCTATAAAGACGCTTGGCATCCTATATCGACGGGCACACGTAATTGAGTGGAGTTTTGCAGGACATACGTGATCCAACACAAACATACATATGACAGATAACCCCGTCGCCTTCCATTTCACCTCTATACATAAACGATAAATTTATATACAAACATATCTTCTGCATAATATCCCCAAAAAGGTTTTATTTATGTCCAAACCAAAATACATAAAGTTGTTATTCGACGGGTATTCTGAAGTTGTTTATCTACGGTCGGCTACAAACGGGCTAATTTTTTATATCTTTGTATTATGTAATGTTTGAGTTGGTACTTAATTTGATACACATAATCTACTCCTAAGACTACTAACATAATATGATTGTATCTAACCGCTTGCGATTACTTTTACAAGGCTCTAAAAACATTGTTTAACTTTTTTAACATTACATTTTATTCGTATAGTATTGTTAAAACAACTGAACATCATAAACTTTGAATGCCATATTACGCTAACCGAATAAACAAAATATTTCATTTATATGCTTAACTATAACTTATCAACAAAATGAGATAAACAATGTTTACGAGGATATTAAAATCTTTTGTGGCTACTGCCATTATCACAACACAATAACTCATTACGTTTTATTATTATATTCGTGTATTATCGACAACGAAATAGGCTCTGCGAAATTGCTATGCGAAAAATACTTTAATTATGAATTCATTCACGTTATCCGTACCTACAATATAGATCTATGCATGTAGATAAGTAGCTCGACTAAAGCCGGTATCGTAGCGGATTTAGAGCGTAGCAAAACAGCCTAGATCCACTCCGATATCGTAGCCATTCGTAGCTCGTAGCTGATCTAATTTAGTCTACGCTAGTAACGTATTACGCCATAGGCTACCTGTAGTTTTATTTCAACATAGGTAGTTAAGTGAATGATATTAAACTTTTTATAAAACATAATATTCTCCATCAGCGAAACCCCTTCTGTACCGCGAACTTGTCACTAAAGTTTCAGGCATTTTTAAATTCCTTCTATTTTAATACTGGAGCAGGTCAATTAATAACCATGACGCTGATTAATGAGAATTGTTGTTCAGTTTTTGTCTGAAATAAATTACAAATGACACAATATTCCTCAGACTCGTAAATAATGTTTTTTTTTTATGTAATATTGCTTTTGAAATTGTCTATTTTTATTAAGTCTACGTTTGTGTCTTGTTTAAAATCTTAGTAGGTACTGGAATAAAACAGTGGTTAATTTCAATATAGGTTTAAAAAAATGCAAAGCTTTCATATATCCAAGTAAGATTATATAAGATTATACGATACCAAAAAGCTATGCATAAAAAATACATGAGCCTCAATGACAAGAGTGGCAATACTCATTAAAATAAATTCATTGTGCAGCTTTGCGATCTTAGAAATCGACAGTTTCTTTTTCTTTTTTAAAGGTCAGATTCAACCTCAACTCTTGATCAATGGTCTCTGTAGAATAGATACCACAATGTTGCCAACCAAACACGTAACAAATTATAGAAATTCTTTGAAAATTTCATTTTACAATAATGGCAGATATTACCAATGACAGTTGAAAAAGACGGCCGCGTGAACCGACTATGAGGGAGGTTTGAAGCAAAGTCATAATGTGGCCACTATGTTGCGATATTGCAATGTTCTTTATGAATTATTTAATGAATGCACTTTTTAGTACATAAATCACGCGCTTTTATTTAGTATACGACACTATAAATAATTTTATAAAACCAATGATGAATGCGCGTGACACTCAGCTTTCAATGTTTAACGCGCAATGACGCTTTATTTTATGTGGCACTAAAAGTGGAGTGACACAAACCGCTATTGAATTTCAAAATACCGTCATAAAAACAAAACTGTACGAAGACTCATGAATTCGTTCCGTAGAAAATAGTTCGAATGAGTTCAGAGGAAAGACAAACGAAGTTCAGAAAAGACAAAGGCTAAACAATAAAGGGACGAAAAACGTTTCCCAGCTTGCACTATACTGTTATTCCAGAATAAATTAGTACCAAACGATTTCAACGGGAAGTGCAAAACAATTTAACTTGGGCACTTTTGACATTTCTGACTTTTCACTGAGATTTTTCACGATGATATCGACTTACTGTCCAATTTGTACCTGCCACAATATGAAAACTGCAGTGAAGTGAACAACATCTTTATGCTTTCAAATGTAGTAAAATAAATACAGATTAATAGAAAGACTATATGAAATATCATAAAAATTAGTTGCGCAAATGCCTCAAATTATCTTGTCAGCCATGAAAACGTAACTGAATAATCTAAAAATAGTTTGATGTTTTCATGCTTATAATGTCATAATGTGTTCGAAAAGTTAAAGACTTTGCAGCAAGGAAGTTTGTGCAAAAGTTAGTACACCATGCCTCCATTAAGTAATTAAGTAGTTTCCTTTCTAGGTCTAGGAACTTTTGCATGAAGACATTTTGTATTCACTTACATACAGCACAGTAAACAATAGAAAATCTATGAAATATTGAGCTTAATAATACTTGGCCGACCTAGCAATATAGTTAATAGCTATAAACTCTAAAACGTCGGATACGATATCGTAAAACACAATTTTAATAAAATTACTTTCAACGTTATGGGGTTTCGTTTCCTGTCGTGCAGCGCAACCTGTGGCTTGCATGCAAACCATTTTTACGATAAACAAAAAATTACACACCATTTTCAGTGGTCGAACTGCAATTGTACGGTGAACGCTATTACCAAAACAGAAACCTTTTAGAAGAATATATAAGGGTGCTACACGACAGTCTTTTGCCCTACATAAAGTTACGTAATGCGGTCGAAATGCGTTTCACATTCGCTTATAAAAATCATCTTGCAAAGTGCTTCCCCGTTCCGCACCCGACGCCATTTCAATAATAAAAATCTACCCTAAATTATACGTGTGAAGTCACAAGTGACTCATACTACTACAAATTCCTGCCCATAAAACATCTTTGTTCAAAACAGTATTATAATAGAAGGATTCTTACCAACAGAGAAAACTTTTAAGTAATAGAGTTAGCAAACTTTGCTTCGAGCGATATTGAAAAAGCGAAAGTGCTCAGCGAATATTTAGCGTTGCTACTAAAAACCATTTACAATAGTAACGAGAGATTTTCTCCCTCGTTTCAGATATCGTTCCGAAAACTTGAAAACCGTGTAATTGTAACTGAAACCAGATAAATAGTGTATAATATGGTAGTCATAGTGTGATGGAGTGCCAGAATGCTCTGTTTTCCTGGAGGATAAATACAAAACAGTTACACTAAAAGGTAATAAGAAATCTAACGAAAGGAACATTTTATTGCTATAATATTTTCAGTAGAAGGAGTGTCGGGGGCTCATTCATAATGATTCTCAGTTAAAATTATTTTCTCGATTCTCAGTCATTTTTTGCCCTTTTTAATCAAAAGTCGAAAATCGCTAGTCTCTCGAGCAGAGTGGTCAGCCACTTAACGAATTGGTACTACGCCACTATTTGAATAAAATTATATAAAGTTACAAAGGTCTACTCAAACATCTACTACTAGTTATAAATACTAAATGAAGTAAAAACCACTGTTTTGATTGATAACATAAATTGTCAAAGTTTATCATTCTACTACGCTTCACCACTTTTGATAAATTCAAGATAATGACTAAAACTCTTTGATCTTTGACCACCTAAAACTAAGAACTTCAATTATGTGATTCATAATACTTTATTAACAGTCAAACGTATCATACGTCTAGTTGATATCGTCATCATTAACGTAATAAGTAATTACGAGTTAGACTTATCGTACAGACTATATTGCCTACACACAGTAACATGAACACTTGATTTATCGCCATCTTATAAATGGCTTGTTTTCGCCGACGATACGCCAAAATAAGTATTTCGTTTACGTTTCGCCGCCGTTCGCTACTCACCCTACAATATTCAGAAGAAGGAAAACAGCTATAATTTATACAGAACGGGACGGAGACATTGGAGTTTTTGTGTTAGACAAAGAGAGGTAGAATAGCAAGGGACCTTGTTGACGCAGCTTCGTACAAATTGTGACACTACGTGACCATAGTCACTGAAATTATAGGTTTGTCACAGTGTGTAACAAAAACTATAATTTCTGAATACTTTTTATTAGGTAGATACTCAGTAGATTGTTATTCTAATATATTATTCCTGTCTACAGGTGGAGTGAACCGGGCGCAGTTGAATAATATGTAATACGTCACAGTCAAGTGACAAACACAGACTTTACTTAGTGTGTGCTACTTGGTGCTGGATACGCGTCCTCAGTGAAGATGGGCAAGAAGAACTCGAAACTTAAACAAGACACTATCGACCGGCTGACGACTGCGACATACTGTGAGTACCTTTACCCCTAACACACAAAATGATTTAAAGATTCTTGTAAATTTCTGAAAGGGGCCAAATGCCCAATCCATTTTCATCCGAAAAGCTTGTCGATAGTTGCTTAGAATTGTGGGAACGTTCCGTTACTGGCGGCACGAACATTTCGCTGTCAAGACGAATAGCCTCTCGACGTCTCAGCTGTACGGTTCTGTGCGGGTCTTATTGTAACACCACGGCTAACTGGCGTTTGAATTAAAAAGTCCCGCACACTCAGCCGTCTTTCTAACTAAGGACTGAGTAACTAAATAAAAGAAGCTTATCGAACTTGTTCGTTTCAGATAACGTTTTAGAACATTCCACGGTGTTTTTATAACCTCTAATTTTAAATTCAATTAGAATAGGCTAGCTTATTGTTTCTAGTTCAATTACATAACGTTTTCATTTCATAATCACATTGATTGGTAATGTTTAAAAATACTTAATTACCATTTTATTACTTAAAGATAACCATAATATTATAAACATACACTTTGTAAACATGTTGCCCAACAGCTCAACACAATTTGTGTGATCCAAACAAATATAATATTTTGCATAATTCTATAGACAAAACTTTTTCAGAGGGTAGTAATCAGGTTAGAATCTTGTGCATATTAACTATGAAAAGGGGGCACAATAAGCGCTTTAAAGCGGTATAAAGCGAGTCACTTTGTGCGAACGTGCCGTGCGCGGCAGGAAGAGAAGCGGACATCAAGCGACGCAACGTTATCATTTAAGACGCAACCACACCCTTTCTATGCATACCAAGTCTGTTACTTTATACAAATTTGACACCGACATGGATGAAATAATTTCGGTATAATCTTTAAGTATTACATTAGACACTGAGTTTAATGAACTGGTAAATTGCTGGATAGGTCTTAATTCCTAAATGTACTTACAAAAGTGCTAATAACTTAAGTCCTGGGAGCACTTAACTTCTATGAAAATGATTATTTGTGTCTGGGTCACTCACTAACTACTTACGTCATAGGAAATTTGTGTGCTGTGAAGAGTTGCAGAATTCGGATCGGACTAAGCTTGACTAAGTTGCGTATTCAGTCGATTCAATAAGGTCCCGTCCTTGCCGAGTAACACCATAAGTGAAAATCGATTCATCAGGGGTCGCAGCCCCCGTCCTTGCGTATTGTAATTAAAGGCGCCGCGAACAATCGCTCTGGGATGATTTGATTGTGCTTCGTACACACGATAACGCAAAAGGTTGATTTACACCACGTTTCATTGCTTTAAAAGGATCAGTTATTGCTGAAGCCACCCCTTGTGAATACATACATACATACATAATCAGCCTATAATTTTCCCACTGTTGGGACGCTGGCCTCCTCTCGGCAAGAGCAGGTGGGCCATAATCGCGCGGGTCCAGTGCGGGCCGTTTGTAAATAGCGCTTACCAACTCCTAAGTGGCGAAAGCACCCCTTACCCGTGCAATCCGTGTGGTGAACGAAATCCATTAAAGACTGGATATATTTTCGTGATCTTTGAGTGAACTCACAAGAATTTTATTAAATATTGTTAGTTATATTTAAGAATTAGTATATATTTAAGTACTAGCTGTGCCCCGCGGTTTCACCCGCGTAAGTTTCGAACCGAAAGAGCTCAGTTGATATAAAATAAGCGCCTGTTAAAATAATGGCAGCAATATGGACGTCAGCGTTTGCTCCCGTTTTCGCAACATTTTTTGTTCCTGCTCTGCTCCTATTGGTCATAGCGGAATGTTTTATAGCCTATGTCCTTTCTCAGGCTCTAGACTATTTGTGTACCAAATTTCATTACAATCAGTTCAGTAGTTTTGGCGTGAAAGCCGGACAGACAGAGATACTTTCGCATTTATAATATTAGTATGGATTAGTGGTTATCTGCACTGGGTTATGGCCTGTAAGGACAACTGTAAGAGTGATAAATAAATAAGTTACGTTAATATTAATTTTTTGCACAATGTATAACCAATATTATATGTGTGCCGGGTCCAGAATTAATTTGATATTTGTGTAGGTAAAAATGATATTTATATACAATATGTAAAGAAAACCTTGTCCTACCCATAAGGATAATAAAGGTTAGGTAAACACTTGACTAAATATAATATAAAATTTTACTTAATCATCATATTAACAATAATAATGAATTTTGAAATAATCCTTTTTTCCAGGGAATTAATTCCAACTTCCCCGAAATTTGGTCATTTTTAAATAAGTGACAACACCGGTATTATTATAGCGACGCGACCACGTCACAGGTGCCGCGTGCCCTGCCCCCCGCCGCCCGCGGAATGGGGTTGCTTACCGCACATGTATTAAGTTACCTCTTTTTGCGAAATAATATTTATTTTTTTAGGGGGATTTTTTTTTTAGTTTTGCGTGTCTTTGTGGGCATTATTAGAATCAGTTATCGATACCTAACAATACCTTCACGGATCGGACAGGGATTTCTTTACATATTGTATATATTCAGGTTTCGTATAAAGAAAAAATGACGTTGTATACTTGTATTTTTAAAAAACCCAAGTTGGTAAAAATACTCCTCTCACCTGCATAATAGAGATATTAAAGTAAACCAAGATTAGCTTCGTAACACCACCTGTTACGTTGCATATTAAATTACGTAAGATACCGTGCGCCCACTCTTTTAACGAATGTACCTACCTTTTAATAATAACAAGACAAAAATGTAACAATATAATAAAGTACAGACCTTCTGAAATACAACTGCTGTAATTTACCCATTAGCCATATATTATATTACTAATTTATAACCGAAACGCTCCTAAATTTCAGCACGGTAATATGGAAAACACACATATTATTATCGTGAACCGTTATGTTCTATTTTCATCAGGTATGAAAATAAATCTCCCCTACACCTGGGCCACAAAAACGCGACGAAGCGATTCAATGTTGTGTCGTCATATCGACTGGTGCCTAAATCGGTATTAATGGTAAAGTGGAGCAAACGCGACACTGTCATGATCATGATTCATGGAAATGAGCTGCGTATAGCGCCACCGCAAGCCGTGGGCGCAAGTCACCGCCCGCCATACCCCAGTAACTCGCCTCACGCCCGTTACTCCTTAATCACTACACAAATTATCATTAAGACATGGTCGCTGCCTTAATCTGCAGATAGATCAAAAACAGATAATTTCCCTTTTTGAGCTTAGCAACGTAAACGTATCCTGCTCAATTAAAACAGATTATCTACATAATACCAACTTTAACTTTAAGCCGCTCCTATAGAAATGGTGTCCACACATTTATTGTTTCATAGGAATAAAGTGTAAATTTCATGCATAATAAATTAATTTATTATTGAAGGTTTAATCCGTTTTACCATGTGGATTGACAAACATATGGAAATCTGGCGCCGCGCTGCTAGAGCCAAAACAGTGGCCGTATGAATTTATGCTAATAATAGCTTCGAGTTACCCAGATACTAGCTAAGTTTATGAGCAAATTTGAAATTTGTTCACATGCCTTTATAGCTAGACAAATCTCTAATCAAGATAGTACTTCAATTAGTTATGTCAAGTGGAGTCTCTTTGTCTATAAATAACAAAGCTAAGTCAGAAGTAGCCGGTTCTTAGCTGTGTAGTAATTGTGGAGTTTTCCCAAATAAGTGGCGAACTTAGCTTTATGGCGAAGTTAAGTGAGGAAGTTTGTCGGGCGGCGCCGGCCCGGCTACGTTGAGAGACTCGCGTCGCCTCGCCGGTCGCCGTTGGAGAGCCCGACAGTACCGATCTCATACATATGTACGAGTACGTAATATAGAAAAAACAGTACCATCCTCACAAATTAAATTAAAGAATACATTCTTGCTCAAGTGTGTATATGATGATGTGTATCATGTAGATGTAACTTCACAAAATTCCTAAACTGAATACGAAATGTGGATTTATAAAGCACGCTAATTATATTCAAACATGAAAAACTATTTCGCTCACAAAAATTTTCTTTAGTTGTTTACAATAATTATAATGTCAAATAGTTCCAAACAAGCGTAATGAGCGGGGAAATTCTGCGGAACTGCTAGCGCCCCCTGAGTCCCAATGATCGTACGTACCCAACTTCGAAACGTTCACTAAATTACTATTGTTTATACTCTGAATCTTTCACACAGGGTTACGAATGTGCAAAATCCGTTCCCAACATTAGATTAACAAATAAAACCGGTGGGACTGCGTGTAAGACAGGTTGGGTATAATGCTCAATTTGTAACATTCAAAGAGTAACCACTAATTATTAAACCTTACCAGGATATAATAGGTGGCGGGTGTTAGTTTGATGACTCGCGGTGGTGCCTCCGCTCCCCGCGTAGCACTCCCCTGTGAGGTTAGCGAGGTGGAGGTCGGGGCTTGCGTGCCTGCGGCCACTTTCACTGCCTAAGGTGTCGGCATTTCCCATTCCTGTCACCCGAGTTTGTTTTGCGACAATGCTCGCTCATCCACAATTTAATTGTAGGTATACAATGTTTCGGGTGTTTTACTTTAGCTATGCAGCCTCGTGACGTGACTAAAGGCAAGGAATGTAATTAAACATATCGTTGCAGTCTTTAGTTCTAATGTCGTCATAAACACTATAAAGGATATTTTTTTGTAGAATTGAATCCCGTGTAACGTTTAAAGGGAATTTTATAACAATCACTGTACACGTTCGTACCTTCCCCTGCTGGTGGACATCTACACATAAATTCATCAGTTCGCTTTCAATCAAGCCCGTTTTCCAAAAAAAAAAAGGTTTCCTTTAAAATGCAAACTCCTGAAATAAATCCAGACACTGACAGTGGGATTCCAAATTGAAAACATGTTGACTTAAATCCTGATGATGTCAACCGAGTGAATCGTGATGGAACTTGCTATATTTTTATGTATGAATTGCAGACATCTTTCTAATTCGAAATTCCACACGCCAATTTGGCATGTTAGTTATGAAATTTCGACAAATACAAAAGTCAGTTATTCATATTAAGCTGAGAATCAGCACTTTTGAACGTGCACATTAAAAAAGACAGTCCCTAAAACGCCCAACCTTCACCAGAATGCGATTCAGAATGATAACAGAAATTAAAACAATAAGGTGAGTACAGACTTAATCCTTTACTCATAACAGACTTCGAACATTCGTACTTTTTAAATTTTATCTAACCGTTCCGCGAGTCGCACAAAGGGCGATGGGAAGAGCTATGATCGGAGTTTCTCTGCGCGATCGAATCAGAAATAAGGAGTTCTTCGAGTCTCTAAAATTAAGTGGCAGTGGGCAGGGCACATTGCTCGTAAAACCGATGGCCGATGAGACAGTACGGTTCTGAAATGGCGGCCACATGCCGGAAGACGCAGCTTAGGGAGGTCCCCAATAAGGTGGACCGATGACCTGGTAAAGGCGCGACCGCACAAAACTGGTTATAGTGGAAAGCCTTGGAGGAGGCCTTTATCCAGCTGTGGACTAAAGGCTGAAGAAGAAGAAGCTCCGCGAAGACACTCGATGTTTTGTTATAACCAGAGGGTCTTTTGATTTGCCAACAAAGGCATTGGTGCATCATTTTATCGGTCAAAGGTACGAGCAGTACCTTTCTTCTTCTTCTCCAGCCTATAGATGTCCACTGCTGGACAAAGGCCTCCCCCAAGGCTTTCCACGATGACCGGTCTTGTGCTGCCCGCATCATCGGCTTCCCGCGACCTTCACCAGGTCATCGGTCCACCTTTTTGGGAGCCTTTACGTCAGCCATTTCACCAATGAATGCAAGGTAGAAAGAAATGTTACAGGTACATAACTCGCTCACTTGCCGTAGACACGTCGAACGCAGCGTCGAGCATTCACAAAAATGTTACATTATATGAAAATGCTTGGGAAAATGCTCTAGTGTATACTAACCTTTACGGAAATGAACACGATACATGATAACACTACCTCGATAGAAACAGAGCTTTCAAAGAGTTGTTTTTTTTTCTGTGTTTGCGCTTCGCGTATTGTGTCCAAACGTTATTCTTTCTTTATTATTCAAAAGAGTTTTTTTTTAGTTGTAGTGTCGTGGTATTCTACATGCCTTTGAATCCATACTAATTTTATAAATGCGAAAGTAACTCTGTCTGTATGTCTGTTACGCTTTCCCGCTTAAACCTCTCAACCGATTTTGATGAAATTTGGCACAGACAATCTTTAGACCCTGAGAAAGAATATAGGCTACTTTTAACCCGGAAAAAATTGATGTTCCCGAGGGAAATCTAAAAAGCGCGACATAACCGAACTCCACGCGGGCGAAGCCGCGGTCGGAAAGCTAGTAGATATATATTTTTTTAATAATTATAAACTTGTGCTTGACTGCAATCCCGCCTGATGGTAAGCAGTGATGCAATCGTTGATGGTAAAGCGCACTAGTTAATTAAGTCTATTCACTTAAAAAACTTAGGAATAGGAAGGATGACGGCAGTTGAGCGAGGTGATGCAATGTTAAACCCAAGAACGACACGACCAACGATGCTACGCCAGAGGGTGATTGATCTGGAGACTCTCCACGACCAAACTCCCGACACAACAACATTTGGCGCATCGTACCCGGCACACATCGCAACGCAACTGCTCAGACCCGTCCTCAACATCGACATCATGCCGGAACCCGACGAATCGCTGGGCGGCAAGAACTTGTATAGAGTTTTGTTGCGAAACAACAAAATACTGTAAAATGACATATTTCCCTATCTTCTACAATTGTATTGTGTGGCTCTTTGCCGTCCATTTCCCAATGGCTTCGTGCAAAACTCAATTTCAATTTCCGTTTGCTCAATTCAACTCAACCCCATAAATATAGGTTTTCTCTGGAAACTACTAAAACTACCTATTGTAAACCAACTAGAGAATTGTATTGTTATAATACTTACAAGGCTTCTTAGACTCCTTTGTTAACTTTGTTAAGAACTAAATGGTGTCGGTAATGGCTGCAAAGGTTCCTATTTACCTCAGTAACAAAAAGCTGTCGGGCTGCCGACTCCGACACACGTACAAGAACTAGATTTTGCAAAGTCATACTGTGAACCAATCAAGTTTTTGAGTACAAAAGTTTGGTAGCCCACTGGGTTTTATTTTAAGTATATTATAGACGGTTTGTTCAAAACTAGCTGATTGGTTATGGTTTCTTTTTCCACGGCGAAGATGATGAGAGAATCTGGTAACGTTCACAGAACCAACTTAGCGAATAATAGCACAAGACAGGGAGATTTAGAACGAAAAAGGGTCTTTTCCCA
This sequence comes from Sesamia nonagrioides, assembly GCA_017933935.1. Taxonomy (NCBI): domain Eukaryota; kingdom Metazoa; phylum Arthropoda; class Insecta; order Lepidoptera; family Noctuidae; genus Sesamia; species Sesamia nonagrioides. The sequence goes on from JADWQK010002215.1 coordinate 482,094, forward strand.
GCAGTGGGACACAACATAGGCTATAAAAAAAGCAACGATGTTTTCCTTTATCGTTTTGAAAACTAAAATCAAGAAATAATTTACACAAACTAAAGCACATGTTTGGGTTCGAACACGTGTCTAGTATTTTTATTTTAACAAAATTTCACAAAGATATCATGAAAAGCCACAAAGTTATTATCTTTTATCTTACCTGGTTGTCCAAACAAAAATATTGTCAACGCTCCGCTCGGGCGGGCGAGCGGTAAGTTGACCTGTGGCGTCAACAGTTGCGCGGGCATGCAACGCGCCAAGTACTATGATCTACCGTAAGCTGAACTTGTGGGGCTCGGTAACCACACTGCAACAATTTTTAAATGTATTTTGGAAAAACTATAACATGGTGTAAAAATGATTGGATTCGATTCAGTTGCTTATTCTGACTGCTATTTTCAGGTTTTGTATAAAGAAAAAATAACGGTGTATATCTATTTAACTTAATTCAACCAATTTTATTTAAAAAAACTTCCTATATTAAAAGGAGAATCGATATGGAATAGCCACCTGTACATTTTCTTATGCAATTTTAAGTGAAAGAATTACCGACGATGTCTTTAAAACGCCACTATAGTCCGTAAAGTAGCTCCATAAAAGAATTTATACTACGAGAAAATCAGCTTATAAATATTGCAAGGAAAACGCTTCTTTGAAGCAATTTAAGGTCGTGCGGTACTAATGAAAAAGCTGAAGAGTTTGTTTGAACCCACTCTACTCGAGCACTGTTGGTTTAATTTGAAATGTTCTTTTGCATTTGCTATTATAGCATAAAGACTGATTTACACGGTGCCATTTAATTACCTATGGCTTCAAATAAGTTGAAGCAATATTAAAAGTTGCATTGTCAAAACACCATTTAGACGATGTAAGTCATTTGTTGCATTAATTTTATTGTATGCCAGAGGCAATTAAATTGCACCGTGTAAGCAGCCTTTACTCATTGTTATTTATACACTTAGCACCTTATCAAAACGAAATTTAACAGAAAAATCCGTGATCGAAAACAAATAATCTGTTGGAGGTGTGGAGGCATGAGGAACAGAGAGTAAAGTTCACTCATCCTCCATAGAAAAGGGTCTCTGTCCCGTCTGGTCCTCGGACCAGACGGGTGTTATGTATGGGCGGGCACTTGCGCAATGCTTTAAATTGGGAAGTTGTATGTATGCTAGTTGCACGGTAAACTCTGATTGCGAGATGTAGAATTCGTGTGACGTCAGTATGACGCATTGTTTATTTGTGGCGTTTGTAGGTACCGCCACAGAGGTTTTATTACCTGTGATTATTAATCCTGGCCGTCTTCTATAGGTACGTCAATTTGATTTAAATCTGAGATAGGTGACTGGTTGTTCTTTTTACCCGACTACGGCAAAGCAAAAGGAGGATTATGATTTTGACAGGCTATGTATGTATGTATGTTCATCTGTTCCCTCGTAACTTCTAAACTATTTATCAGAATTCGACAAATGACATATCATTAGAAGCGCCTTAATTGTCCGCTGGTTATAGGTTATATGGGGTTTCACAAAATCTAATGTGGCGCCCTCTAGCGGACAAAACATACAGAGTAAAAAAATAAAGTTTAGATAAATATGCCGTGTTTGGTATCATTTGAAAGCGCTTTACTTGTACATTTTGAATATATATATATTGCTAGCATTTGCTTGTGACTTTACCTGTATCCATGGGCTGGTTGCATATAATTCACATCTTTTCGTTCATAGCTTCTTTATTACTTTTCAGAATAAGACCACTGCAGTACCATTAGAAGGGCCTTGATATTCTGTTAGTTATGAGCTATAAAGCTTGTCACCAAATTTAGTATTGCGCCCTCTAGCGAACAAAAAGTTCTATGTTAATATAAAATTAATATAAATATACCGTGTTTGGTATCACGTGAAAGAGCTTCACGAGTACTTTATGCTTGTACATAATTACAAGAATGCTCTAATGATGTTAAATATGAGCGATAAGAGTAAAGCGCGGATCACGGGAACTGTAAATCGCTTTATGCAATGTAGAGCAGTGTGAACATTAATAGAATATGTAATGCACTAATGAAAACGACATAAGCTGGTAGTAACTCCACGCGGTGAAGGCGGAAACAGTTTGATAACTGGCTAAAACTCCCATAAAAATGTCCTCTGCTCTTTTTGCCTTCGGGTTTATGTTGGTATATGTGCGTGTAGATGTAATATGTCAAGTACCTAGTTTTTAGTTTACCAATTTAACTTTTGTTAATATTATGCGCCACAAATACACTTTAACACCAAAATAGTACAAATAATAAAAAGTAAAACCCAACTACGACAAAAACGACGCTGAATAAGTATAAAACAAGATTTTCAGAATACTGAACTGAACAAAGTTGCTAATGTAGTTGCAAGTAAATGGATACAGTAGACTCTACCAAGATGCCTTCGTTGTAAATTGACAATAATGTCATACAATACTATTTTGAAGTATGCAATATTCACTATTTATAGATAAATTTTCATGTTTGTTTTTGCGTAGTCACACGTTGTCAAGGTGCTACGGTAGCTAGGTATATATAACGTGTGACTACGCCTTTCCAAACATGAAAATTTATCTCTACATAGTGAATATACTTCAGAATGTATGACATTATTGTCAATTTACAACGAAGACATCTTGGTAGAGTCTACTGTGTCCATTTACTTGCAACTACATTAGCAACTAGCATTAGTTCAGTATTCTGAAAATCTTGTTTTATACTTTTTCAGCGTCGTTTTTGTCGTAGGTGGGTTTTAGTTTCTTTACTTTTTATTATTTAATAAAAACAATATATGTGCTTCTCTTATGTCATGGAATATACTCTGTTTGTTAAATTAAATGATATTTAATTTATTATTTAATCAGTGCAGGCAGGCGACGCGATGGGCTAGTTCGAAATTTAACATAGACGAAACGGGAAAATTCTTGTTTAATATAATACCTACGTTTTATATTAACCAAAATACTGGGTTGGGTTAATAGACAAGATTTAATCACAAATGCTGATTGCTCCTTAACTAATGATTACTATCTATTAGATCGTCTGTTTTGTACTTCGTCTGCAACCGACGAGGGTTGACATTGCGGAACAATGGATACCTTCTCACATCAATCACACTCAATCATATCACAGAGAACCTATTTTTAAATATTAAGTAGTATTGTGCAGTATTTGCCTTGGATTGATCGCGCTTGCATTAAAATTAAATTGATTCGTTTTAGTCTTAGACGTTTTAATGAAACAACAGTTTGGAATTTCCAATAACTGACAGACTCCGTGGCGTAGTGTTTGCGAACGCGGTCGCTGCGCAAAGAGTCGCAAGTTATATGAATATTTTCACTGGTCTGGTCGTGCCTCGGAAAGCACGTTAAGATGGTCCCGGTTGCTATACGAGCCTAATAGTAGTCGCTAAGGGTTTTGGAGCCCTCAAAAGTTCAACAATTGGTCTAACTGAACTACTTCGATATTGCCTTCGGGTTGTGGAGGTCAAACGACAGTCCGTTCACGGAAAATATCGAAGTTTAGCCAAAAACAACGGTTAGACTGGTAAAGCGGACCCTAAACTCCAAAGCTGAAAAAGCTTCGAATACTAGTAGGATTAACGCTGAGATGGTGATGATGAACAGTTTGGAATTTCCAGCTCAAATTTTAGAATCACCAACATTTGTTGTAATGTGTAATTTTATTAGTGAGGCTCGTGGCTAATTAATATCAGCCGGAGAGGTTGATCGACAAGGTTAAGCTACACTAGCCGCGGTTGGTCTGCGGATGGGGGATGCACTTTAAGCCATTGGTCCCGGCTATCAATCGTAGAGCTTTGACAGTCGTTACAGGTAGTCAGAAGTCCGAAAGTCTGACACCTTAAGAGGTGTCGGATGGCGGAGCGCGTGAGGGAATCTCAGCACCCTCACGCCTCGGGAGACAACATCTACCTCCCGGCCATCGCAGACGCGTGCTTGCGAGCGGCTCGAAGTGGACCAGTATGCCTAGTATGAGTTTTCATTACGAGGCTCGATCGTCGATATCGAGCTCGTTTGGCGCTCTCATTGGTTGAGAGTTCTTACAACCTTGAAGCGGCCCAATCGATGAGTCAAACGCGCTCGATATCGACAATCGAGTCTTGTAATGAACACTCATACTAGGCATAGAGGCCCGGGTTGACGGCGCGTTGTGTTTCACGCGCGCCTCAAAGAGACTTCAAAGAGATTGAAGAGCACATTGTGACGGGATCACGAAGACCGATGCCTTCTGGGTCAGGGTTGCGGGTTGGTTAAAAAAGAAACTATGGCACTGGCGCACAGGCAAGTTAAGGAACACGGATGGGTTTTTTGTCAGTAAAAGTCTTTCGCCCTTCCGCTCCGCCCAGAACGGGAGGGTTCATTTGATGATTTCTCATCCTGACAAAAATGGGGTATCGTGTTATAATGATATCTGGTGAAGATCAGATAGGCAGTTGGTCCATGTAAAATTACTGGTATTCAGCTGGATCTGGTTAGACTGGAAGCTGACCCTATCACGGTTGGGAAAAGGCAGATAATGTTGATGCTGATGTAACGTTGTTGGTAATATTATATTATGTATGTGTTACTAAATTTTATTTATTAATAGTTTACCCATTATTATTCCTTTCAACCAAAAGACCTTTCAACCAAAACACCTGTCACGTAATTTGTTTACCGACCTTGGTTAATTCATAAAGCATTAAATACGCCTTTCTACTTACGTGTTTGTGCGATAAGATTAAATAAAAAAAAATCTACAATTTTATTACTTTCATTGTTATTAAATACAAATATATCAATATATTTATTATTTTTCTGACATTCACATCTCAGATTCAGAGATTCAGATTATTCTATTTACAGACAATAAAAATATATACACTCTATATATTTTGTGTACTAAAATAACTAAAAACTAATAAAATAAAAATATAATATTCTAATCTAACTAAAACTCTTAATTAAATAAATTATGGCGTCGAAAAATTCCTACCCAACGCTGTCAACTGGTAATTCTATACCAGTTGACAGCGATGGGGGATTTTTAACCTACCTTGCAGTAAAAACGTCATGATATAATTACACCCTTCGTGGCTGCATGTGGTGTCTTACACATAGTTACATTAAATGGGCATGAGGGCATGAGAGCAACGATGGCCTAGTAGGTATAGGAAAGTTGTAAGTCGTAGATCCGAACCCCATCAGGCGCTTTACTTTGTGTAAATTATTTCATTATCACTGCTCTGAAAAACGGTAAAGGTAAACATCATGAGAAAGCTACGACAAAACAAAATGTCTTCCAAGTTTTTGGCTCTAGGAGTCATGTCCTAGAGCCAAAAACTTCGCAGACAGTTAGAGCCATGTGAGTTGTGACATCTAGCAACCCGCACTGGGGCCGCGCGGGCCCCAGGAGTGGTAAGTTTATAGGCTGACTAGCTGCGCCGCGCCGTTTCACCCGCGTAGGTTTCGATATGCTTTTTTTTATATGCTCAGCTCTTATTGGTCTATATCCTATTGGTATTATCACCTAAAGCCTTCCTGGATTCATATACTATTCAACGCAAAAAGATTTTTTTTTTTTTTTTTATATATTATAAACTAGCGCTTGACCGCAATCCTGCCTGATGGTAAGCAGTGACGCAATCGTTGATGGTAAAGCGCACTAGTTTATTGAGAGCCTATTCACTCTAGCCTTGAAGACACTCAAATTGTAGTCCGACGGAAACACCGCCGCTGGCAAATTATTCCAGATTTTTTTAAATCGGACCCGTATTTCCTGAGATTAGCGCATTCAAACAAACAAACAAGCAAACTCTTCAGCTTTATATATTAGTAAAGATTATGTTATTTTATGGGAAAATAATATAGCTCTGTACATATGGCACGTATTACATCCGAAGCTTACTTGTCAACGAACTCTTTGGGTCTCCGAGGTACAAAATTATTTTAATATACCTACATATTATCACTTGAAGTTTGACTGCGATAGAAGTTACTTAACACCCACCAGACAAAGTATTGCCGCCAAGCGATTCGTCGTGTTCTGGGATGATGTCTGGGGAAACCGTATGGAGGACGGGTCTGAGCAGTTGTGTTGCGATGTGTGCCGGGTAAGATGCGCCAAATGTTGTTGTGTCGAGATTTTGATCGTAGAGGGTCTCCAGATCAATCTCCGTCTGGCGCAGCATCGTTGGTCGTGTTGTTGGGTTTAACATTGCATCACCTCCCTCAACTGCTGTCCTCCTTGTTATCACTTCATTTTTTTTATAGTTAATAGGCTCTTAATAAGCTAGCGCGCTTTACCATCAACGATTGCATCACTGCTTACCATCAGGCGGGATTGCGGTCAAGCACTAGTTTATAATTATAAAATAAGAACTAAACGAGTCACGAATTAAGTCAAGACTGCGATATATTAATGATGGCCATCCCTTTTAAAGTATGGTATGCTGCCAGTTATGATACATATGAAATCAACAATGAGATAAGATTTCTATGAGTTTAATTCTTCTCGACAGTTTGTTCCAAGACAATCATCAATTACAGAAAACCACGGCATGGACACAAAAATATGTAATCAGGATCAACATGTACATAGGTAGATATACCTAATGTAATTAACGCACGCCCTCAAACACCGCATTTTGAATAAGTCATCATCATCCCAGCGTTAATCCCAGTCGCATCCGAAGCCTTTTCAGCTTTGGAGTCTAGGGTACGCTTTACCAGTCCAACTGCTGATATGGCTAAACTTCGACATTTTCCGTGAAGCGACTGCCGTCTGACCTCCACAACCCGAAGGCGACATCGAAGCATTCCAGTTAGACCAATTGTTGGACTTTTGAGGGCTCCAACAACCCGTAACGACTGCCACTAGATGTTCGTATGGCAACCGGGACCAACGGCTTAACGTGCTTTCCGAGGCACGACCAGACCAGTGCAAAAATTCATATTCATGCATACAAATACTTGCACTGAGCGGGGATCGAACCCGAGCTATCTTGCGCAGCGGCCGCGTCCGCTACCGCTACGCCACGGAGGCTGTCAAATTAGAATAAGTATTGTGTTATAATCAAAATACGTAGGTACACTGAATCTTTAATTGAACATGTAGGTATATGCATTGTTATTTATTAAATTAGTTATATATTGATATAACTATCGCAGTTTTACTTGTATTATATTATGTAAAGAAAAAAATAATAATAATCCATACTAATATTATAAATGCGAAAGTAACTCTGTCTGTCTGTCTGTTACGCTTTCCCGCTTAAACCTCTCAACCGATTTTGGTGAAATTTGGCACAGACAATATTTAGACCCTGAGAAAGGACATAGGCTACTTTTTATCTCGGAAAATTTGATATTTCCGAGGGAAATCTAAAAAGCGCGATATAACCGAATTCCACGCGGGCGAAGCCGCGGGCGGACAGCTAGTAATAAATATATACGGACAAATCACTCAGATTGAGCTAGCCCCAAGGTAAGTTCGGGACTTGTGTTATGGGATACTAACTCAACGATACTATATTTATAATAGATACATATATAGATAAACATCCAAGACCCAGGCCAATCAGGAAAAGATCGTTTTTCATAAAGACTTGGCCGGGGATCAAACCCGGGGCCTTCAGGTCGCAGCCGTCGCAGGCAGGCGTGTTGACCGGACTAATACTTGGAGAACGTAAATAAATTTGTATGAATACAAATAAAACAGCGATTTTAAAAGATGTACAAACAGCAGGGTTAATATGACAATAATTTCTGTAGTTTTGATCATTTTTGGGATAAAAAATTACCTATATTAAAAATTATATAAACCAATTGAGTAAACGATTCTGAACAAACTATTTTCAGGAAGTGCGTTAATTAATTTATAATATGTTATTGTTGAAAAATATTTCAACATATATTACAAGTGTGGTGGCCTAGTGGTTAAAACACCAGCCTCACAAGTATGAGTGCGCGGGTTCGATTCCAGGTCAGTCAAGTACCAATGTAACTTTTCTAAAGTTACATGTACTTTCTAAGTATATCTTGGACACCAATGACTGAAGGTGAAGCAAAACATCTTGAGGAAACCTGGACTTTATAAGTCTAAAATCGCCAACCCGCATTGAGCAAGCGTGGTGATTACGCTCAATCCTTCTTTGTATGAGAGGTGACCTGTGCCCAGCCGTGGGACGGTAAAAAGGTTGATGATGATGATGATGATGATGATATACTACAATTGTTGAGTAATATTATTGCACATTGTTGAATATTGAAAGGAAGAAACATAGTTACACGTACATATAGTTATTCTGAACCGGAGTTTATGTATTTGACAATGGTAGGTACGATCTACCTACTGATTTATGCCTCGGGGCTCAGTGTTTGCTCAAACATGCTGATTGTGTTCAGGTTTAGTGTTCATTCACACTAGCAGCATACGTCAATGACAGAGGCAATAGCAGACGTCGCTTTATGCCTAATAGGGATGTATCCAAGGTATTAAAATAAAAAAAAATATTATTAGTCCGCCTTATAGATAATAAAAAAAAATAAGACCAGTATTTTTTATTTTGTTGAAATTATCAACAAAATATGATATATGAGATATAGCGTTTTAAATTTACGGAGTGGGGGTTAATTACGTGACTTACGTGGCGTGACGTCATGCGACATTTCAAATCAATATATCTTTCTAAGTATTTGAATGAAAGAAAAAAAAAACCTGTTCAATATTTTTTATAAATCTATCTGATGGACATTAAATTATTTTTAGGATACAACCCAGTTTTCTCCCGCTGTCATTTGAGGATTTTTTTTTTTTTGGGATTTGTTAATCTTTTATCGTCTGACTAAAAGACGAGATATCAATATCTCTTCTTATCAAGAGATATTTTATTAATCAGTTACTGAGTTGTGGAGGTCAGAGAGGCAAAAAAAGGATGCAGCAACTTTTATTCAAATAAAATCATCATCATCATCAACCTTTTATCGTCCCACTGCTGGGCACAAGTCTCCTCTAATACAGAGAAGGATTGAGCGTAATCACCACGCTTGCGCAATGCGGGTTGGCGATTTCAGACTTAAAGTCCAGGTTTCCTCAAGATGTTTTCCTTCACCTTTTAATCAGTCAGGTGTCCAAGATATACTAGAAAGTGGATGTGTATAACTTAGAAAAATTACATTGGTACTCGCCTGGCCTGGAATCGAACCCGCACACTCATACTTGAGAGGCATCCGGTTAGGCTGGAATTTGGATCCAAGATTGGAAAAGGCTGGGCAGATGAAATAAATATTGATATTTGTTAAATTAGATAATAAAAGATAACAGACCAAAAAAAAAAAACCAGCCCCACTAAATAAATCTGAAATTACTTTTCAAGAAAATCTACATTATTAAGAGGGTACTCTAGTGCCGAGGGTTTGGAATATAGGTATTTGAAGAAACTATTGCTGTCGCGCTGCTTCTAACCTCTCCCAGTAAAGTGCGAAAAGGACAGTTGCAGCTCAGGCTGATTTTATCTACAAAAACGTTAACCAAAAGACGTTTCTTATTCCGCTGTTTTCTTTTTCAAAACTCGACAGATCTCAATTATTTTTATATCCAAATTTATGGTAAATGTATACCATACTATGCTTCTATTATTTCCTTTTTTGTCAAAAACTTATCACGTTTTTCTAATAGCCATCTGAACATCACTGTAAAAATGGGTTATTTTTCGCGATTTTGAAGTACCGTATTTCTTTTATTAATTAAGTTTCGGAAAAAATCTAATGATGGGGGCACGTATAATCATGGTGTAAAATTGTAGAAAAAAAATGCTCTAAAAGCAATATCCACGAAGCAAACAGCGAAATACGTTTGTACGAAAAAAGAAAGCACCACTAGAGTTCCCTCTTAATTGGCTGGAATGGGATTATGCTCGACAGTATCCTGTAATAAAAACTAAACGAACTGATTGATGGAAACTTTTCATAAATATGTATAAAGAAGGATTATACCTTTTCTGATTTTCCACAAAACCCGCTCGTTCCTAAAACTAAACCGCTTATAACTTCAGCCTACAGAAGTTTGTATTGAGTTGTTAAAGATATCTTTAGACAACACTGGGCCGTTTTGTTTACAGAAAATTATGGGTTTCATTGTTTTCCGCCCTCAGGCGGTTTGTCGAAGGCAATAATAAACGATAATAATAAGAAACAACAATCGTATACAGAGTTATAAGCCACTACATAGAATGGATACCATCTGACGTCCATGGCACTTATAGACAGATATTACAGGCAAGGCCTCAAGAAAATGCTTGCTAGATAGTATTCTCCGAACTTATATTGCTAATTAATTCACGAAAATGTCAGATTATGTTAACTTGATATTATAGACTGGATATTTATCTATTATTTGCCATTATTTCATACTGACTCTTATTCATCGTTAACATTTTAAGAGTTCCTGTAGAAATATTTGAAGCAATTCGTTTCTCGTTCGCGGAGACGTTTTAAAGTCTCACAGAAATTACAAAAACGTATGTAAGTAGTAGTCAAAAGATCATACCCCCTTATTCATAAAGGCTGCTTAAATTTAACTAGTCATTAGCGATTTTTTAACCATATACTTATTTTTGACCTTTTACGGTCACTTAAATCATCGTTTATGAATAAACCCCTTAAAAACTGTGGTGTCTATTCATAAATGATGATTTAAGTGACGTTAAAAGGTCAAAAATGTATGGTTAAAGAATCCCTAATCACTAGTTAACTTTAAGCAGCGTTTATTAATAAGGGGATAGTGTATAAATCAAATTTAAACTCAGCATTTATTTGAAACTAGCTTTCCGCCCGCGCCTTCGCCCGCGTGGAATTCGGTTATATCGCGCTTTTTAGATTTCCCTCGGGAACATCAAATTTTTCAATAAAACGTAGCCTATGTCCTTTCTCAGGGTCTAAAGATAACAGACAGACAGACAGACGGAGCTACTTTCTCATTTATAATATTAGCTCTTTTGAATTGACAAGGCTTAACGCGTGGCGGTTAACAAAACTTAGCCAGATAGACTATAAAACTGGATTAAATCATTCCTGACAATTAAAACTAAAAAAGGAAAGTAGGAAGAAGAAATCTTCAAACATGTCTTACCATGTGTTCATTTGATGAAGAAATACGATAACAACAATTAATTCGAGAAGCTTTGTAACATCAACTACCTAAATCAAACCAGTTCTAAAATTAACAGCCGCTGTGTCTTGACATTCGTTAACAAGTTCTTGAGCAGCCGTCTTCTCAATAGCGAATCAACGTAAGCCGACTCTCAAAGATGGGAGGTGTGACACACCACACGGGTCCACAAAGCAGGTACAAAGATGAATGCCACTCACTACTCTTTACAGACGGATTGACGGACACACCGTCATCGTGGCACCTCACTTAACATTAATCATCCATTATGAATAAACCCCTTAAACACCATGGTGTTTTGGTTTATTTTTGTTTAAAGGTTTACTAGTGATTATTGACTTTACACCATAATTTTTTGACGTTTTAACGCCAATTAACTTTAATCTTCTCATCTTTCATCTATTAAAATGATTAAAGTGATGAATGAGTGAAATGAAGTGTGTGGGTTGATTAAAGTTAGGTGGCGTTAAAACGTCAAAAAATGGTTAAAAACACTAATCACCAGTTAACTTTAAGCAATGTTATGAATAAAGGGGCAAAAGTATAAGACACCAAAATATCCAAACTTCTATCTTAGACACTACTGTATACAGTATATTACACGAAACACCCTTTTTAGGGTTCCGTAGCCAAATGGCAAAAAATGGAACTCTTATAGATTCGTCATGTCTGTCTGTCCGTCTGTCAGTCTGTCCGTCCGTATCAGACAGAGTTACTATATATGGATAACATGTAAAAAATATCGTCTTTAAAGCGATTTTGTTGTATGAAATAGCAGTTTTTTTTTTTTAATTTACTTTATTTCCATCGTAAAACTTGCTCGATGATACGAGCAATATGGAAGTGTTCCCTTAAATTAGTGCCTTATTATACCTAACATACTGTAGATATAAAAGCAACCACATTCCATTGAAATCTCGGAAGATACCTGAATGGAGAATTCTCCGAATTAGAGATTGCTTTTGAATTCGGCCCATAAATAGTACTGCTCGAGTCATACATCTAAAGGAAAAAATTAGCTAAAAAGGTTTAAACGAAATCTCGAAAAATAAGCCAAACAGGAAGGAAAGGTGTCAGGGTGGCCCTTTACAGAAATTTTTATTTTTCTCCCTTTATATGCATAGCTAAATAGGTCAGGTCAATGTCAGGTTGCGCTGCGTATAATGGGTTCGTTTCCCGCGGAACAAACATTTAAATGGCCTGCAGGTAGTTGTTCCAGGGCTGGATGTTTGTATATGTGAATTTAAGACCCTGAGAAAGGACATAGGCTACCTTTTATTGAAAAATTTTATGTTCCTGAGGGAAATCTAAAAAGCGCGATATAACCGAATTCCACGCGGGCGGAAAGCTAGTTATTCATAAAAGAAGCATGTATTTTTTCTTTAAATTTTAAATTAGTGCTTGACGCAATCCCGCCTGATGGTAAGCAGTGATCCAATCGTTGATGGTAAAGCGCGCTAGTTTATTAAGAGCCTATTCACTCTAGCCACTAAGACACTCAAATTGTAGTCCGACGGAAACACAGCGGCTGGCAAATTGTTCCAGTCCCTTGATGTACGCGGTATAAGAAACGAGGTGAAACGCTTCGTGCAGATCGTTGTGATGGAAATGTGTCGTCCGATGATGGAACGGAGATGGGGGAATTAAATCATGCAATTCCTATAGAAAAATAATCATTAAATTCATCAAGACATTTCTGTTAGTGTATTATGATCCTATTCTAACTTATATATATTTTTCACATCGTACAATAAAAAAAAATATAGTTCGTTAAATACTACTTACTTGTTATGGTCGTGAACCATGCCTTAACATTGCAAAAAACATAAACAATTTTGAATTACGCGGATTACCTTGGTTATACCTTAATGGTGTTGTCTGAAACATGAGACATTAGCGTACATTTCACAAATAAGGCAGCCTTGATGGGCCGCAAACGTTTGAAAACATAAAGACCCCATAAATGTCACGCTACATTGATACACGCGATAGAGTTTCTTTAACAAAACCTGAGTTGGAAGTTAAACGCAACACCCTATTATTTAATAATAATGATAATGGTTTATTATTTTAACAAGTAACATTTACAATCTGGTGATTTGAGAATCTTTTTAAGCAAGAAAGCCTTTGTTATGAGACTCCGCGTCTTCCTTTGCATATACAATAAAGAAAACCCTGACCGATCCGTAAAGGTATTGTTAGGTATTGATAACTGATTCTACTAATGCCTACAAAGCCGGGCTAAACTGAAAAAAAAAACCCAAAAAATTAATATTATTTCGCAAAAAGAGGTAACTTAATACATGTTCGGTAGGCAATACAATACAACGCGGGCGATGGGAGCAAGGCACGCGCGCGGCTCGTGGTCACATATCTATAATAATACCGTCAAAATGGTGTTGTCACTTTTATAAAATTCCAAATTTCGGGGAAGTTGGAATTAATTCGCGGGAAAAAAAGATTATTTCAAAATTCATTAGCATTCATAAAATTACATAAAAGATTACATAAAATTTAATAATATATTTGGCCTATATTATCCTTATAGGTCGGACAGGGTTTTCTATACAGATTGTATATTAATTTTATTTTTTAGTATTAACCTGAGTAAAACCTTACTTTAATCTGAGAAATTAACGTTAGTGCTAAGCCCTATTTTTTTCATTCTACCGTCTTCAAAGAACAATAAAAGGGGAAACCGATGTAGAATAAAGGGGTCCATTAAAAGGAACCATTCTTGTGAACACTGCATCTTCTTTATGTCCCGGGCCCTACACGCAATTACGTGGGTAAGTTGACCGAAAAACCGCTTTTCTCTATGCATAAAACCTCATATCTTACCTCATAGTAGCATCGATTATCTCTATGAAGGCTACCCCTAACATGATGTAATACACAAGGTATGCGAAAACGGTTGGCAGGTGGGAGGTATTTATCTCTTACGAACAAGGATTATATTCGTTCTGTAGTGGGGTAAGTTTAGCAAAAGGAATAATATCATTTCAACTGTTCCTACAATATTAACTTGCCCAGTCAATGTCAAACTACGAAAGTTCAGGAAGACTGAGTTTCTCTTGAAAAATATTACGCAATAGAATGATAATACTTCACTGTCTTTTTTAGTATGTATTATTTTGTTTGAGAGAACAGCGGTGGCCTAGAAGTATTAACCGCGACTTATAAATTGTAGGTCGTAGGTTAGAACCCCGTCAGGTCCAATACTTTGTGTAAATTATTTCATCACCACTACTCTCTTTTTTTTATCCATACTAATATTATAAATGCGAAAGTAACTCTGTCTGTCTGTCTGTCGGTCTGTCTGTCTGTCTGTCTGTCTGTCTGTCTGTCTGTCTGTCTGTCTGTCTGTCTGTCTGTCTGTTACGCTTTCCCGCTTAAACTTCTCAACCGATTTTGATGAAATTTGGCACAGACAATCTTCAGACCCTGAGTAAGAACATAGGCTACCTTTTATCCCGGAAAAATTTAATATTCCCGAGGGAAATCTAAAAAGCGCGATATAACCGAACTCCACGCGGGCGAAGCCGCGGGCGGAAAGCTAGTATTATAAATACGAAAGTAACTCTGTCTGTCTGTCTGTTACGCTTTCCCGCTTAAACCTCTCAACCGATTTTGATGAAATTTGGCACAGACAATCTTTAGACCCTGAGAAAGAACATAGGCTACTTTTACCCGGAAAAAATTGATGTTCCCAAGGGAAATCTAAAAAGCGCGATATAACCAAACTCCACGCGGGCGAAGCCGCGGGCGGAAAGCTAGTAATTTATAAACTAGCGCTTGACCTGCCTGGCCTGATGGTAAGCAGTGATGCGATAGTTGATGGTAAAGCGTGCTAGTTTATTAAGAGCCTATTCACTCTAGCCTTGAAGACACTCAAATTGTAGTGTTACGGAAACACCGTCGCTGGCAAATTGTTCCAGTCCCTCGATGTACGCGGTATAAAAAGCAAGCGAAACGCTTCGCCCGGATCGCCGTGGTGTCAACAATGTAAGGGTGGAGACTGGCCGTACGAGGGGTCGTCCGATGGTGGAACGGAGATGGGGGAATTAAATCATGCAATTCCCTTACACACTCACCAGAATGCATCCTATAGAAGACCGAAATAGCCAGAATCCAAAGTAGCCAGGTGACATTTCACAGCACCAGCCCAAATGTGGCTGCAGTACTCCACACACCAGCGGACCTGTGCTTTGTACAACATTAAAAGCTGCCTTGGTGTGAAGTACAGCCGGAGCTTTGCGATGACGCCAAGTTTCCTGGCAGCCGCCTTGGCCTCAAAATAATAAACGAAAAATTGTGAGGAAACCGGCGTGTCCTAGAGGCAAAAACTTCGAAGACATGATAAATCTACCTACCCGCACTGGACCCGCGTGGTAGATTAAGGCCCACTCTCTCCCACCTAGAGCAGGCCTGTCCCAGGAGTGGGAACATTATGGGCTCATTATTTATGTATTTTATGATTATCCATCCATACTAATATTATAAATGCGAAAGTAACTCTGTCTGTCTGTATGTCTGTTACGCTTTCCCGCTTAAACCTCTCAACCGATTTTGGTGAAATTTGGCACAGACAATCTTTCTTTTCCCTGAGAAAGGACATAGGCTACTTTTTATCCTGGAAAATTTGATATTTCCGAGTGAAATATAATTCCACGCGGGCGAAACGCGGGCGGAAAGCTAGTTTTGTATAAAAACAGAAAACTGGAAATACGGGCTTGAACAAAAAATTAAAGATGTATAAAATGCTCGAATGATTTAATATTAAAGTAATACAATGTTGAATTGCTTAAAATAATAGCCACAGCAAAGCATCAACAAGAGACTAAACATTATATCTCATAAATATATTTATCTAGTTTATTGAAGGTCGCAACTCAATCTTAGCGAACTCTATGGATAAAGAGAAAGTTTACGATCGTTCCTCGCCCTAAAACAAGACAAACATCCTTAGTTATGCCTTGTTTTAGGACGAAGAGGTAAACTTTTATATTGAATAGTAAGGCATTATAGTTTTTTTATGTGAATCACTTCGTTGTTTTCACAGCCTTTAGACAGCCTCCATGGAGTAGCGGTAGCGGACGCGGCCACTGCGTAAGGTGGCGCGGGTTCGATCCCCGCCCAGTGCCAATATTTGTATGCATGAATATGAATATTTGCAATGGTCTGGTCGTGCCTCGGAAAGCACGTTAAGCCGTTGGTCCCGGTTGCCATACGAACATCTAGTGGCAGTCTTTACGGGTTGTTGGAGCCCTCAAAAGTCTAACATTTGGTCTAACTGTAATGCTTCGATGTCGCCTTCGGGTTGTGAAGGTCAGACGGCAGTCGCTTCACGGAAAATGTCGAAGTTTAGCCATATCAGCAGTTGGACTGGTAAAGCCAGACTCCAAAGCTGAAAAGGCTTCGGATGCGACTGGGATTAACGCTGGGATGATGATGACTTCGTTGTTTTCACAAGAATTCAGTTGCGGGAAAAATTGTTAGGTAGACAGATTTTGTTGTATGGCGTACTGTTCGCTTCGAACCAGTCCCACCTGGTTGATAATAAAATTTTAAAGATTAAAAAAGAAATAGGGCGCTTGTCCCCTAACGAAGAGCGCGCATTAACTGGGAGCTGAACATTTTACGTTCACGTATCCATTGCGCAGTTATAAAGTAAAAAGAAATTGCCACACCGTAGGAAAGCGGCTTTAATTGTGGAAGTAGGTTAAGGCTGTTGTTTATCAAAAGACCATAAGTATACTTCTCTACCAGAGACCTAGAAAATAATAGGACGCTCTCCGATTGGCGTACTATTTTAAGCATGCACCTAAACCTAAAGCTTTCATGGCTTTCAGTCATGACAGCTCAATGGCAATGGTCAGCGATTATCTTTGGCATTTTAATCAGCCTTTTTCAAATGATTATACCTATGTATAAGGGTCTATACTATATGTAAAGAAAACCCCGTCCGATCCATAAGGACAATAAAGGTTAGGTAAACACATCACCAAATAAAATATGAAATTTTTCATAATCATCATAGTAACAATACTTATGAATTTTGAAATAATCGTTTTTTTCCGCGAATCAATTCCATCTTCCCCAAAATTTGGTATTTTTTTATAAAGTGACTACATCATTTTCGACGGTATTAATGAGCGATGAGACCGCGTGCTGCGTGCCCTGCTCCCTGTATTGCCTACCGCACATGTATTAAGTTACCTCCTTTTGTGAAATAATATTTATTAGGTATTTTAGGGGATTTGTTTTTTAAGGGTTAGCCTGGCTTTGTAGGTATTAGTAGAATCAGTTATCGATATCTAACAATACCTTCACGGATCGGGTAGGGATTTCGTCCTCCGTAACGCAGCGGTCAACACGACTGCCTGCGACGTGGAGGCCCCATGTTCGATCCCCGGCCAGGTCATGATGGAAAACGATCTTTTCCTGATTAGCCTGGGTCTTGGATGTTTATCTATATACATATCTATCATAAATATGGTATCATTGAGTTAGTATCCCATAACAAAAGTCTGGAGCTTACTTTGGGGCTAGCTCAATCTGTGTGATTTGTCCCTATTATATATTTATTTATTTTATTTATTTCTATTTTTAAACATTTTGTACTACGTAACTTTAAATAAATATTATTAGATTTTAAAGTAAATCCTTTTTTGAAAAGCCTCCTTAACGGGTATAACGGTTATGAATCAAAGTTCTATTGACTAGGTACATAAAATGCGGTTATTCAAATGAACGTTGTAACTTAAACAAACGCGTGTGTTTGACCTCGTAGAAATTGGGTCAGTCTAACATACTGACCTATATAATGAATATATTATGCATAGAATTAATGACGTCTATTCCAATAACGAGTTATAGACATATGTACGAAAAAATTTGATTAACTAGTTTAACAAATTTTCATCATGTTTAGTTTTTAGATATTGTAATACCTAAAAACTGTAGGTATGGCGTATCCCTTATATAACTTTAAGCTGCCGTGACTCTGAATACTAAATTGGAATACTACATTCAAATAATTTTACTGAAACTATTTTCACATTATAATCATAAACTTTAGATTTATAATCAGAACGGATTGCGCTGTACCTTGAAAATATTCAAAAGATATATCATGTATGTGATAAATAATGTACTTTTAAAAAGGTTGCTTTTATCACTTTTGGTAAAGTAGAAGTGAATTTAAAGATCATACCAATATAATAGTATGAATTATTTCCTTATTGAGAAATGTCACTTCTATTTACAAAATAAAAAAATATTCACCATCCATACTAATATTGTAAATGCGAAAGTAACTCTGTTTGTCTGTCTGTCTGTTACGCTTTCCCGCTTAAACCCCTCAACAGATTTTGATGAAATTTGCCACAGACAATCTTTAGACCCTGAGAAAGAATACAGGCTACCTTTTATTACGGAAAAATTTGATGTTCCCGAGGGAAATCGAAAAAGCGCGATATAACCAAAGGTTGTCTGTAAAAGATCGCTCTTAGCGATAAGACCGCCCATTGTGTCACCCTTTGTAAAATTTTTATATTTATGTTTTTGTAATCTATATGGTGTACATAATAAAGAGTATTCTATTCTATTCTATTCTATAACCGAACTCCACGCGGGCGAAGCCGCGGTCGGAAAGCTAGTAATAAATATTTTTTTATTAGACTGAATTACATGTACGGACGACATCGGGTCAAGCTACCCTAAATTGTCAAATTTTCCCCATCAATCTTGATGCTTAACACTTAAGCAATAAAGTTGAAATCTAATTAAGAAATATGACAAATTGTAATAGCTTGACGTGCTGTAGTATGTACCTTCAGCATGGAAATACCATCAAAATACCAATATTTATTCTCAAGATGATTAAAAAATAAAATGATTGGAAAAGCAATTTGTAATCGAAATTTATGCTCGATTCCTGATATATTGAATTTTGAAATTAGAGGGATAAAATATAAATATGACTCAAAAAAAAACAAATTACTTAAAGTTTCTTTTAAAATCAGTACATTGATACAAAACTTATATAGCTTTATATACTGCTTTTTTCCAATACCAGATACCTCCAATAATTGTGTTTTGAGTCTTTATTAAAAAATAAACTGAAAATATTTTTACATACCTACAGTATTTTAGGTACACACATGACATAATATGTCCGGTAACAATTTCCTCTCTGGGGTGGCAATACCCCACGTATTCGATATCTATTCGATACCGCATCGAGAAAAAGGGTCAGCAAAACATATCATGTACATCTTTTAAGCTGAGATAAGGAGTATGTGATGCCTCTTCATCTTCTTTCGGAAAGGATGAGTGGGCACGTTTATACATAAATCACTTGGGTAGATGTTAATCGCAACATCCGTGACGATTATTTGATTTTCAAAAGGCAGGGACCTCTAACTGGCATTGCAATATATTTGTTAATATTGACAGTTTGGTGCTAAAACCTTAAATGAAATGTTGTCATTCTTCCGAATTGTGATATTGTCACCATCATCATCCTCTCAGCGTTAATCCCAGTTGCATCCGTAGCTTTTCAGCTTTGGAGTCTAGTTAGACTCCAAAGCTGAAAAGCTACGGATGCGACTCTAGCTAGTTAGCTAGAGTCTGTCTAGCTTTACCAGTCTAACTGCTAGTTTTTTGGCTAAACTTCGATATTTTCCGTGAAGCGACTGCCGTCTAACCTCTACAACCCGAAGGCGATATCTAAGCATTGCAGTTACCCCAATTGTTAGACTTTTGAGGGCTCCAACAACCCGTAACGACTGCCACTAGATGTTCGTATGGCAACCGGGACTAACGGCTTAACGTGCTTTCCGAGGCACAACCAGACCAGTGCAAATATATATATTCGAATTGTGATATTGTATGTAGGTTTTATTAAATAGGCCATTTAGGACTGTCGTCACAAAAATGAGTGAGTTGTTCATTCTGTTGCACTTATGTTGTATATTTAGTACTCAAAGTAGTAAAGTGGCGCCGATTCTCTTGTTAACAAACTAAACTAATTTTAAGTTTAGTTCATCTTCTTCTTCTCTCCTTTTTAAGAAAAGGAGAGAAGATTACATTTTTGTTTAATCCTGTCAAATTAACATACTTTATAGACAGCTTAGAGGCGTTTATAAACATGGCGACCAAAAATACGTCAAGTTACGTCAGGAGCGGACTAATTTGACAGGTCTAAACTAACATTTTATCCTCTGTCCTCTTCTTAATGAAATGGAAAGAAAAAGATGCAGTGAACTTAAATTTAGTTTAGTTTCACCACGTTTAGTTTAGGCCAGTATATAATATTATTGTACTTACATTTGTTCCATACCTCACACGTAATGACAGCTCGCTCACGGAAGTGACGGATGTAACTGGTGCTTAGAGGACTCCTCCTAATTGAAGCCCGACTGCACATGTACCAGACATGTGTTACCGAGCGTCTTGCCACTGAATTGCAGTAGAATTTAAGGTACAGATGACAGCACAATCTGACAGATTTCTATATTAGATTTTCAACTTTATCTCTAAAACATTAAGGCTCAAGGTTGATTGGGAATATTTATCAGTTTCGGGTAGCTTGACCTGCTGTCATCCGTATAAGGAATCCATACTAATATTATAAATGCGAAAGTAACTCTGTCTGTCTGTCTGTCTGTCTGTCTGTTACGCTTTCCCGCTTAAACCTCTCAACCGATTTTGATGAAATTTGGCACAGACAATCTTTAGACCCTGAGAAAGAACATAGGCTACCTTTTATCCCGGAAAAAATTGATGTTCCCGAGGGAAATCTAAAAAGCGCGATATAACCGAACTCCACGCGGGCGAAGCCGCGGGCGGAAAGTTAGTTGTATATAAATGGGTCTTGAACAAATAATTTTAATTGTTGTTTTATAGAGTAAATTGGACATACAGTTGGTAATGAGAGTTTAAAGTAAGATGTCATTCCACCTGATGTTAGGATTTGATATCTATCATCATCATAACCAGACTATAATGTTCCTCTGCTGGGAAACAGACCTCCTGTCGGTGATGTTTTTTTAATAATTATAAACTAGCGCTTGACTGCAATCCCGCCTGATGGTAAGCAGTGATGCAATCTTTGATGGCAAAGCGCGCTAGTTTATTAAGCCCAATCACTTAAAAAAAACTTAGTGAATAGGAAGGAAGACGGCAGTTGAGCGAGGTGGTGCAACGTTAAACCCAACAACACGACCAACGATGCTGCGCCAGAGGGAGATAGATGTGGAGACCCTCCACGACCAAACTCCCGACATAACAACATTTGACGCATCGTACCCGGCACACATCGCAACACAACTGCTCAGACCCGTCCTCCGTACGGCTTCACCAGACATCATGCCGGAACACGAAGAATCGCTTGGCGGCAAGGCTTTGTCTGGTGGGTAGTAACTTCTGCCGACAGCCGATGTTGTGGCCTACCACCGAGAAAGTGTTTTAATTGGATCCTGGACTACCTACTACCAGGAGGCCCCAAGACCCTCCCTACGCAACGCCTGTAAGGCATATCCCTGGGCAGACTGAAAAGTGGTGTCTGTCGTAACTTTTGTACCACCGTCTTCTCTTGGATTAATCTCACTTCATCTAAGTTTTAACGCTGAGATTTTTGCAGATAACATCGGCAGGTCTCGTTAGGACCGCCGAACTAACTTGTCCCATAACTCGACTTCTTAGAAAACCCTGAGCTATGTTTAAACCAGAGTTAATACCAACAATTGACATTTCAATTATTCGTCATTCAGCTTATTTCATTTCAAAATTTTCACAGCACCAGCTCCCGGCAGGTAGGTAGAATATTAAGTAATTTCTAATATTGGTGTGCTAAATGACAGTATTGGAAAAGTCCTGTTAGTATTATTTTGTAATTAATATTGTTAAATGGTGCCAGTCTTATAAATATAAATTTTACTTTTTTTCTAAAACGTAATCTGTGCCTAACAGCGATCCTTCCTGATGGTAAGAATCGATGCTATCCTTTTGGTAAGGCGCAGTAGTTTATTGAGAGCCTACACTCTAACCTTGATGACACCTAAATTGTAGCCAGATGGGAACACCGCTGGTAAAAAAAGAATAAAGATGCGACAAACTGCCCAGCAGCATAGCTGTTCGTTCCGTTCGAAGATCTTGTTTTTATGCAAAAGTAGGTAAGTTACATTACGAAACACAAAATTAAATTAAATTATTAGTTACTAGCGGTCGCCAGCGACTTCGTTCGCGTGGAGTTAGTTATGCTTCGCTCCTATTGGTCGCACCTTGATATTATATAGCTTAAAGCCTTCCTAGATTACTAGATTAATGGGCTATCCAGCGCAAAAAGAATTTTTCCAATCGGACCAGCAGTTCCTGAGATTGGCGCGTTCAAACAAACAAACAAACTCGTCAGCTTTATATATTACTTAGTATAGATTAAGTCATCTGGCCGACAATATATGAACAAAAAAATATTAAACTGTACTCAAGCAAAAGGCAAAGTTAGCTTTATTTTGGTAGTTACTCTGATCGACTATCATAATATCTCGATAACGAGACAGCCTTCTCAATATACAAGGTCGATTCTCCTAACAGTTTGGAACCTGATAATCCTCTTAAGAGACACAGTTTCAATGCATACTGCATGAATAATACGAAAGTTATCCGAAAAAGTTTTCCGAGGCTGACAAAGAGCCTAGTCCGGGCTAATTATGCATCTGCTGGGTTTATACGATATTCCTCTTTCCACTTCACTGCTCATTATGATGAACTTTCAGCATACATTTTTAAAATTTTCCCTTACTAAGTGCAGGCTTCTGAGTTGAAACTTCAAGTCGAAAAAGTGTTTTTTGTTTTTTCCATATTGAATTTTTCAATAGGCCCCCAAAGTCTAAATATATTAAATATGTAACCTGTAATTTGGACATAATTGGCGAAATCATGTATTTAACTCGTCATAATCAGCCTAATCAGTGTTTTCACCACTGCCAGGCTAGGAATGCGATTCTGGAACCGTCTCAGCGTAGTAAGGTTGTTTCCTGAGTAAAAAAAATATATTCTATTTAGTCCGTCATTCAGATTATAGAAAAATATTGGATACGTATATATTGTTTTATCAAATCAATAAAAAATTACAAATATAAAAGGCGTCAAAGATCAGGAGTGGGGACTGGTGACGTCACACGTTGTTAAAGAGTGTAGCAAGGAGTAACGTCAGACGAGTTTTCAACGCACTGTATTATCTTCATTTTTTGTTTATATGAATAAAATAAAATACTTGCCTAGTTTATTTTGAAAATCTGACTGACGGACTAATTAGATTTTTTTAGTCAATTACACTCTCTATTGACAGATCATTCCAAGCTCACTTCACCTCTTTTATCAATAAGTTTTTAATAAGCTAGACCGACCGATATTAGTCGTGGTGGCCTAGTGGTTAAAACACCAGCCTCTCAAGTATGAGTGTGCGGGTTCGATTCCAAGTCAGGCAAGTACCAATGTAACTTTTCTAAAGTTATATGTACTTTCTAAGTATATCTTGGACACCAATGACTAAAGGTGAAAGAAAACGATCTTGATGATGAAGCGATGATCTTGAGGAAACCTGGACTTTATAAGTCTGAAATCGCCAATCCACCTTGAGCAAGCGTGGTGATTACGCTCAATCCTTCTCTGTATGAGAGGAGACCTGTGCCCAGCAGTGGGACGATAAAAGGTTGATGATGATGGTGATGAAGCTAGACCGTGTTACCATATTATCAGCTGAAATAAAAAATCGCTTCTTCTTAGCGTTTCAATATGACATATAATATGTGCCAGCCTAAATAGACTCGGCTTAGATTTTGGCGACTTGTCGGGCGCCATCATCAACATCCATCAGTCCCGTGCAGTTGACAAGACGCACTAAGACTGAACTATTTAATATTTGATTAAGGGTTAACTCTTTAGCAGTGTGATTTAACAGTTTTTGTATATTACATATGCCAAATTATCATACTATGCTCTACAAACATATTTCAATTGTATATTTGCTTTTCTAGTAACATTTACACTCGCTTGAACGATTTGACTAGAAAGCTGATATCAACACAGCTTCAATTTGAAATAGAATATTGATTTTTATCATTAACTTTAAACCTGTAGTAGATATTGTTATAGGATTCAGTCATACCTGTACCTAAGTTTAATAACAGTAAAAGGATAGCGGCTTTTGTAACAGAGTAGGTGACTTTTGATCTGGCACACATTTTACTCAGGTATAACTTTCAAGAACAATAATACGTACACTTCCTAATCTGAAGTATTTGATTCCTCAGTACCATTAGTTTAATAGAGGAACGTGTAGTAGTAATAACGGTCTTAATCTTGGGCCCCGAACCCTCTACTGCTCATAATGTATTTTCCGCGAATAGGGACTCTACTATTTGGCATTACGAATCAGTCTTGCTTGGACGTTCAGTCTGGTTAGTTATGGAAGTTGTGAGCGGTGCTGCCTACCAAAATCCTAGATAGGAACCATCAAATAATATTGCGCAATGTCAAATTGATAGCAAATATAGATTTATTATGTATAGTCGTATATATTTTTTTTCTTTTTGTCGTATAACTTATGTATCACGAAACTCTATAATGAAAATAAAGTGGTGATAGTTGAAGCTTGACAAACCTTGCTGGTCGTGGCTCGGAAAGCACGTTAAGCCGTTGTTCCCGGTTGATATTCGAACATTTAATGGCAGTCATTACGGGTTGTTGGAGCCCTCAAAAGTCCAACAATTGGTCTAGCTGCAATGCTTCGATATCGCCTTCGGGTTGTGGAGGTCAGATGGCAGTCGCTTCACGGAAAATATCGAAGTTTAGCCAAAATCAGCAGTTAGACTGGTAAAGCGGACCCCAGACTCCTTAGCTGAAAAGCTTCGGATGCGACTGGGATTAACGCGGCGATGATGATGATTAGTTGAAGTTTCACAAAAAATATAACTTATAAATTGTGTATCGCTATAACTTCGAGGCCTTTTTAGAAATACGTTTTTATATTAATATATACGCTATTAAGAAATACGATAGTCGTCAAAATGATCAAGCTTTCAAAAAGAACCAACGGGTACCATAAGAAGCTTTTAAATAACCACTATTTGGTCCACATTTAAGGTCGGGTTTCTAATCCTTCGGCGCCCTGTGTATCATTAGCGATCCTATTAGCCCGTACCTATTCTACGGACAGTAAATTGCTACCAATTTAGATCTTGAACGTCCGTCGCAGTTTCCGATAATACCTACACAATAATTGTCTCATTACACTTACTGATGTAACAAAGGAATAAAACAGGAACACTTATGTACCCAGCTTCCACTTACCTACCCCTAGACATTGTCTGGAAATCTGACTAATTCGTTTGCAAGGATAGTATCTCGAACACGCTACTTTTAAAATTATTTGTTTTACTGTTACAGAAAGCTTACAGACTAATATTACCATAAACTTCATTATTTACAACACAAATTGCTAATTACAAGCTTCCACATATATATATCAAAATACAAGAACATCATTTCGTTATGTAGGACATACGTTAACAGCAATTTGCAAACGAAGAGAAACATTTAAAAAACAAAAATAATAAAATAAAAAAAAACTGATTAAAGTGGAATAAAAAACTGAATAAAGAGCATTATAAAAGATCGTGCAATATTAAAGCAGTTAAACCATTTAGTAGTTCAATTAGTATACTGAACCACTAAACAGCTCAACCTATTCATGACTATCCCCAAAATATTCCTTGGTGAGAACCTTTCTAATACTATGTGCGTTGGTGCAAAATAGGTCGATATCCAGGTGCGATGGTAAACAATTGAAGGCTTGCTATGACCTAGATCATGCCTGACAAAAGCTACGCGTGAGATTAGAACGAAAATCTTTCAGAAGATGAGCTTAGCAGATTCCCTGTTCAGTTGGATTTGAAGGCAGAAGGGAAGGAAACATACGCTGGCAGAAGTTTCCACACTTTGGCTGTGCGTATAATAAATATGAAGAACAAAACGGCGTATTACTTTAGGCATCCATACTAATATTATAAATGCGAAAGTAACTCTGTCTGTCTGTCTGTTACGCTTTCCCGCTTAAACCTCTCAACGGATTTTGATGAAATTTGGCACAGACAATCTTTAGACCCTGAGAAAGGACATAGCCCACCTCTTATTGAAAAAAAAAATGATATTCCCGAGGGAAATCTAAAAACCGCGATATAACCGAATTCCACGCGGGCGAAGCTGCGGGCGGAAAGCTAGTGATTGAATAAAACAGAAAACCTAATATGTAAATGGAATCATTGTAAAAATTATCTTCATAAATTCCAGTACACCAATCTAAGTAATCTTTTGTAAGTTGCCATTTTCGTTTGAACTGAAATTGTAATACATTCAAATACGTTAATGTACCCATTTGATATAAACATTTTTCTAAATATTTATGTTGGTTGGTATTTATTGAGGTCCTATTTTCTATTTTATCTAGTACGAGCATTGAAATTTAAATATTTCTATTTATCAGGCTGCAGGGATAACTGTATTTTCTTATTGAAATGGTATAGTTTCCTCTTTTATCAGTACGATTCTATTTTGGGATAAAACATTTCAAACGGATACAAGGGTTCCCTTCCCTGTGGTAACGTTAAAGGGGACACAGAAAACCAACTCTTTGTGAGTTTTTTAATAATTATAATAAAACTAGTGCTTGACTACAATCCCGCCTGATGGTAAGCAGTGATGCAATCGTTGATGGTAAATCGCACTAGTTTATTAAGCCTATTCACTTAAAAAACTTAGGAATAGGAAGGATGACGGCAGTTGAGCGAGGTGAAGCAATATTAAACCCAAGACCAACACAACCAAACGACGCTGCGCTAGAGGGAGATTGATCTGGAGACTCTCCACGACCAAACTCCCGAGACAACAACATTTGGCGCATCGTACCCGCCACACAACGCAACACATCTGCTCAGACCCGTCCTCCGTACGGCTTCACCAGACATCATGCCGGAACACGACGAATCGCTTGGCGGCAAGACTTTGTCTGGTGTTACTGTACTAAGTTACTGGCATCGATAGCCTTATTCACAAACTAAACTAAATATAAGTTCAATGCATCTTTCTCTTTCCACTTCTTTAAAAAAGGGACAGAAGATGAAGTATTAGTAGATGAAGTAGAAGTATCGACCGGGTATGGCACGCTGGCCTTTTGAGTAATCTTCCAGCGTACGGCATTTCCCCTAGCCTGACTGGCTGGGTAAAAGACTTCCTGACTGAACGGTCCCTCCGAGTTGTTGTCGATGGATGCTCTTCTGAGCCCATGTCAACTAATGCCGATGTTCCTCAGGGGTCTGTTCTCTCTGCAACTCTGTTCCTGCTGCATATTAACGATCTGCTGATGCCTGGTATCTATGGGTATGCAGATGACAGCACAGTTGTAGAGAGATACCTGCCGGGTGCTCGGGCTAGTAGGGAATCAATCCGGTCCGAAAGAGAGGCCATGGTTGAGCGAACGAGTGTTGCGCTGCAGGCAGTCTCCGAATGGGGCAATGCCAATCTTGTAGCATTCAATGCCGCCAAAACACAGGCGTGTCTTTTCACCGCCAAAAGGAGCCCGTTCACCTTGGCTCCTACTTTTCGGAATGTGTCCTTGGAGTGTTCCGACCGCCTTCAGCTTTTGGGAGTTGAGATTTCCTCGAACCTTAACTTTGGGCGGTTCATTGAGTCCAAGGCTAAGGTGGCTGCCAGGAAACTTGGCGTTATCGCAAAGGTCCGGCAGTACTTCACACCTGGGCAGCTTCTAATGTTATACAAAGCACAGGTCCGTTCGTGTGTGGAGTACTGCAGCCACATTTGGGCAGGTGCTGCCAAGTGTCACCTGGCCACTTTGGATTCAGTGGAGAGACGTGCAAGGAGGCTGATTGGTGATCCTGATCTAACTCGAGTTGGTCTCCAAAGCCTAGAGCACAGGCGTAGAGTAGCCAGCCTTTCGGTGTTCTATAGGATGCATTTCGGGGAGTGTGCGATGGAATTGCATGATTTAATTCCCCCATCTCCGTTCCACCAGCGGACGACCCGTCGTACGGCAGGTTTCCACCCTTACGTTGTTAACACCTCTACGATCCGGACGAAGCGTTTCGCCTCCTCCTTTATACCGCGTACATCGAGGGACTGGAATAATTTGCCGGCGGCGGTGTTTCCGTCGGACTACAATTTGAGTGTCTTCAAGGCTAGAGTGAATAGGCTCTTAATAAACTAGTGCGCTTTACCATCAACGATTGCGTCACTGCTTACCATCAGGCAGGATTGCGGTCAAGCGCTGGTTTATAATATAAAAAAAAAAAAAATAGTTCTGTCAAATTAAAATACTCCATATTCCATAGACAGTGTAAACGTGATTATAGACATGGCGTCTAATAATACGTTTATTTATGACAGGCGCTGACTAATTTGACAGGACTAAACTAATATTTATCTTCTGTCCTTTTCACAATGTAACAGAAAAAAAGAGATGCAATGAACTTAAATTTAATTTAGTCTGTGAACCAGGGAAACGGGGCCATTATCGAAATATGTATTTTATATTTCCATGGAGTTTCTTGCCCGTTCTTCTCCATAGGTACCTTCTCTTTGGAATGGGCGACTAGCTTCATCTTATTGACTGACCGACCTACTGACAATTCAAAAGTGCCTGTAACTGGTTTATTTGAAACTAGCTTTCCGCCCGCGGCTCCGCCCGCGTGGAGTTCGGTTATATCGCGCTTTTTGGATTTCCCTCGGGAACATCAAATTTTTCCGGGATAAAAAGTAGCCTATGTTCTTTCTCAGGGTCTAAAAATTGTCTGTGCCAAATTTCATCAAAATCGGTTGAGAGGTTTAAGCGGGAAAGCGTAACAGACAGACAGACAGACAGACAGAGTTACTTTCGCATTTGATTTATACTTACTTACTATTATTGGTGACTATTTCACCAGAACTGGCAACATAAAAGTTTTCAATTCAACTTTTTTATGTTATGAAAGTTATTAATAGATACATACAAACGTTTAGAAACATCCATTAAAACCATTAGTATAAAGTTTAGAAGCATAATACGTGATCCTTAGTTGAGTTATAAATATCATTTTGAAGTAATGTTTATGTATCGGGCAGTTATAATAACGATGTTTGGAGGCGATAGCTATTACGAAACAACGACAACATATCATGAAAATAGAACCGGATATATAAATATATAAAAAAAACTAAAGTCGTGGTGCCCTAGTGGTTAAAACACCAGCCTCTCAAGTATGAGTGCGCAGGTTCGATTTCAGGTCAGGCAGGTACCAATGTAACTTTTCTAAAGTTATATATACTTTCTAAGTATATCTTGGACACCAATGACTGAAGGTGAAGGAAAACATCTTGAGGAAACCTGGACTTCAGTCAGAAATTGCCAACCCGCATTGAGCAAGCGTGGTGATTACGCTCAATCCTTCTCTGTATGAGAGGAGCCCTGTGACCAGAAGTGGGACGATAAAGAAGGTTGATGATGATGATATAAAATAAAACGTGTCTGATTATTACATATTAACTTATTTCATTAATTCTTCGGTATTGAAACTCTTTTTGTCGCGCGAAACCGCTGGATGCGGGAGGAGCAGGACCGGTCGTCGTGGAGATCCTTGGGGAGGCCTATGTCCAGTAGTAGGCCTATGTCCAGTCTTTCGGCTGAAATGATGATGAAACTTTTTGAGGTCATTTTATGTCAGTCAACCTTTGAGCACTGCTGCGAGCGCACGACCTAAGCGCAACGTTAAATTCGAACGAATTTTATTTTTCGTAATTTTTTTTTTTATACGAGATTGAAAATCCTCTAATAGTTATTGCGAGTTTCCAGGACACGTTTCCGACTCTTTTGTATTTATTTATACAGTTATTTGGTTAAGAAGTCATTTAATTTATTACCGACTGTAAATAGTTATACTCTCATTTACAGAAACCTTTTTCCCTGTGTTCAACCGATTTTAACTTCAATTCCGTACGCAGAAGGATGGTATTAAAAGCAAGTTGTAAAAAAACCAACGAATTACTGCAGCCGCCATTTGTCATTCCTTCAAAGTAATAAAACTCAAAAATCAGTTCAATGGACAGTAAAAAAGGTTTTATTTGTTATATAGCGTGGTGATTATGCTCAATCCTTCTCTGTATGAGAGGAGACCTGTGCCCAGCAGTGGGACGATAAAAGGTTGATGATGATGATGATGGTAGTTGTGTCAAACGTTTAACTTTGAATATTTAACACGATTAACTATGGTTACTTAATCATCATCATCTCAGCGTTAACCCCAGTCGCATTCGAAGCTTTTTCAGTTTTGGAGTCTGGGGTCTGCTTTACCAGTCTAACTGCTCATTTGGCTAAACTTCGATACTTTTCGTGAAGCGACTGCCGTCTGCCAACCCGACAAACCGAAGGCAATATCGATGTAGTTAGACCAATTATTGTTGTATTTTTTAATGCTCCAACAACCCGTAACGATTGCCAATAGATGTTCGTATGGCAACCGGGACCAACGGCTTAATGTGCTTTCCGCGGCATGACCATGCCGGTACAAATATTCATATTCATGCATACAAATATTTGCACTGCGCGGTGATCGAACCCGCGCCTCCTTGCGCAGAGGCCGCGTTCACTATCGCTACGCCACGGAGGCTGTCTTTATCTATGGTTACATAATCTCCGCACTAAATCACAAGAACGCAACATTCCAAAGTTATAGGAGATTAAATCGTAATAATTATTCATCTTTAATATTTTATTCATATCTGTAAATGTTACGTATTTAGTTTTTCGCAAAACAAAAAAATAAAGAAAGATTTAGTTAACTACTGCCAGGGCCGTGGGTTGTTCGATGGTGATACCTTGGCTCCCGGCGCCACAGGCTACTGAAGGTGCATGGGTAGGTTTTAGTCAGTAAAAGTCTGACACGCCCTAAGGAGCGGGAGAGGACAAACAAAATTATATTTTTTTCTATAAATTATAAACTTGTATTTGACCGCAATCCCACCTGATGGTAAGCAATGATGCAATCGTTGATAGTAAAGCGCGCTTGTTTATAAAGAGCTTAATCAGTCTAGCCTTGAATACACTCAAATTGTAGTCCGACGGAAACACCACCGCTGGCAAATTGTTCCAGTCTCTCTATTTATGCGGTATAAAGAGGATGCTAACGCTTCGGTGAGGTTTCGTTTACTAGGTAAAGGGTCGTCATAATAGTAGTAGTTCCCAAGTAAACGTTATCACGTAAATAATAATGCGATAGTTATCATTCTACCAAAATAGCCTATGTGTACCTCGTAAGTCGTATTTTGAGACGTATGAGGAAAAGCAGTCTATTTATTTAAAAATTAAATTACTAAAGTCACTAAATATTTGAATACTATAAATATGTATTACACCCACACGCAGCGACAGTTTGCGTAAGACGTAAAACTCAGATGAATGATAACATAACCGTTCCCCTCGCAAATTTTGCATTTATTACTTGAAACACATAACGAATTTAAATATTGCCATTAAGTAGCTAATTTGGGTGAACATGACGTCGGCACTTTCGATTTCCACCCGCAATTTGTGTTCGCGTCACGCCATTCATCGGTATTGTTGTCACGTAAACTTGCACGACTTGTCATGCAAATAATGTTCCACTCAAAATGTATTGAATTGTAGAGAAAACAAATTCCCCAACACCCACTAACACATTCCTACTTCCGCACTTTCGGTGTCGCGTGACACAGAAAGCCGCTTTATTTATTTATTTATTGTACCTACTACACTCTTTAATCTTCCTAACATTGCTATTCTACAAGTATAATACGAAGATAGGAATAAACGTGTGTTATGTGTCTATTGTGAGAAAGTTCATCTCTCTACACAAGGTCAAATTACACGTTGAAAACGTTCAGGGAGTAACTAGGACACCAAGGCCTGTAGCCAATGTAACATCGCTTCGTAGCGAAGCGAAATCGAATACCAAACCAATCAATGGCGGGAACGATTGACCACGTGATTTATCGCGTCGCGTGGTCAAGCATTTTCGTTATTGGTTGGTTTGGTATTCGATTTCGCTTCGCTACGAAGCGATGTTACATTGGCTACAGGCCCTGATTCTGTTGCTCAAAAAAATATTCTGCATTTCTATACCACGGACGACAGCAGGTCAAGCTACCCGTAACTGTCAAATATTATATACCCAATCAATCTTGAGCCATAATGCTTTAGAGGTAAAGTTGAAAATGTAAAAAAGTAATCTGACAAATTGTAGTAGCTTGATTTGCTGTCGTCTGAACATTATCACTATATTGCGACATTGGTACTAAAGAAATCACAAAGTAAAATTAGAACTTCCCATTTATTTTACTTCAATATCTAATGAGCATAATGAACGCAAATCCTAAATATTGAGCGAATTAGCAGGAACCTGAGACGAAAAGTGAATCATGTATAGACGACAGCACATCAAGCTAATACAATCTGTCAGATTTCATTATTCGATTTTCAACTTTAGCTCTAAAGCATTAAGGCTTAAGACTGATTGGGAACATTTGACGTTTTAGGGATCTGCTGTCGTCCGTACTTTGTAGATTAAAAGAGCTTTATAATAACAATGAATTACCTAATTGTCATTATCAAGTATTGTGAACCCATTGACGCCTAGTTATTCCGCTGTTCACAAACTAAATTTAAGTCTAATGCATCTTTTTCATTAAGAAAAGGACAGAAGATAGGTATAGTCCTGTCAAATTAGACAGTTTAGTTTTAAACTGTCTATGTCTTACAAAAACCGGCACGTTACATGGGTAACAAATGTCATATACCATGGCGCCTCCGCCGGGTCGGAACAAGCGGGGTAGACCAAAGAAGGGCTGGCTTAACGTTGTAAGAGATAACATGCGTACCAATAATCTCACACCACAGGATGCTAAAGATCGCGCGAAATGGAGGAGAATGTGCAGGACCCTTGGCTCCAACCCGAAAGCCGCGGACGCAACCGGGATAAGCGCTGAGAAGATGATGGAGTCTTAAACCGTCTATGAAATATCTTAATTTGAAAGGACTGACCCAAAAAATAATGAAAATAAAAGCACTGAATCTAAATTTAGTTTAGTTTCTTATCTATAATACCTAACTATTGTATTTTAACTACACAGTGGTAACACAGATACAATTGTAAAATGTGCTACAACGAAATGCCTACCATATTAATGATAACACAAAAGTCATGATTTAATTTCCCCATTTTCGTTCCACCATCGGACGACCCGTCGTACGGCGACTTTCCTCCCTTGTGTTGTTAACACCACTACGATCCGGACGAAGCGTTTCGCTTCTTCTTTTATTCCGCGTACATACGTCGAGGGACTGGAACAATTTGCCAGCGGCAGTGTTTCCGTCACACTACAATTTGAGTGTCTTCAAGGCTAGAGTGAATAGGCTTTTAATAAACTAGCGCGCTTTACCATCAACGATCGCATCACTGCTTACCAACAGGCGGGATCGCGGTCAAGCGCTAGTTTATAACTTATAAAAAAAAAAATAAGTTATCCGAGCTCTAGCTGAGGTTTAAATGCATAATAGAAACATAAATATAACATGTATGCAAGGCTCAAAGCATTAATGGCTCTCGAGCGGAACTGGACCAACAATGGCGCGACACACCTGTCGCAGTTTTCTGAATAAAACCTTTTTATCTTTGTCTCCAGCATTGTGAAGGCTTTTGAGAAACAGAAGTAAAAGAGAAGATCTCGCCAGCCCTGGCTTTAGATGATTCATGAAAATATGTTCTTTTTCTGTTGTAATATACCTACACTGCAACAGTTAGCTTTGTTGTTTATTGAGACTTGAAAAGTTTCGAAATTGTAAGAGTTAGCGTTTTATATTGTTATGAACAAATTCCACCCTACTGTTATACCTATAGTCTGATTTTTAATTCGAGTCAGTAAAATGACAAGTGCAACTGTCACTGATACGAAAAAGGGTGACCCGCAACAATAGTGATGTTTGGCAATCAATAGACTTATACATTTAGTCATGCTTTATTTTATTAGGGATCAAAGCGGTTTTTTTTATTGTAAATATGTAATTTCCGCTCTAGATTGCAGTTATGGCAGAATAATGAAGGATTGCATAAGGATGATTGTTATTTTTAAGAAATAAAGCTTTTATCGAAAATGTTCGCTCTAGATTGCGGTAATGCCAGAATAATGAAAGATTGCCTATGGATGATATGATTTTTAAGAAATAAATGCCGCTTTTGTATTCTATCGAAAACAACACACAATTTTAATCTACCTACTGTAATTATTTTTTTTATGATTGATTTTGAATGATGAACGGACTTTAGTCCACCCTGCATTTTTATTTATATACATATACGCAATTTGAACTTGAATAAAAAAATGCAATTTTGACTAACTTTTTTTTTTGGACAAAAACCTGCAACACTGCAAGTGTCATTTTTCTGACTCGAATTAAAAATCGTAGTATACATAATATATAGAATTTATAGGTCTTATCATAAGAATTAAATTTGAATTTGTCATAGTTTTGCTATATACAGGGTGTATCTGACATCGTAACGCAAACTTCGCGAAAAGGCTAGACCGCATGCCACTAATAAAATTATGATAGTCATTTATGTCGTTAATGAACGGTTACAGAATAAGCAGTGTTTTAAAAAAAGTGTCGGCTCGGCCTTTGAACGTTGCAAGCGTGCCACCGTGCGGGTTTGTAGGTATGTCGTTGATCCCTGGTGTGAACTTTATTAAATCAGCTAATGTGACAGTTTTTCGAGTTTTGTTCTCATTGCACTTTTTGTGTAATTAGCGAATTAATTAATTTTTACTTTAAAATCTTATTGGGTTATAAAAGTATAGCAATTATGAACGGTCTAAAGTAAAAAAATATACATATGTATTTTTATAAATCATGAAAACGCCTACGAAAAATTCCGCCACTGGGAGGTTCAGAATCAAATACTGGATCCATGGTACTCGTTTGTGCGTCGATGTCAGATACACCCTTTACGTCAATTTCATTCCATGAGTACCTAAAAGATATCTGAAGGATTCTCTTCAATTGAAACGTCTAAAACTAGTAACAGTTCCTCCTTGGCGACAAACTTTTAACAAAAATGAAGAGCAACTAGAAGTATTTTTCACTTATCGAGCTTGAAACCAAACTGTGAAAATTCTCTGATTTTGATGAACAGAGTCCTAAAGTCATTAGCTATACTGTCAGATTATACTTCGCCATGACATGTTTTACTTTAACTACGACTTTGACGAGTTCAAGGATAAGTTGAAATTACTTAATCAATAACGTTCTTATTTTTTTTTTATCAATAATGTTTTTAAGCCAGATGTAAACATACCAGTAACTACATACGTTACAAGAATAACAAATGATAGCCTAATCTCAATAAATGGAAATAGAGTAGCGAGAAAAATCTGGTAATACATAATGTTACCGGATCCCCGATTACAAAGCATTTCTTGTTTACAAATGTAAAGAAAAAACCGAGTCGGCAAGCGAACGAAATTGGGGTACATCTATTATTTCCGGGCCGTGCGATGGCGATAAGGACATGTTCACATCAAGAATAAGAAAAACTTCATTGAAATAACTGTTAGGTAGAAGCACCTGACAACGACAGTTACCAAGGGGTCTAGAGAAGAATTCATACTAATATTATAAATGCGAAAGTATCTCTGTCTGTCTGTCCGGCTTTCACGCCAAAACTACTGAACCGATTGTAATGAAATTTGGTACACAGATAGTCTAGAGCCTGAGAAAGGACATAGGCTATAAAACATCCCTCTATAACCATTAGGAGCAGAGCAGGAACAAAAAATGTTGCGAAAACGGGAGCAAACGCGGCTGTACATATTGCTCCCATTATTTTAACAGGCGCTTATTTTATATCAACTGAGCTCTTTCAGTTCGAAGCTTACGCGAGTGAAACCGCGGGGCACAGCTAGTCTAGAATATTTTAAAACAATAAATGCTCATTGTTTCATGGACAGATACTTTTTTATCCGCGAAATAAAATTAAAGTTTGTCAGATTTTATACGGAAGAACTGTCAAAAATTGAAAATTATTCTTCGAATAAAATTATGTGGCGTCAGCGAAATCAGGCCTAAAGTAGAATAATCGTGAAGAGGGCACAGGTAATCACATAAAGCAAATCCTTTATTTTATGTGATTAACTGTACCCTCGACTTCGTTAGCGTCAGTATTGGATTTCATGGGTTTCATTTTTATGCGCGGAAACCTAATTCTCGTTCTACAATAAAAGTCTACTCCTCATAACTTCAGCTGTGCCAGAGAAAGTAAAGTCAAAATCGGTTCAGCCATTTCAAATAAAAAGGGAACAAACCTGATGGAGTATAGATTTTGCGGTAGATATGAAAATGAAGAGAATGTTTATGCACGGAATCAAAACTTAGAGCAGCGTCTTCCCTCATAATGCGAGGTGTTCAATAGTATCTAACGTGTATTTTTAACCCAATTGCTCATGAATTAATCATCAGTTCGTGCTGAAACTTGATAATTAAGTATTAAGAAACATACGTGATTGCGCAACAGATTTAATCCGGACGCAATTAAATTCTTTAATTTTAGCAGTTGACCCGTCTTTTACAAACAATGATTCATAATAGGCAAGCTGTGTTCTGTCATTTTTACAAACAATGATTCATAATAGGCAAGCTGTGTTCTGTCATTTTTACAAACAATGATCCATAATAGGCAAGCTGTGTTCTGTCATTTTTACAAACAATGATTCATAATAGGCAAGCTATGTTCTGTCATTTTTACAAACAATGATTCAGAATAGGCAAGCTGTGTTCTGTCATTTTTACAAACAATGATTCATAATAGGCAAGCTGTGTTCTGTCTTTTTTACAAACGATGATTCATAATAGGCAAGCTGTGTTCTGTCATTTTTACAAACAATGATTCATAATAGGCAAGCTATGTTCTGTCATTTTTACAAACAATGATTCATAATAACAAGCTGTGTTCTGTCATTTTTTCAAACAATGATTCATAATAGGCAAGCTGTTTTCTGTCATTTTTACAAACAATGATTAATAATAACAAGCTGTGTTCTGTAATTTTTACAAACAATGATTCATAATAACAAGCTCTGTTCTGTCATATTTCAAACACTCCTTTACAAGATTTCGTCCTATAATTCTTTTTGCCTTACAATTGTTTCCAATTGCAATATATTGTATTCATAACTTTCGCATTCAATTTAGAAACTAATATTTTTAACTGAATAAGAAAAGGACAAAACAATGTTTCTGGACTTGAGGGCAGTAATAGTAGCCCACCGGCATTGGAAACAGGGTCCAAGCTGCCGGTGGTCAAGGCTCCACAGAGAGGAACCTCCTAACAATGCGGGCCGTGTCGAGAAGTACCGCTTTCTGAATCCAACTGCCCAACGAGAGCCTCCTGCTTATTCGTCGAGGCATTGGCAGTACAGCTATCGATACAATGATTGCAGACTCCACATCCCAATTCCCACATGTCGACAACCTCGCGAACCAAGTCTTGTCATCGGTTGTCAGTGGGATGGTTATGTCAACAATCATTGCAGATCGTTGTGATCGATCATTCTGCTGCATATGCTCTGATGATAGAACTATTGACGCCAATATGCCTGATATAGTGATGGTGACTCTATCAGGCATATTGGCAACAATAGTCATCATCGCCTAGTAGTGAGACAGTAGTCAATTACTGCATCATTTGGACAAAGTTCTTTACGTTTTCATGCTAAATGGGTTGAATATCTGTATAGGTTTGGATGATGCACACGGGCAGAAAACAATCTGCACCCTAATTGCGTAACATACTCTTCTCTCTCTCTCTCTCTATCAGTTGGAATTCTTTCGAAGCATATTGCTAATTCATTGCTCCATTTGTTCGAGAACGTATCTGCTCAATCAACAACGTAAATAAGGCAATGGACATAGGATACCTTTTACTCGATATTCCCCACGGTATCGAGACTAAGGTATATTTGTATAATTATAGGGCGTAGCTTGTCTTACAATTACTGTATTGTATGTAAAAAATATGTTCATATTGTGGCGCCAAACCCGTTTATTGTAACAGTAGCTAATAAACGTATTTACCTATATCTAGCAGTATCCGGCTTGCAGAGAGAAAGGGATTGGGACCTTAATTATCACAAGTCATAATATACAAATTGCGACATACAATGACTTATTACATGTTTCATAATATACCAGTCGTTTTGCAACGTAAAATGCATGTTAATTAGGCTTGTAGAAAAATATCAACGTATCATGGATATTTTCCATTTGATATGACGATTTTTCGAAAATAATTATATTAAAATAATATTCGATTTAATTAGATATAAAATGTAAAAGTATAGAAAATGTATCATATATGATATATTTCCAATAGCTTCGTCGCCATTGGCTAAAACCGCTGGGATTCAGAGCCGTAAAAAAGCAAACCTGATTACTTTCATTGTTCGATTTTACCTCTTCGGAATAAGGTAATCTTACTTCAATGTGTACGAATAAAACAAACTTAATGTACTGTCATAAAATACAGGTATTTTTTAGATATTTTTATTCGGTTATTATCAAAATGGTTATAATATTGATCGTTTTAGGCACTTTTGGCATTGGTTACTTTACTAACCTAATTATTAAGGTCACAAATAACTAAATAAAAATAAAGTAGAAGAGTAAGTTTAAATCTTTTTTGGTCTGAATGGCTAATTAGTAAACAAATGAATATATATTCATTCACTTTTTACCACCATTTACAGCATTTATTCCTGAGAGATAATGATAATACATTAAAAAATGTTATCAATAATATGATAACTGATAACGTAATTTTTGTAAGTTTTTTTCTTTCTAAATAATTCCCAAAAAGAAAAATTATTAAAAATTTAATATTAATAGTAAAAAATCTCAGCGCGTCAATAATACATTGTTGGATTTTCACATTTGGTGCTGCGCATTGCGTTGAAAATCAATTGCCCGACAGAAAAAAACCGCCGCCGCCGCGTAATAAAGGCGCTCGTGCAGAAGAGGCTAAATCATCCACTTTTATAAGCAGTTAATATATCTTACGATACATATATATTGTTCACTATTGAAAATATGAGTATCCGATTTCGAACCTTTATTATCCTAAGAGTGTTCGCAGTAAGTAATAGGTACGACGAACATTTCATGAATACATAATGGCCGAACAATTGGAAAGAATGGATGGGCTTCCATCTTTTCTTTTCATTGTCTAGGTTATAAGCCGTCACTTTGATTGGTCGTCATTCATGGAAGATGGTAAGGATGCTGCTCCATTAAGGCGGGGATGATGGAGGGAATATAACCTACTATGCTTATGTAATTTTTTAGACTTTCGTGCCCATGGATTTGCATGGATTGACGCACGGGTCAATCCATCTGACTGTCAGAGGGCTGGATATTTTGAACAATAATAGCTTCCCTAGCCAGTTAAAATTTTCACAATGTACGGACGATAGCAGGTCAAGCTACCCAAAACTTTCAAATATTCCCAATCAACTTTGAGCCTTAATGCTTTAGCGATTAACTTGAAAATATAATATAGAAATCTGATAGATTATAGTAGCTTACATGATATTATGGCATCGATCATGACAAAGGCACCGTAAATAAAAACTTTCAACATCATCATCATCCCAGCGGTAATCCCAGTCGCATCCGAAGCCTTTTCAGCTTTTGAGTCTGGGGTCCGCTTTTACCAGTCCAACTGCTGATATGGCTAAACTTCGACATTTTCCGTGAAGCGACTGCCGTCTGACCTCCACAACCCGAAGGCGACATCGAAGCATTGCAGTTAGACCAATTATTGGACTTCTTTTTTTGAGGGTTCCAACAACCCGTAACGACTGCCACTAGATGTTCGTATGGCAACCGGGACCAACGGCTTAACGTGCTTTCCGAGGCACGACCAGACCAGTGCAAATATTCATATTCATGCATACAAATATTTGCACTACGCGGGGTCGAACCCGCGCCTCCTTGCGCAGTGGCCGCGTTCACTACGCCACGGAGACTGAACGAAATACGTTACGTGAACAAAAACGTTCAATATCTTGTCGCAATATCAGCGCAGTGACAGTTTGTTAATAGGGATGTTTCCTGGGTAAAAAAAAATATTGATTCTATTTAGTCCGTCATTCAGATTATAGAAAAATATTGGATACGTATATTTTCTTTTATATAATCAATAAAAATTTACAAATATAAAAGGCATCAAAGATGAGGAGTGGTGGCTGGTGACGTCACTCGTTGCTAAAGAGTGTAGCAAGGAGTGACATCACACGCGTTTTCAACTCACTGTATCGTCTGCATTTTTTGTTTATAGGTATGAAAAAAGAAAAAATACCTACGTGTCTAGTTTTTTTTTTGAAAATCTGACTGACGGACTAATTTCGTTTTTTTAGTCAACTACCCTATTAGGCACTTGTCAAAAATATAAGAAAATTAAAGGCATTAAAATATGTTTGAGCGATTAACACTGATGTACGGACTACAGTAGGTCAAGCTACCCTAAACTGGCAGATATTCCCAATCAACTTTGAGCCTTAATGCTTTAGGGATAAAGTTGAAAATTCAATACAGAAATCTGACAGATTGTAGTTGCTGCCGTCTGTAAATTCTTAAAATTATGAGAAATGGCCCTTCAGGTTTAAAATCTAAACTATAATTCCGAAGATTTATCATCTTTATATTATAGACAAAATGGCGCCGATTCTCTTCTTTACAAACTAAACTAACAAGACTAAACTAATAGTATAACATCAGTCCTTTCTATTTTATTAAAAAACTGTCATATTAAGATAGGCCATAAACAATTCAGACGCGATTGTAAACATGGCTATTAAAATTATGTCAATTTACATCAAGAGCGGACTAATATGGCAGTAGGCCTAGTATGAGTTTTCATTACAAAACTCGATCGTCGATATCGAGCGCGTTTGACTCATCGATTGGCCTGCTTTAAGGTTGTAAGAACTCTCAACGAATGAGAGCGCCAAACGCGTTCGATATCGACGATCGAGTCTCGTAATGAAAACTCATACTAGGCATAGAGGTCTTAACTACCACTTCTGTCAATTTTTTTAACAATACATAGAAAGAAAACTATGTACAGGGCTTAAATTTAGTTTAGTTGGAGAACTAGGGAATCATTAGCTTCTAAGGATCATTATATTCTGCATCAGTAAACCACAGTGGTGCGGTCAGTGGCAGCTAATCACTGCTAGTATCAAACAGAGCCAAGAATTTATAGTGGCTCATCGCTTGCGGCGGTGTTAATGAGCAGAGTCGTGTGCGGCGGCCTTAATTCTACAGTGTTGCTGAGATACTGACAAATCTTTTGTAATTTTATAAAATCAGTGAAATGCTCACTGATTTTATAAAATTACAAAAGATTTGTCAGTATCTACTTCAAAAAACTATGTTTACCATCAGGCGGGATTGCGGTCAAGCGCTAGTTTATAAGTTATAAAACAAAAAGAAACCTACAGGAAATATTACATTTAAGCCTAGCCAAAACTATTAAAACTTCCATATTGACTTTGTCGAAGTGGGCTAAAAACACAACTTTAATGCAGCTCCCGGAACAACTTCGAGATTACGCTTAAAAAGCTTTCATTTATCAATGTCACCTCTTCTCCGAGTAACAAGGACGGTGTCTCAAACGCCTTTAAAGTAAGGGTTGGCAGAAATGGACTTTTTTGTACCAGTATTAACCCTGGTTTGGAATGTTGCACTTTATGATGTGGGACTCATAAAATGCCAAGTCGTTTTAGCTGGCTACACGGACTTCCTATTTTCCATTTCAGAATTTCATTGTGAAGCTCCCTGGTTTCCGTTCATCATTCATTCATTCGTTCATCAGTCATATTGCTTTCCACAATATTTCCATTATCATAAACAATATGTAAAGAAAACCCCGTCCGACCCAAAAGGATAATAAAGGTTAGGTATACCACATGACCAAATTAAATATGAAAATTTACATAATCATCATAGTAACAATACTAATGAATTTAAGAATAATCTTTTTGTCCCACGACTTAATAACAACTTACCCATAATTTGATATTTTTAAAAAAAGTGACACTGATGATTCTGGACAGTATTATTATTAGTGATGCGACCATGTGCCGAGTGCCCTACCGCCCTTCACCCACGCATGTATGCCTACCGTGTTGCCTACCGCAAATGTATTAAGTTACCTCGCTTTTTCGAAATAATATTTATTTTTAGGGGGATTTTATTTTCAGTTTAGTCTGGCGTTGTAGGCATTATTAGAATCAGTTAACGATACCTAAAAATACCTTCACGGATCGAACAGGGTTTTCTTTACATATTGTATATTATTTATGTTGTATAGATAACGTTTTCTTCCCTTAGACGCAAACAAACTCGACAAACCAGGTATCAAAATGCACAGAAATATGGAAGATTCGCCTCACTTACATTCATGAATATCATTAGTTTTTCCAAAAAGTTACTTTATAAAATGAACCGCTCTGAGATCGGACGCTGGCCGCTCGTACATGTAATTCTTGTAACGAATCCGAATTCATAATGTATTATATGTGTACATACTGTACATATTATATTCGAGTCGAACATTAGTAGATTTTATCGGATCATATCACGGCAAGCTGCACGAGTAGTGTAGTGCCCATGTTGGCGTCACTACTTTATCTCGACAGCGAGTATCGAGCGAGTTAGCAAACCACAGCCAATGATATGACCGGGCGTAACTTTTTGGGCACGTTGCCAGTACAAAATGTCATTTCTTGGCGGCCAGGGAAAGGTAGCCAGAAGTTTATTGCGATCCCCGCGTAAATATCGATTATTGTTTGGAGGTACCAAGGCCCTCGGGGCGTCCAAATGCCTGCAAATACTATCTTCGAAAAGAGGAATAAAGAGAAAGAATTCTCAACGTGCGTAGGCTGTATTGTTTTAACCTATTTATTTGTTCTCCCTAGTTTGCGCTAAGTTTGGTGGGGCTCATCCCGTAATTCGTGGCATTCTGTGGCAGAATATAAAGACAAACGATTCGCTTCAGTTAATCTTTGAAGTGCTTCTACAAGTTCGTTTGACTTTTATTGTTAAATTGTGTTCGTTCTAGTGAGTTTTAGTCTAGACTATGAGGGCGCGTCTATATGACTTTACTAGACGATTATACTACTAACGATCGAAGTCAAAGATTTTCTTATCAATAATGTCTCAAAGTCAGCTCGATGAACTAATTAGAAACTCTTTGCTCTACCTGTTGCCAAACTCAGCCAGTGATTGATGAAACCATACGACTCCAGAATGAAGTAATCAGAGTCATTACAAAACTCATTCGAGCCCGTTTATTAAAACCTGTATAAAGATAAAACCCATTTCACGTAATATTTTATGAGATGTGAAATCATAAGAGTCGGAATTCCCTAATCCATAAAAATATTTATGGCCCAGCGGTGTGAAGAAACAGATAGTTTACGTAACCGCTCCGACATCCACTAAATTATATGAAAGTGTAATTACACGTATGATCCATTAAGGCGGTCATTCAATGAGAGCGAGTTGGACCGGCGAACACACGTGAGCGCCACTTGCCGCTCGCCACCACTCGCCAACCGCCCGAACTCGTTACATGTTA
Organism: Sesamia nonagrioides; assembly: GCA_017933935.1. Classification (NCBI taxonomy): domain Eukaryota; kingdom Metazoa; phylum Arthropoda; class Insecta; order Lepidoptera; family Noctuidae; genus Sesamia; species Sesamia nonagrioides. The sequence continues at coordinate 526,095 of JADWQK010002215.1, forward strand.
CGTAACCGCTCTGATTGTTCAAATTTCGATTTTATGTTGAAACTAATCGTAGCAAGCTCGAGAAAGGACCAGCTCTGGGCCGAGCTCGCCACAAACGACGCCCTCACTCACGGGGCAACCTTTCACCAATACTTTCGGAAGTGACGCAATCGTCCATTTTGAATTCCCATTCCCCAATAGATACCAATACACAGATTAAGCATCACATTTGGTTTTATTATAAAAATAAAAAAGCTATATTATAATACATAACATAACAGTCGCAGTAAAATGCCTCTTTCGAACAACATTAACACTGTGCACTAATAACAAGTAGATGAGTGGCGATGATGAGATAATCGATGAGTCGTGGTATGGAGTAGAGTAGCTCGCGGGCGAACGCGATGCAGGTGACTATGTACAAGACGTTCGACCGCGTGCTGCGGTGTGTGGTGGCAGGATCCTTTCGAACTTTCTTCGTGGAACTTTGAAGACTGGTATAATTTTCGCTTAGCAATAAATAACTTCACTTATAATCCTACCACACAAGCTATTCTTCGTTTAGTGAAGAGGTCCTGCGACGTGTCCGGGGGGTCCGTACTGGGAGCTGGTGGCTCCACCATGGCCGTCAGACCCGCTGTCGTCTCCGCCGCTGACACCGAAGTCACCGCTGATTTCGAGTCCACTGTGACCGCCAGCACCGCCGCCAATACCAGAGCCAGAGCCGCCGCCAAGAGAGATGCCACCGAGGTCACCGCCGCTAACGCCTCCGCCAATGCCGCCGCCGATAGCGCCACCGCCGATACCACCTCCGATGCCGCCAGCATCACCACCACCGATACCACCGCCGATACCGCCCTCCTTCTGGGTCTGGTACTTGATGAAGTATACTTCTGGTTTTGAAGGCTGAGTGGGTGCGGAAGTGGGGATGACAATGTCGGGTTGTTCCTCGGGCTTCTTGACGAGCACGTAAACGAGGGTCTTTTCTTCGTTCTGGGGCTGAACTGGGATGATGGGGGCGGTGGGGGTGGGAGGAGTCGGGGCCTTGATGAAGATGATCTTGTAGTGCTTCTGGGCAGGAGCGACTTCAGGGATACGGGGCTGTCTCTGCTCAACGGGTTCTGGGGGTGGGACGTGGACGTAGATGTGCTTCTGGACTAGAGCAGCACCACCATTTCCACCGCCAAATCCACCACCAAATCCGCCGTCATCACCTCCGAATCCACCTCCGATGCCTCCACCTCCGATGCTTCCACCTCCGATGCTTCCACCTCCGATGCCACCTCCGAAGCTACCACCTCCGAAGGAAAGTCCTCCAGATGAGTGTCCACCACCGAACGAAAGTCCGCCGCCGGAATGACCACCGCCGAAGGATAGACCGCCTCCCGAATGGCCTCCGCCGAGGGAGATGCCGCCAGAGTGACCTCCGACGGACACGGTTCTATGTCCACCCGAGCTAAATCCTCCCGAGCTGGGAGCCGAATAGCTATAGCCTACCGGGGGTTCGGGGCGGCCGTAAGCCAGCGCCACGCAGGCGAGTACCTGTAACAAACAACAATATATTTTAACCACAGAATACATCATTTAGTTATGAGAGTGGACACAAGCTGGCAAATGAAGTCATGATTGGATGGGGACTGGGCAACTAATCGAGTTTCATATGTTGAGCGTGGAGCAAGGGGGAGTCACCGAATGAGATGGCGGACGAGTCCATTACACGGCGCGACTACGCGGCGAAGGGTGCAAACTCCACTCAAAATACTATTTAATTTCCAATTTTTATGAGCATCAACGGAAATGTAAGCTAACTGACATTTCGTAACTGTAATAACAGCAAAATCTTATCCGTTTGAAACCCTCAATTTTGCCGTCAGTTGCTTAAGTTTTTAAGGAAGAATTAGCTAACAACAGCACATTAGCCGAGTCGTAGTGAAAGATATCCTAGAGAAGAACACACTGACTAGGTAACTAACACCGCACAGCATTATCAATTCGCATAGCAAAATTATCTAATAAATTTGATGGTTTATGTAAATTTTGTAATAAATATAAAAAATACGAAAGCGACTCTATTGAAGAAACTGTGCAAAATATGAAATGACGTAAGATCGGTTCGTATTCAGTAGTTATAAACAAGTTGAAATAATTTGTATAACGTAAGAGAAACACGGCGAATTTTGATTGTAGTTGATTTGTGTATGTGCTAGATCTTTGGAATACAGATGGGCGAGTTAAGTTTAACGCGCGCATATAAAGAGTTGTGTGGAAATGAACTCAGTAAAATAGAGATCGTACCCGAAGTGAATAATGATCGAGAGCTCCTTTCATGAGCTTGAGTAATAAATGCAATTCGCATAATTGGGACTCCCGCTGCCCATTTAAATGCTTACGTGTTAAAATCTTTGCTCTATTACCTTCATCCCTATTTCGCCTTTTCTTCCAACTATTAATTCTATTAATTCACAATAGGAAATTAAGCTTATTTTATGTTTGGAAACATTTGAACCTTAACCTTTTAAACCTACTATTATTTATTAAATTATTTTTCGAGAAATCATTATTAGAGTGATGTGATTTTTAATAACGCAAATTAGGTAGATACAATGCTCCGAATTTAATTATCTTTCTTTTTTGGAGTTTGCACTTTTTATCGACAAATTGTTCCTTAACGCACAATCTTCCAATTAATTATGAATATTTTTTACAATTATTCACAAACACTAATTAGGTAGTTTTAGTTCACTATTACACTTCAACGTCACTGAAGTATAATTTTCACTATTTGGCACACTGCGATGGTCCAATCACTGAACACTTCACTTCAGTTCCAAATCTCCTGAAAAGCTGTTTATACTCTATATAAAATGTCATATTAGGAACACTGATTTAATGAAAGAATAATATTATTTAAAATAAATTGTAAATCGCATGTGCCAAACAGAAAATTAAATTTTAAAAAATAATTAATGAAGTAAATATGCCGCGAGCTGCTTACCATAAATGCACGCATATTTTGCTTGGGTGCGACGGCTCCGAACGTTAAAGACTTTTAATCCGAAGTCAAGTGTTGCGACTTATTAGAACAACTCCACTTTTTGGAGATGTTCCTGTGGCTGTGAGCTTGTGTTAACTGATGACATTCGCCATGCCGACCCGCTCTTAAATACTAAGGTGCTCATCTCGTCAGAACACTCCATCCCTACGAGCATTTCACTCGGTAACATGCAACTATCGTCATTATTTAACAACTATACGGTCCTTTCTTTTCGTCGAGGTCCACGGCCGGCGCCGGCGCATTCGATACGCTGCCTTAGCGACCACCACTCGCCTCCACGCACCGCCTTGTTCGATTACCATATCCCCTACAGTCTACTTTGGCTCGGACGCATCAACCGTACAACTAGATCGTTTTTTTTTTTTGTAATCAATATCTATGTTGGTTTCCGTAATGCATCAGCCGTCTGAAATTCTATCTCACCTAGTCGGTTCTATAACATGGCGGGAATTTAAGCTCCCACAAAGAATTTAATCAGTGTTAGAGAAAATGCATAAAAGATATGGCTGGATACTAGGTACAATGTTGCCATCACGTGCTTTTATTTTCGTTAGCGGATAGTGAAATTGAATCATAAAACTTGTTCGTTGTTAATTTCAGGGCAAACAGATTTCCTCGGTTCGCGGTAAACGAGAAGCCCTCGGTAACTTACTTTGTTTGACCATATCTTTGCAACTTTGTAATAGTTGTTCAAGCGCTAGAGTTGAAACTGCAACCAGTACAACAACTATTACATTGAAACAATAAGCGACGCGGGAGACGAAAATTTTTGTCGTCTTGCTTTTTTATCATTTCCAGTATATTATGCAAAGTTGACAAACAGATTTAGGAAAACTGAATAGAACACATTGTGAATGAACAGAAGTACCGAAAAGTCTTTATTGTTCTTGAAAACAGCCGCACAAGGTCGAAGTGTTGTTTGTCTCTTTGTTGTGACATTTGAAAAGGGCTCGTTGATTTCATTTGACTTATTTTGTGAATTAGGGCAACTTGTTCCATAAATATTCATACATAAGTAGGTAAGTATGTTTATAATTGGGGAATTATTTTAAACCTCACATTCCAGATAGCAAATTCATACTCCAAAACACTTTCTGTAGTCGATTATTTTGAATAAAAATATCATAAAAAACAAAATTGCCTGTTTTCCATTAAAGAATTAAACAAACCAACGAGAAATGATTCGTATCCGGTAGGTAAAATACCTAAATTAAATAAATAGGTACATAATAATTATACGAAAATATTTAAAACAGAACGCTCTAAAAAGCACGCAATTTTTTGGTTCGGAAGTTAATCATACCGATTCAAGACCGTAACCCTGAACTGCTTACGAGTGGAAAGGTCGGAATTACCTACTTACTTCTGGAGAGAGTGTTCGGTTATACCATTATAACTATTATCCCATTATTTCGAGCATCAAAATGAAAATAAGGAAGACAATAAACTTTTAGACAATCACTTAACGCAAAGGAATGCCTTTTAGAAATGAATATTAAAATCAACGGTTATAAACGACGGGGTAAAATGTTAATATTGTTTATCTAAAATGCCGCTTCCATCCAAGGTGTTGCATGAAGAGGATTTCCTTTTATTTCCCGTTTTTCAGTTTAATTTTAATAATATCAGCGCTGGAAAAATTTTACGAGTGGCAGACGGAGTTCCCTCAGCGTTAGCCAGTGCCCATTCGCGTGTTCTAAATAATTATTTCACTTCACAAAGTAACCACTAAGTAGATGAAAAGCTTTTTATTGTTCCGCTAGAACGTACCAAAATATATTAAAAGTGGTAGGTTTATGACTAAGAATTCACATGTTGCGTGTCCAAGAGGATGACGTTGTAATTAAATATAATGTGTAAGAGCGACATATTAGGTTAATGTAGTTACACCCTAAGTTTACTTTGGTAGTTGTTATTTGACATGACTAAGTAATAATGTACTTAGTACTCTAAGTACATTTTAGGGTACATTAGGACTGACGAGTGGTGGGTCCTCATCACCACTGTTCTAAAAGTTCTTTAGGCCGCTGCCTCGAATCTTGCGGGCAGCGGGGCGGCGGCGGCGGCGCGGGAGCCGAGCGGGCATCGAAGACGCGTTCTCGAAACTAGCGGGCAGATCGCGCGTCACTATAGCCGCGTAGTGTATACGATTGTGTCGACGAGATATTTGTTTTATTCGCGAAAGTAATGTCTGAACAATGGCGGCAACATCTTTTTGTTTCAAATTTATGCCTAACGCTCGATCACCGCTCGCTGCCCGCAAGATTCGAGCGCGAGAAGTAGACCGCTCGCTGCCCGCCACCGCCCCGAAGCCGCGCCGCTGTTTTCGAGAACCGGTCCATTTGATTTTATGCATAAGATCCTGCCGCTCTCTCGCCGCCGCCGCCCCGCTGCCCGCAAGATTCGTGGCAGCGGCCTAAAGGAAAACATTGTGAGGAAAGCGGCATATCCTAAAAACAAAAATTCGTACGCAAGTAACATCTATCAACTACTATAGAAAGTCTAAGTCCCACCATTGGGAATATTATAGGCAGCAGATGATAATGATATTTCGGGAAACTCACATGAATAAGAACATTTTTTAAATGTTTGCATGCGATTAAAACAAAAGCTATGCGTGAACTAAATTTAAAATGATTCATCAGCGAAAATAATGACTAAAACTATGTAAATTGAATTTTAGCATCCTCTACTGAATAAACACTAGTATCTGAAGTCAGACAGGCAGTTACTCTATGTAAAATAGTGGTACTTTTTTTAAAAAGACGTTTTCTTTCACTAGCAAACATGGGCATACACATAGCTTCTGGCCTAGGGAGGGCAAGACAGGCCTCGGGGAAGGCAAGTCAGACCTGGGGAGGCAAGTCAAATTTTTAGAGTGGGTAATCTTTGTGCACTATAGTCGCAGGCGGTTTTTTGGCAATTACAGCGTACATTGTGTTAGTGTCTACTGCGTAGTTTATTTAAAAGTTAGAGATAAGTCCTCGTTTATACTTTGTTTAGTAATTAGGGGAGTCCATACATGGTCTGCGAGATTTCCAGGGGGGAGGGGGCAGTAGCCTCCCCCTACTTCCCCCCCCTGGGTACGCCCATGCTAGCAATTGCTCCTGTGTCGTGGGTGCGTTCATAAACATTTAAACATTCGCATCCACAAACAGCTGCATCATGCATGTAAGACTGGAAACTGGCCCCAACTTATAAAAAATACTTTTATATAAATTAAAAGTTGTATTGTAGAAACTGGTACAAATTTTATAGTAAAACTTACATAAGGTACCCCTTTTGAGTAAAGATATGCCTGTAATATGGGATATACAAATGTGTGTGTGTTTACTGTGTGTGTGAAAACTTAAATATTTATTAAAGTAAAAAGTCGTGGTGGCCTAGTGGTTAAAACACCAGCCTCTAAAGTATGAGTGCGCGGGTTCGATTCCAGGTCAGGCAAGTACCAATGTAACTTTTCTAAAGTTATATGTACTTTCAAAGTATATCTTGGACACCAATGACTGAAGGTGAAGGAAAACGTCTTGAGGAAACCTGGACTTTAAGTCTAAAATCGTCAACCCGCATTGAGCAAGCGTGGTGATTACGCTCAATCCTTCTCTGTATGAGAGGAAATCTGTGCCCAGCATTGGGACGATAAAAAAGGTTGATGATGATGATGATGATGAAAGTAAAATGATTACTGCACAATAATATATTAGAACTGCATTCGAGTATTGAATTTATAAAGCTTTCATTTTAAAAAGCTACTTGCGTTTGTTTTTATTGCTGAATGGGCTGCTCTTGACCTCAATCAAGATAGAAAGATAAATAGAAAGCGATATAATTTTGCTGTTTCGCAATAAATGTATCCCGTACCAACAAATGTACATTTATTTATATATTATTATAATATATTTACCTAATTTGTCCAATAATTGGACACGTGTATTATTAAATACTGAATCACAGTTTTAATAATACACGTCCAATAATACATTTAAAAATTAGGTATGTACCTATTATTTGGTGTGTAATTTTAAATATTGTGGTTCAGTATTTAACAATACACATGTTCAATAATTGTTTTGTTCAAAATTAGTTCTGTTTACAGTTCTACGTTTTTTAAACTATATGTGTAAAACAAGAAACGAAAACCCGCAATGAATTTGGATAACGCTCTCATTAAAAATATTACGTGCAATGTATAAAAGTGTTTGTATAAACTTACTTACAGAAAATAAATCAATTATCTTTTACAAAAATTTCCTGTCTTTACCATGGGGGTAAAAGAAACAAAGCAAAAGAAAGTAAGTAAGCTGCTAGCCTTACCCACTTAATCCTTTTGCTTTGTCTACATAATACATCTAGTCCTCTTATAATAATAAAAGTATCTCGTCATAATAAAGAACTTATGTATTATGTTGTATATATATTATGTTGTAAATACAAATGCAACAAATACAGTGACTTGGTTGACTTTAATTTTGACTCGCTTAGTGGTATCCGAAAAGTTATACTTCTTTGCTTCACCAATAGTTAGATACCTTCGTGCGTGCGTGTGTGTGTGTGTGTGCGTGTGTGCGTGTTTGTGTGTGGGGGGGGGGTGTTAGTGTTTGGTGTGCATGAATAAATAAACGAAATGTTATCTGTTCAATTTAATGACACTCTATTAGGTCAGTCGTTGCAAGAGTCCCTCTGTATCATCGTAATTTAAATTATGTAACCACATTGTTAATTCTTTCTTGCTTTGCATTAAATTTTTATCATAGAAATAATTATATGACTTTATTAGTATTATTATATAAAAACGCTGAGCGTTTTTTTGTTTTTTCTGCTGACAAATTCCGTTTTAGTTTTGGGATCGGTTACTATGCAGTGTTTATGTCTTTTTTCCAGTATCTTAGGATAGTATGGTGTCTCCTTGTGTGTTTTGAGCACGATTTGTAGAATGCATAATTTTCCCTCTGATAGTAGATTACATAATTCGTAAAGCTTTTGAGTGGAAAATATTCTTGTTATGAATTACATCACTTTAATTAATTATCGCTCTCTAAGCACATTCTAATTCAAGAAATCTAGATTTCGTTGCTCCACCCCAAATAATTAAATAAAATTAATCCTTATAAATCTGAAAGTGAGTTTGTTTGTTTGTTCTGCTTTCACGCCGTAACTGAGAGTATTGGGTAAAACACTATTTCGAAATACGACTCTTGTGTACCTGTCTTAACAGAAGACGATAGTGGTCCCATTATTTTGAAGAACCAAATAATCAATTGAATTTCAATAAAGAGATAAAAAATAAAAAGGGATTGATTAAATGTACTAATTAATATCATAATTCAAATAATTGCAACTTATGAAACTCACGGATAGTAATAAAAAAAACAAACGAAATAATACTCTTTTAATTAATATTTCCCACAAACTTGTGCAAAGAAATGTAAGTCAAATGGAAATTCAGGTATTATAAGATATTTTAATTTTTTTTAGTCCATGCAGGGCCAGACTTTATCCTTCTCCTTTGTAATACATATTACCAAGAAATTCAAGATTTTTATGCACAACAACGCTATTTATTCCATTGTTTCTTACGTCAAACGAAGAACGTAAATTGCTGAGTGAAAAGAAAAAGCTTGTTGATCTCCGACACAATAGACAGAGAACAGTAAAACATCTTCATATAAACGAGCCGCTCTCGGTTTGAATGTATGCGTGCGCGCCGAGCGCCGTGTCGGTACGCGATTTCACGCACACGCTGGCATAATATAGGATGGTATAGGATGGCGGCAATACGGGCTGTGCCGCGTGACTGTGAGCACGCGCGTAAATTACATGACCGCTCGCGTTCGTCAACTCTCGCCGGAAACTTACCATAATATTAATTATTACGAGTATCATGACTTCAAAAGGGGGAAAAAGATATTGTAGTGTTTTCGGGTGCCTCAATAACGATTTCGCAAACCCGAACTTATCATTCTTCACAGGAAGTATGATATTCAGTATGTACTACTTACATACTGAACCAAAAATGTAAGTACCTACTTATACCTAACTTAAATCTTATTGGAAAATGTGATATATGTATTGTTTGTTTCACAGTTTATTTGCTTTATTAAGAGCGTACCCGAGTCGCATTTTTCCATAAAATTGTATTCTCAGATTTACTTCCTGAATACTACGCTTAAAGTTAAGTTTATTTTAAGAGGCCCAGTTTTACTATAAAACAGAGTATTGAGTACGAAATATCTTTTAAGTAAACGTATTTGTCGCGTATAGTGTAATAAGGGCAATTTCACAATAATCAATATTGCAAATGACTACTATTAATTTTTTTCTATTGTCTTATGTGTTGTTTGATCCAAATATGGCGTCTTAATCATAATATTAAGTTAATAAAATTATAGTAAAATGTGACCGACTGACGCTTAGGGTTGCGTAGAATTTTATTTATAACATTATAACCTTTGTTGCATTTGAGCTAGCTGATGCTATCCGATTATATAAACAAACATTACACAGTACCCATATAAACAATCATTATAATTGTACCTCAGAAACTGATTAGGCTAAAAAGGTTTTGCGGTTTTATTAAAGTAAGGTATCATTTGTTAAATATTCGCTACCCATACATAATATTAGATTTACTAATGTCTACTTTTTCATAAGAACTACATATTTATTGTTTACGTTCTCATGTTTTATATCATTTAAGCATTAGTTATAAGCTTGTGAATATTATTGTGTTAGTGTTACATTTAAGTACTCATCACTTACAATCTTTTCTGATAAGAACCAGTTATATCGATTTCCCATATCACACATCACTTAAAATTTATCATTATTTACGAGCTTTAGAATATAATTTAGTGTTACACTTAAGTAGTCTAAAAATTTTCTCGGTATCAAATTTGTAACTTAATATAACAAATGTTATGTGAATAAAGGCTTTTTATTTTTACTAAATTTATAAATTGGTAAAATATTCAATCATAATATGCTTTTTATTCCATAAATTTAGATCAAAGTGACAACCCTAGGGTTCAACGCAAGAGTAGGCAAATAACTCTGCAGGCGGCCTTAGATAATCTACTGTTCTCTGTCTACTGTGTCTCCGACAAGTGGTGTCAAGTGTTTCGCTTATGATAAATCTTGATATCCATATTTGAATAAACAAAAAAAAAACGTGATTTTCGTGCCTCTTTTGATGTTATCGTTTGAGATTGGTAAATTAGCTACCGTCAGATTGGTAATAACTTTTCCTAATATTCTAAAGGCAGTTTCATAAATCGACCTGCGTAATATTGAAACACGAAGGACCAATCAGCGTTATGTATACATACATAACGCTGATTTGGTTAACCAGGTTTGTACCTGGTTACATTAATTTTATTACGAATGTGTTACTGGCCGAGAAATAAAGTGCTAATCGCATTATCTCAGTATTCCTTCAACTAAACACAGGTCTTATTTCCTTAAAAGCCCACATAGCATAATAACATAGCTATTGTCCCACATAGCATAATAACTTGGAGTTAGTACTTCACAACCATTTCGGTATTTGGTTTAGGGCGTTTATTTGAATATTATCACTTTCTATCTGTCTAATTTCTACTAGAATATATTCTACTCAATGACCGTAATTATCTCCAACACGTTATTCATGCTTAAAGAATATTTGGGTTGTAAAGACAGCATTCAGACTAAATAGGATTGCTTTTTAGCCCAGTCTTAGAAAATATATAAATAGGTATATACCGAAAGCCTTAGAGAAAAATAGTTCATAAGTAACGTCCCTAAAATACATTAAATAACATACGAAATTCTATTTTTACTTACGTTTTTCATATGTTAGTCCACATGAAAAGGTAGGTAAAAGTAGTACGGGAAGTATCGAATATAGAATTCTCTTCTTCAGCAGCGATGCTATGTCAACAAATATATCGAGGTTTATACAAGGTTATATGAAGCCACGTCTTTACGCGACGAATTTTAAACCAAGACAAACCTAGGACTCGAGTAGCTTCTTCACATATGTATGTCATTATTGAGGTATCTCAATAATGACATACATATGTGAAGAAGCTACTCGAGTCCTATGTGTTGTTGTTTTTCCTATGTTTGTCCTATGTTTTTGAATTTATTCGATAGTTAAAGCATACGCTTTAACTATCGAATAAATTCACCTTGATGGGTATATTTTTACTAAGGTCAAGAGATTTATTATATCAAGGTAATGGCGCAATTATCATCTCATTCAAAATTGTACACAATTTGATTGATATGCATTATATACACATCCAATTTCGGTTTATTGAATAATTTTTAATTAAATGTGTATGTTTAACCGCCAAATTAGTAGCAGTAGGTAAACTACGGGAATATTTGTGACATTTTACACAAAAGCTTTCGGGTTTTTACATTATCAGCCTATTATGTTCCCCCCGCTGTTGGGACAGTCCTCCTGAGCTTCCAGAGGGAGTGGGCCGTAATCTACCACACTGGCCCAGTGCGGGTTGGTAGATGTCACATGTCTTCGAAGTTTAGGCTCTAGGACATGCCGTTTTGCTCACGATGTTTCCCTTCACCGTTTTGAGAGCAGTGGTGAATTTAGGTACACAATTTAAAGCTTTTTACTTCGTTTATACAATATGTAAAGAAAACCCTGTCCGATCCGTGAAGGTATTGTTAGGTATCGATAACTGATTCTACTAATGCCCACAAAGACAGGCTAAACTTAAAAAAATAAATATTATTTCGCAAAAAGAGGTAACTTAATACATGTGCGCTAAGCAACCCCTTCAGCGGGCGGCGGGGGGCAGGGCACGCGGCACCTGTGACGTGGTCGCGTCGCTATTCGCTTATAATAATACCGGTGTTGTCACTTTTTTAAAAAAATACCAAATTTCGGGGAAATTGGAATTAATTCCCGGGAAAAAAGGATTATTTCAAAATTCATTAGTACTGTTACTATGATGATTATGTAAAATTTTATATCATATTTGGTCAAGTGTTTACCTAACCTTTATTATCCTTATGGGTGGGACAGGGTTTTCTTTACATATTGTATATTGCTATAGCGATTTAAAAATTTAGGTAGGTATACTTTATTTCAAGAGTATAATTACATCAAATATTGTTTTAGTGGGAATCAATATGGTATCGACAGTGCTTCCGTCGGACTACAATTTGAGTGTCTTCAAGGCTAGAGTGAATAGGCTTTTAATAAACTAGAGCGCTTTACCATCATGCGTCACTGCTTACCATCAGGCGGGATTGCGGTCAAGCGCTAGTTTATAATATAATAAAAAAAAGGTAATTTCGGTCGGTTTTTGGTAATTCAGTGCTTCTTACATCAAAGGTGATGTAAGAAGCACTGAATGGAACGAGATTGACGAATTGAATTGGAAATTGGACGGGACGTCTTTCGGCTGGAGTGATGATTGAGCATGGTACAGCTAGACGAAAAAACGCATATTGGCGTGTCTATGCAAACCTACTTACTAAAATAAAATCAGTTGTTATTTATCTATTTATACAATAGTAAACATTCTTCAAACATTTACGTTGGTGCCAACATAAACTTTAAGTTGTACCGTTCACCAAAAAACATTCACTACAAAATTCAGAAAATTATAACTACTCACGTGGGTAATTATATAAAAAATAAAACAAAAAAATAATAGAAAATAAGATTACAAAATATCAAAGAATACCTGCTAGCTAGTGACCAATCCGGCCGGCCATCCTTACAGCAAGTGATGGAAAGTTTTAGAATTTATACAGATTGTTCCCACACCTATATGTTTTAATGTTAGTTAAGTTTAGTACTACTGACTGTAGTAAGATACAGTGTCTGCAATCAAGAAGCTGTCTCCGTCAATTCCCTTTATTGGTTACTATATATAATGCTCATACAATACATCCTAATAGACTCCTTTGAAATGTCAAAGGTAGTATTTGTGCATGACATGTCACATAACAATCCATTTAAACCAGATGTTGGATTACGGTCTCTCACAGAAAGGCGGCCTGTGTCCCAGCCGTAGAGACAATATAGTGCGGAAAATTATAGGACAATATAATCAATTAAGCAAGACTTAATATAATCAGTTATGGGATAATATATTATAATCAGTTAAGTATGGGATAATATAATCAGTTATGCCATGTCACACTATCCACTACCTCCCCATCTCTAGAATCGGATCCGCGTTTACTCGCAGTATCTTGAGCGGATAGTAGACCGAAACATATGACCTTTAGTGGAGTACACTGTCAATATTAGTTTAGCAATTGCATTTAATATGGCTTCTATATACGTTCTAATGTAACGTTATTAATGTAACGTTATCTTTCTTGCGTCTTTTACTTCAGTACCCATGAATTATTTTAGGGTAGAGTAGGACATCTATGATAATATTATCAGGGTAGCGAGGTTGACTGCCTATAAGGTTCACCGAACGCACATTTATGTATAGTCCGCTAACACTATTTTCCGCTTGGGCTATTTCCAGCAGCAGTATAACAACCTATACTGTTCCCTCTCTTTTATTTCCATTTGGGTTATATTTCGCTGGTTTTGGGTTTTTTGGCTGGGACTATTTACCGCTACCTTCTACTACCGCGACTACCTTCCGCTAAGGTGGGCGATCTTCCACTAAGGCTGTTTCTCTAGAGGTATTATTCCCTGGCGAACTTATTTGCTGAGGTTATTATTCGCTGGGTATACTTTCCGCTAGGGTTGGCTATTTTTCGCTAGTGTCATTAAACGAGTGTTATTTCCTGAACCTCATACTGCCCACATTATTTTACAATGGCAAAGATAAAAAATATCTGTAGTGTAATATATACGTATATCCGGCGTCCAAGAGCCAGCAGTCTCAGCACATGTATCGATCACTTTATGACTGATTTCCGTCACGTGGTCCGGATAAGGCGATATTTCATTTAACATCTCCATACTCAAATTCATCAATTGTCACCTTTATTTCAACGAATTTTTCATAAAGTTTACGAATCTATTTTACCCGCAATTTTGACAGCCATCCCAAGTGGCATTGTAAACTATAATTCTATGATTTATTTTAATAATTAAAAAAAACTTAAAAGGGCGAAAAGGGCGTATTCAAAGGTGTTTATGTGTGAACCGACGAAGTTTTTTTAAATTCACACACACAATCACTCAGTTAGAGGGCTTGACGTTGTAAGAGATGACATGCGTGCCAAGAATCTTACACCACGGGATGCCAGAGATCGTGCGAAATGGAGGCGTATTAGAAGGAAAGCGGACCCTGGGCTACAACGCGAAAGCCGTGGAAGACATACATCATCAACCAGAATCAGAACAAGGAATTATTACAAATATAAACATTTAGAGCAACCATTTCAATATTTTAGAAGGCAGCGAAACTTCCAATACTCGTGTATGTATAAATAATTGACACACAACCGCAAGTCATTTTTAAACTTTATTAAATCTTCATTAAGTATTACAATCAGCTCCTAAGAGCACACATTAATAACCTAGTCACCGTTTACAAGAAACTTGTTGCATGCTAACCAATTATATACTCTTATAATTTGATTAAACTTAAAAAAATTGCATGCTAATCGAATTACAATAATAATAGGCGAACAATTTCGGTATTATTATTTAGCGATCGGTAGTTTGCGACGGCGTCGCTAGCTATTTCTGGACTGCAGCCACAGGAAGCCTTAAATCAGTTACGGCACATGATAGTGCTGTGAAATTAATAATTTCAGCGTCATAGGCCATAATATCGGATGCCGGCAGAAGTTGCCACCCACCAGACAAACCTCCTTATTCATAAAAGTTGTATAGAGTTAGTTAAGCACTTAACTTTAATCATCGTTTATGAATAAACACCACCGTGTTTAAGGAGTCTGGTGAAGCCGTACGGAGGACGGGCCTGAGCAGTTCTGTTGCGATGTATGCCCTGTATGATGCGCCGGGGTTTGGTCGTGGAGAGTCTTCGTATTTTGCCTGGTGATTAACTTCTGATCACGCTGACCCTTGTATATTTACAATTGGTAAGCCTTAAGTATTTGTCTTTTTTTGTTTTATTGATCGCAAAAGAGATTGCAAAATCGCTTTTATCTTTGATAGCCAAAATGCATTCTAGAATCTAGAATAGGTGTTAAGGAGAAACAGAACATTTCATAATTTAATAACATAGGTAAGCAATGCATTTGTTGATTAGCAGGTACAGATTTCTTTATTGACAATGAAACCTAACTTAGGTTTTTTTATAATAATTATAAACTAGTGCTTGACTGTAATCCCGCCTGATGGTAAGCAGTGATGCAATCGTTGATGGTAAAGCGCACTAGTTTATTAAGCCTATTCACTTAAAAAACTTAGGAATAGGAACGATAACGGCAGTTGAGCGAGGTGATGCAATGTTAAACCCAAGACCAACACGACCAAACGATGCTGCGCTAGAGGGAGATTGATCTGGAGACTCTCCACGACCAAACTCCCGACACAACAACATTTGGCGCATCGTATCCGCCACACATCGCAACACAACTGCTCAGACCCGTCCTCCGACAAGTACAGATTATCAGCACATCAAGCTACAGCAATCTGTCAAATTTATTTATTAAATTTTCAACCTTATTACAAAAACATTAAGGCTCTAAGTTGAAAGACTATAGAAAGTTTCGGGTAGCTTGGCCTAATGTCGTCCGTGCATATGTAGGTACATGCGGCAGTGAGCTACTTACCTACGGCTTCCACAAAGACATTTATATATTAAACCTTTATTTTAAATGTATCCTTCACTTTATTGGTTTGACTAGCACCACTTTTTTTACGTATTATAAACCAGCGCTTGACCGCAATCCTGCCTGATGGTAAGCATTGACACAATCATTGATGGTAAAGCGTACTAGTTTATTAAGAGCCTATTCACTCTAGCCTTGAAGACACTCAAATTGTAGTCTGACGGAAACACCGCCGCTGGCAAATTGTTCCAGTCCCTTGATGTACGCGGTATAAAGGAGGAGGCGAAACGCTTCGTCCGGATCGTAGTGGTGTTAACAACGTAAGGGTGGAACCCACCGTACGACGGGTCGTGCGCTGGTGGAACGGAGATGGGGGAATTTAATACCACTGATGTAATCTAAAATATTTACACTTGTAGTGGCATCAGAGTCCTAAGTAGAGAGATAAAGCCAAAAGCTGACTGCAAGTCAAGAGAATACTCTAGAAGTACAGACGACAGCACATCAAGCTACTACAATCTGTCAGATTTCTTTATAACATTTTCAGCTTTATCGCTAAATTATTACGGCTCAAGATTGCGGATTTTTGACAGTTTCGGGTAGGTTGACCTGCTGTCGTCCATACAACCTGGCAACGTAGATATACAACGAACTGCATCCAATTAATAGAATGTGCGTTATACCTACTTACACTAATGCAAGCCTACGGAAACTTATCCTATGTGGAAGGGAAGGAATTAGCTTCAATCAAAGTTAATTTCGTATTACATATTTAAAAATAAATCGTGCCTTTTTTATGATTGTCAGTTATTTCGATACTTCGGAACACACACCTTGACTTTTTAGACATGTGAGCAATCATCTACTTCGTCGTTTTGAATTGGGGTGATTGTGTAACACACTTACAATGGCAGTTCCATTCATTTTGGCAATCATACAATACGTTATTTACGTTTACGTTATTTACATTGATTGCGTTATTTACGTTTTTGAACAAATACTTTTTTTTCAACATCCTTTGAATAATGTACTAAGGAATATGTTTTACACTATTGGTATTATTATCATATGTTATGTTTTACATAAACCGACTTATTAACTGAGTAACTTTTATTATAACTATGCGTTACACTTTGAATAACTCCTGTAGTATCGTGGCGTTTAAACACACATACACAAACAGTCAGACCCGGAACATTTACTTGTAATTATGCTCAGTATTGTGTGCAATACCAACACGAGCTGATGCATCAATTCGCAACACTATATGCGCTTCAAATTTGGTAATGAACGCAGCTCGACCTCCGAAATCGTCTTCGTTAATCACATTATCACCCGATCGCTATAAATTGCTCAAACACATTCCACAGCTCGTCGAAATTGAGCAACATAACTTTAGTTTAAAACGCTTTGGCGTAGAAACTAGAGAAAAAATAAAGAATGTTTCTTTTCTAAAATATTTTGTCTGTAGTGCTAGTTATCTGGAAGTAGACCATCCTTTTTTATTATGTTTAACAAAGCTGAAACATTGTACAATTTAATTTATGAGCCAGAGAGAAAGGAGAGCGTTAAAAAAGTGACTGTCACTGCCACATCTATACACATCTTGTTAAAATAAAACCTGTTTTTAAAAGTAATCCGGTTATGAATGGATGCTAGTTTTGTGCAAGTAATATGTAATGACCGCTGGTCTAATGAACGTGGCTATAGCTAAGCTAAATTGGTTTCATTTTCGTCTCAATAAATGGGTTTGAATTTCGTACGCCCTCCACCTCAATGGATGCCTCATTAAACGTTTAAAATTACCGAACTGCATTTGAAATGAACATGACGGGTTTACAATTGAAATCCGCGGTTTACGGGACCAAATAAATGGTCGCTAACTAACATAATCATGCCCGTACATTGGCCCCGATTTCCTTGTTCAGAAACCAAATTAAATTTAAGTTCAGAGCATCTTTTACCTTCTATTCCATTAGGAAAAGGACAGAAGATAAAATGTCAGTTTAGACTTGTCAAATTAGTGCGCTCCTGACTTATACTAGCGTATTTTTAGTCGCCATGTTTATAATCGCGTCTAAACTGTCTATGGAATGGGAGGTTTGGCGGGAATGTCAAGATGAGTGTCACGCTCATTTTTCATTGGACTTTTAAAATTATTTATAGTGTCGTTTACTAAATAAAACGCGTGATTTATGTAGTAAAAAGTGCATTAAGTGAATAATTCAAAAAGAACAGTGAAATATTGTAGCATAGTGGCCACATCATGTCTTGACGCTAAACCGCTCCTTAACGTCCAAACGCGGGAAACGAAAGGAGTTAGATTAGTTAGGATAGGTTTAGGATAAGCTAGGATAAGTTAGGATTAATTAGGATAAGTTAGGATAGAAGTTTACTCAAGAGAATATTACTGAAGACTAGGCTGTATGGCGTACTATGCCTTTGCCTTTTCCGTTCAGAAGAACGGAAAGAATTGAAACAAAAAAAAAATGTCTATGGAATGTCTTAATTGACAGGATTAAAACAAAATATAATCTTCTATCCTTTTCTTAACGAAATGGAAAGAATAAAATGCACATAACTTAAAATTAGTTTATTAGTTAAAAAAATTAATAGGTAAAATTAGTTTAGTAGTTACTCGGTGGTAGGCCATAACATCGGCTGCCGGCAGAAGTTACCACCCACCAGACAAAGTCTTGCCGCCAAGCGATTCGTCGTGTTCCGGCATGATGTCTGGTGAAGCCGTACGGAGGACGGGTCTGAGCAGTTATGTTGCGATGTGTGCCGGGTACGATGCGTCAAATGTTGTTGTGTCCGGAGTTTGGTCGTGGAAGGTCTCCACATCAATCTCCCTCTGGCGCAGCATCGTTGGTCGTGTTGTTGGGTTTAACATTGCACCACCTCGCTCAACTGCCGTCTTCCTTCCTATTCACTAAGATTTTTTAAGTAAATGGGCTTAATAAACTAGCGCGCTTTACCATCAACGATTGTATCACTGCTTACCATCAGGCGGAATTGCCGTCAAGCGCTAGTTTATAATTATTAAAAAAAAAGTTTAGTTTGTGAACCACAGAATCGGCGCCATTATCCAAATTCCAATAAATTAATACCATCAATTAGATATTCAGATTGCAGGGACATTTTTTTTTCTATTATGAAGTCCCTTGATGTAGGCGGTATAAAAGACGGCTCGAAATGCTTCGTCCGAACCGTAGTGATGTCAAAAACGTAAGGGTGTAGCTAACCGTAACTAACCGCACGACAGGTAATCCAATGATGGAACGGAGATGCGGGAATTAAGTCATGCAATTGGCTTGTATCCTAAAAAATAATTGAATGTCCATCAGATAGATTTACAAAAAATATTGAACACGTATTTTTAATTTTGTCTTTCATTCAAATATTTAGGAAGATATATTGATTTGAAATGTCGCATGACGTCACGCCGTGGTATATTTTGTACGTAATTAGCCCCCACTCCGTAACTTTAATACGCTATATCTCAGTAGTTTTTGGTAATTTCGACAAAATAAAAAATACAGGTCTTAATTTATTTTATTATCTTTAAGACGGACTAGTTATTTTTTTGTTTTTCATACCTTGGATACATCCCTCCTCGCACACTCTTCAAAATGCATCCTATAGCACACCGACAGGTTGGCTACTCTTCGCCTGTGCTTCAGGCTTTGGAGACCGTTTTGAACCAAATCTTAATCGCCAATTAGCCTCTACTACTATTAACATTACTCTACTAACATTGCCATTATTCTAAGTATGCGCGTACCCTTTACATAACCCTCGCGTCAGCTGTTAATATGAAGTTATTAATTAAAATACTTTGAGCGATACTCGCAAAACCAGCATCAGTCTTTCGTAATTGGGTATAAATACCAACCAGCCTGCGAAATAAAAAACTAGATTTCGATGGTTTCCTAATTGTAAGTATACCACCTACTTTCTCGGTATCGATATAAAAGTAAGTATTTAATAAAGTCACCTTAAAACTCTAATTTATGTTTACGTAATAACTGATTACGCTTAAGGCAAAGGTAACATCAATTATCTACATCTTGCTGTCTCGTAGCCAGGTGCGGACGATTTCTATAAACCTGTATAATTATTTCACCGTGATATTCATTCACGAGCTTAAGCTCTTATGTGCTCATTTTAAATGGACGTTAGAAAGAAATTGCTATTTAGGCTTGTTTGGTGTTTACCTTACCTTATTCAGTTAATCAGTATCTGGTAGCTGAAGTGATCGGCGCGTTAACTACGTAACACAGTATCAGTTGCGATGGACTTCATTTTGACAATAGGGATTTTTCGTGGGTAAAAAAAAAATATTCTATTTAGTCCGTCATTCAGATTATAGAAAAATATTGGATACGTTTATTTTGTTTTATCAAATCAATAAAAATTTACAAATATAAAAGGCATCAAAGATCAGGAGTGGTGACTGGTGACGTCACTCCTCGCTAAAAAGTGTAGCGTGCAGAGACGTCACTCGAGTTTTCAACGCACTGTGTCGTCTTCATTTTTGTTTATATGAATAAAGAAAAATACGTGTCTAGTAGTTTTTGGAAATCTGACTGACGGACGGACTAATATTTTTTTTTATCCAACTACCCTATTCAACATTCATTGCGTTATTTAATTTGCTGAGCAGACACATTATACAGCAATGGATTAGAAATGTCCTTGAAAATATTATTTAAGTTTCTGTTACGTAATTCGGGTGCTGGTCAGAATGAATGGCGGTGCTTCTTTTCTCGATTTATCAACTCAGTCCTTCGCATTTCATCTCAAGACAAGAATTTGTGTTCCGAAGTCGCGAAAACTGTGTCCTTCGCTATCTTTGCCGATTTCCAGATACTGATCGCTCGTAGGCTCGACTGCTCCATCAACCATTCTCCATCCTTTGTCAGCCATGGCTATTAGTTAGCTTTTAGCCACTTGAGATTTCTGTCGCGTGCGGACTATTTCGAGCATCCATTTCAACGTCTGACTATTAACAGTTACACATGAATTGTTTCGATCCTCAATAACAGAACGCATTAAGATAATTTGTTATTCAATTTGTGTGCTGGATTAGTTTACTACTGAACGTATTAAGAAAATGTTCCAGTTCCAATACCTAATTCAAAATTCTTGCGTGCTTTCCGCATCAGAGTAATAACATAAAGTTTGGCTGATTGTGAGTCATTCATTTCACTCACCATGACGTCCTGAACGAGCTAACAGTGGAAAAACGATACGGTAGCAAATGACCACCGTATCTTGATACTCGCCGCGTTCGCGTTTCGTGTATAAGTTATTTAACTTATACAAAGCTCACTTTCAACGGACACCCGTGAATATTCTAAGTACACCAGCATAAGATCATAAATGTGTTAAATAGGACCGTATACCTACAGATATAAAAGACAGCACAACACGGAAAAACACAATTAAATTATTAAAAATTACATTAATCCTGCTATCCTATCAATACATGGAAGTTTGTAAGTTTTTGCGTGAAAGATACATGAATGTTTTTTACCCTTTCACGCAAAAACTATTTACTGCTACTACTTGTTTATTTATTTTATTTATTAAAACATTATGCACAAAGAAAAACATTGCAGAATGGCGCGCTTAATGCCTTAGAAATTTTCTACCAGTCTACCTTAAGGTGATGCAGAGACAAAACATGGTAGGTGCAAAGATATTAAAGTTAAAAGAGAACAAAAAATATATTATAATAAATACATACATACAAAATATAAACAGTAGAGATAGATAAAAAAATATAGATTGAGAAAAAGAATAAATTACATGTTTGATGAATCTGTTTTCTTTTCTTGCGTAAATATTCCCGAGCTTTAACTTTAAATGTGTACCGACTGGTCAACGTCCTGATATTCTGAGGAAGATTATTCCAAAGGAAAACCGCCTGGACATGTAATGAAGACTTAAGAAAACCAGAGCGGTGAGAAGGACATCGTAGAAGACAATTATTGTATGAATTACGTTCATAACTAGAATTAACACATAGGGCTGAAAGTTATGCTGGTGAAAACGGGTGCGCTGCTAGTATTTTATATAAAACTAGCTGACCAGGCGAACTTTGTTCCGCCTTAAAGGCAATAAATATCACATGATCTTATTTTTCACTTTTTAAATTCCGATAATTGGGGTAGCACAAAAGTGTAGGAAAAGTCGAAACAATGAAGCTCATCATCATCAACCTTTTTTTATCGTCCCCCTGCTGGGCCTAGCTCTCCTCTCATAAGGAGAAGGATTGAGCGTAATCACCACGCCTGCTCAATGCGGGTTGGCGATTTCAGCCTTAAATAAAGTCCAGGTTTCCTTAATACGTTTTTCTTCACCTTGTATTTTATCATTAACTCACAATAATACATAGAAGAAATTGCATTTTCTCTACTTTGTGGAGGTGCAAGGTACCAGGGTAGCACAAAACTGTAGGAGAAGTGGAAACAATGAAACTCATTCATTCCCACGGGAACGACGGGAACGGGATAAAAAGTATCTTATGTCCTTCTCCCAGTTCTCAGCTACCTCTCCCTACCAATTTTCAACAAAATAGGTTCAGCCGTTCTTGAAAAATAACGTTGTATAATAATTATCCATACTAATATTACAAATGCGAAAGTAACTCTGTCTGTCTGTCTGTTACGCTTTCCCGCCTAAACCTCTCAACCGATTTTGATGAAATTTAGCACAGACAATCTTTAGACCCTGAGAAAGAACATAGGCTACCTTTTATCCTGGAAAAATTTAATATTCCCGAGGGAAATTAAAAAGCGCGATATAACCGAACTTCACGCGAACGTAGCCGCGGGCGGAAAGCCAGTAGATAATAAATGGAAGAAGTTTTATTTTCCCTACTTTGTGGAGGTGTAAGGTACCAGGGCAGCACAAAATTGTAGCCACACATGCTTTTTCAAGCAATCAGCGCCATCAGCCGGGCTGATTTGTGAATCTAAACCATCCACGGCACCACTAAAACGCATACAGAAAAATTCATTTAAATCGTTCAAGCCGTTTAGGTGGAGTTCAATGACATACACACGTACAGGAGATTTATATATATAAAGATGAAAAATAAAAGAAAATCGTAATAAGGATAAACTAACACTATCATATACTCAAATCAAGTAATGAATACAGCTCAGAAAGCAACTACAATATATCTAACGCTGATATTCCGCTGGATTCCTGCAGGTTTGAAATTTAAAACATTCGATGTTAACTTAAAAGACTGATTATTTAGGTAACTCATTAGAAGATATCGTTCATAGCACTTATATTAATACTGATACTGCATAGTTAGCGAAGATCTGTACCAATTTTCAGCACTCTGGTTACACCGTGGCACTACCGCTTTTATTCATTGCTAAGCAACTGATTAACAAAATACTTTTTCATAGGCGCTAAGCAATTGATAGCTATCAGATTTTAAATAGGCTAAGAGGCAAAAGAGCATGTATATTTGGGCTGATGTTTATCCAGATTAAAATGTACCCCCTAGCGTTAAGAATAGAATTATATCTCTCTTAATGAAACCTTTACAAAGTTAAGATTATTCGGATTGATTTCAACATTCTATGAGTGACTCCAAATTCAATTCCACTTGTCGGAGTAACTATGTGTATTTTATCAAAGAGTGTAGGTATATGGCTTCACTTCAATACACTTTATTATAGAGGAAGCCATGGAAACTTAATTGGAAAACGTAATGCTACAAATAATTAAGGATTGATTAATAATTTCATAGAAGTTATTGTACGTGAACATGGCCCCAATCATGGAGTTTTGCGGAAAATTAATACCCACGTCGTATTCAATTGGATCTAATCAGTGCGCAAGTTTCCTTCCTCATCAGGATTGTATAGCGAAACAACCAAATATTGAAATACAATAGGGACTCTTAATATCCATATAAATAATCAGTGTTTAGTTTAATTCATAAGTTTAAACCATATAGATAGTTATTGAATTCAAACCTACCCATAGAAACTCAGTTCCTTATACAAAAATGACAGCTTAGTTTGGTGCTTAATGTTGAGGTTGAATTTGATTATTGTCTCTGGCAGCTAACATTTTATAAATAAATTAGGTAAATATATTTGAGTTTGGAAGGCTAGGCAGACAAGTAAAAAATGTTTTATTGTTTCGGTAGTATGGTTTTTGGCAGCATCAAGTGAACTTGAAAAATGTAGTAACTTAGTACAAAAAATTACAAGATGTTCTTTTATACAACAGTTTGTTTTTTGAGCGAGTTTAAAGTATGCAAATAAATAACAGTGAATGATTTTATAAGTGAGTTATTTTATTTTGAAGTTTTTCTAAAGGATCCCAAAGGTACTGCAACCCATTTCCATTTATTCACTACAACACTTAATTGTCACTTTCTTCTTTCTTTCTTATTTGGCTTCGCACGGTTTGTGCATTTAGCCAATGTCACGTAATGTGACATTGGCTAAATGCATGCTTATTCATGTCGAAAAAGACGGCCGCGTGAACCGTCTTACGAGGGAGGTTTGAGTCAAAGTCATGATGTGGCCACTATGCTGCGATATTTCACTGTTCTTTATGAATTAATAGCTTTCCGCCCGCGGCTTCGCCCGCGTGGAGTTCGGTTATATCGCGCTGTTTAGATTTCCCTCGGGAATATCATTTTTTCCGGGATAAAAGGTAGCCTATGTTCTTTCTCAGGGTCTAAAGACTGTCTGTGCCAATATTTCATCAAAATCGGTTGAGAGGTTTAAGCGGGAAAGCGTAACAGACAGACAGACAGACAGAGTTACTTTCGCATTTATAATATTAGTATGGATTACTGAATGCACTTTTACTACATAAATCACGCACTTTTATTTAGTAAACAACACTATAAATAATTTTAAAAGTCCAATGAAAAACGAGCGTGACACTCAGTTTGACTTTCCCGCCAAAACTCAATTGTCACTTTCGTATTAAGAACTTTATAAGTTCAAAATACAAATACTGACTCAAAGGTTTAAGCTAGAACTAATGTAAGATTTCATTTTGTAATAATATGGTCTATATTTGAAAGACAAGAGGATGCAGGTATCGGTATCATCATCAACCTTTTTATCGTCCCACTGCTGGGCAGACCTGTGCCCAGCAGTGGGACCTCTCATACTGAGAAGGATTGAGCGTAATCACTACGCTTGCTCAATGCGGGTTGCCGATTTCAGACTTAAAGTCCAGGTTTCCTCAAGATGTTTTCCTTCACCTTCAGTCATTGGTGTCCAAGATATACTTAGAAAGTACATCTAACTTTTGAAAAGTTACATTGGTACTTGCCTGACCTGGAATCGAATCCGCGCACTCATACTTGAGAAGCTAGTGTTTCAACCACTAGGCCACCACGACTACCAGGTATCGGATTCGGTATGTTATGTGAAAATAAATCATAAGAGTGTGTCAATCAATCAATTGTGACTGAGTTCATGTATTCGGGACGTCTATCTCTGCCTATCCCCATGGGAAGTAGGCTTAAGTCTTATATATGGCGGATCGGAAAATAATTCGAGTTTTAGAAAAAGTTTTGAAAGACGCAATATGATCTGTTCTTCATGTCTGTTAGTGAGTTTATATCTCTATAACTCTTGAGTTATAAACACATGAAGAACCATATACTGGTAAAACAAACGAAAATTCAATCAAATATCTCCAATAGTTTTTTGCAGACTGGGAACGGCATTAGATATACGACTGATACTGGGAATGGCATTGGATATACTTACGCTGTTTTATTTATAGTCGTACTGTCGTCTTTGTCTTGTATAGATTAGGTATCTGACTAGCGTTTAGTTCA
Source organism: Sesamia nonagrioides (assembly GCA_017933935.1). Classification (NCBI taxonomy): domain Eukaryota; kingdom Metazoa; phylum Arthropoda; class Insecta; order Lepidoptera; family Noctuidae; genus Sesamia; species Sesamia nonagrioides. Next base: position 551,705 of record JADWQK010002215.1, read on the forward strand.
CACTGGCGCCGATTCGAAAGACAAAAGGCAAAATATTAATTTAGTAGATAATGGCGCCGATTACTAAACTAATTTAAACTTAAGTGCATCTTTATCTTTCCATTTCGTTAAGAAAAGGATAGAAGATAACAATTTAGTTTCTTCTTCTTCTTCTTCTTCAGCCTATAGATGTCCACTGCTGGACATAGGCCTCCCCCAGGGCTTTCCACGCTGACGGGTCTTGTGTTGCCCGCATCCATCGGCTTCCCGCGACCGTCACCAGGTCATCGGTCCACCTTGTTGGGGGGCTCCCTACGCTGCGTCTTCCAGTACGTGGCCACCACTCCAGAACCTTACCGCCCCACCGGCCATCAGTTCTACGAACAATGTGCCCTGCCCACTGCCACTTAAGTTTAGCGACTCGAAGAGCTACGTCGGTAACTCTGGTTCTTCTGTGGATCTCCTCATTTCTGATTCGATCACCCAGAGAAACTCGAGCATAGCTCTTTCGTATGAGACCCATTGTGAGCGACCACGTTTCAGTTCCGTAAGTCATCACTGGCAATACACACTGGTCAAAGGATCATTTAAGTTTAATCCTGTCAAATTAAGATACTCCATAGACAGTTTAGATGCAATTATAAACATGGAGATTGAAAATACGCCAGTAGCGCACTAATTTGACAGGTCTAAACTGACATTTTATATTCATAGATGCAGTTAACTTAAATTTAATTTAATTTGTGAACAAGAGAATCGGGGTCATTGTCCAATTGAGATATACGCAATTAAAAATCATTCATCATCATCTCAGCGTTAATCCCAGTCGCATCCGAAACCTTTTCAGCTTTGGAGTCTGGGGTCCGCTTTACCAGTCCAACTGCTGATATGGCTAAACTTCGACATTTACGGTGAAGCGACTGCCGTCTGACCTCCACAACCCGAAGGCGACATCAAAGCATTGCATTGTTGAATTTTTGAGGGCTCCAACAACCCGTAACGACTGCCACTAGATGTTCGTATGGCAACCGGGACCAACGGCTTAACGTGCTTTCCGAGGCACGACCAGACCAGTGCAAATATTCATATTCATGCATACAAATACTTGCACTGTGCGGGGATCGAACCCGCGCCACAGCGCGCAGCGGCCGCGTCCGCTACCGCTACGCCACGGAGGCTGTCGATACGCAATTAAAAACATGGCTACCAAAAATACCTATGTCAGGCGTTGAATGATTAAACAAGACTTAAGTATTAAGTATTTTATCTTATGTCATTTATTTAATAAAGAGAAAGAAGAAGATGTAGATATTGAACTAAAATTTAGTTTAGTTGATGAACATGTCAATCGACGAAACTGTGAATTTAGTCTTCTTCCAAACATCGACTAAATATACGGAACTCTAGCCGGACGGCTACCATTCACATGAATGTTTTTTATTTTTTTGTAAACGCTCTGGGTAGATGGTAACTATTTTATTACTGAAGCATTCTGCCATTCAATTCTTTGACTACGGTGAGTGCATCTTCATCTTACTCGAACAACATAAAATGATTTATCTTTAGTGACTTTAATAGCCCTTCATGAATAGCTGCCACAACATATAAATCGAGAAAGGAATATGCAAATATTACGCTTAACATTATAATATTGTTTACTGAATATTCAAACTTTACTAACGTGAAGTGACACCAGAGGTCGGTTCATAGAACTGTACAATAGGCTATTTGACAGATTTATAATTTTTGTCTTGAATTACTTGGTTGCGGATAAGAAGTTCACCGAAAGTATTTTTTTTTAATTTTTAAATAGGTACGTATTTCGTAAGAAATATGCAAATAAAAATTCAAAATTCAAATAAGCCGCGAAAATGATTTATTCAGCAATATGGCATCGCGCTTTGTAAGTGACGTCACATGCGGTTTTCGGTTCTCAGTGGTGTTTGTTTTTATTTATTACTAGCTTTCCGCCCACGGCTTCGCCCGCGTGGAGTTCGGTTATATCGCGCTTTTTAGACCTCCCTCGGGAACATCAATTTTTTCCGGGATAAAAGGTAGCCTATGTTCTTTCTCAGGGTCTAAAGATTGTCTGTGCCAAATTTCATCAAAATCGGTTGAGAGGTTTAAGCGGGAAAGCGTAACAGACAGACAGACAGACAGACAGAGTTACTTTCGCATTTATAATATTAGTATGGATTAGTTGTTGTTATCTAATAAAATGGTTTACAAGTGGTGTGCTGTATCGGGTTGTATAAATAGATCGATAAAACCCCCGAAAAACAGTTTATAAGTTTGCCGAAAACAAGCGTTGATGCGCGTATGACGTCATCGCGACGTTAGCCAATCCGGATCGTTTCACAATGTGTGGCGCGAGAAACAAAAAGCCAAACATATTTTTGTGTTTTGGATATATTAATTGTTATTAGTTTTTTATTAAAACTCATGTAAATGACATAAAGAACCCTCATTTTATGCAATTAAAGCAAAAAATTACAATAAATTGAATACTGTCAAATAGCCTATTCTATGTAGGTACTACTCCTACGCTTGCTTCAAATCTTATCACTTTTTATATAAACAACAGTTTGTAACACCTTCAGAAATTCAAAAAACCAATATCTATATATCTATTTATATTATAACAATACTGAAGAGTATGTTTAAGTTCTTTTTTCCTGATTTGTTTGAAGGTTCTAATGTCTAAAACATCCAATTGTACTTGAAAATTTGTATTTACACTTCATAGCGTGATTCTTGAGAAAGGCTACAGTCCTACAGATTATTTAACATCACGAAAGGTTCCTACCCTTTGGGGTTGAGCAAACATAGTCGAAAAGAGAAAACGACCTAACTATTAGCGTAGATAGGCGAGGCGATGTGAAAAATTAAATTTAGAATACAAACAATTTCACGCGGTTAAATTCACGGCTAGTCACAATATATTAGAACAACTCGCTAAAGAGATTAAATACATAGTTAATAAGTCTTGTTACTAAGTTTTTGCTAAAATACCTTGGCTGTGCCATCAGAGCGAGCGGACCCCAGTTTTAAGGAGCTTAAAAGATTACAAAATAACCTCAGCTCTGTTACTTGAACTGGAAAATAATTAATACAAATCCCTTAACGAGATCAATCAACTCGAGACGTAATTAGTAAAGCTTTGATGCAATAATGATAATATCGATAAACCTGACATTGCGCATTTACATATTGGCACTGAACTATAACCTGTTATAATAATCTGCCGCTAAACGTTATTTACCCAATTAGATGAACCAGACACCTTGAACTATGGCTATTCACAGGGTCAGCGGTAGGCAATGCCGGTAGGTAATGATTTAGATATAATTCTTCTCCACGCGCCTCATTATCTGCCGGAGGTCACGTTGCCCAACCGTGTCCATACATTACAAACGTATGCTCAAGTTGGGCCGACGGCCAGCCGCAAACCTTGGTACGACCTTTCCAATACATTCACCCGCTAATCAATTCACTATACATTTTTACTGACATAAATCTCAATCTGATAATCTCTTGCAGAAATACTGTCTCAGGCAAACCGTTAATACCTGGCCTTTCTACTGCTTTCATTAAAATAAGACGAGTTGTTTCAAAAATGCTGCTATATAAATGAGAACGAATCTAGCGTACCTGTTCCAATGCTTAAAGTGAATGCATCAAAAGTAATTTCTACGATGAAGACGGAGCGCGGGCGTCAGTGATCCCGGTGGAGATAAAAACCCTGCATAAAATAGAGATGTTAGATAAAAATGAGCAATTTCTTCATTGAGCTTCAGCAGTCATAAAATATATAGATTCCCAAGCGTCTGAAACAGTACATATTAAAAACAGTTATTGAACTGACCGATGGGTTCTCGAGTGGCAACCACGTACCGGAAGACGTACCGTGGGTAGGCCCCCGACAAGGTGGACCGACGACCTGGTGAAGGTCGCGGGAAACCGCTGGATGCGGGAGGCGCAGGAATGGTCGTCGTGGAGAACCTTGGGGGAGGCCTATGTCCAGCAGTGGACGTCTTTCGGCTGAAATGATGATGATGATGAATATTGAACTTAATTTTTCTTATGCAGCGCCCATGTGCCTATTTATACGACGCCTATTTTTCACACAACTAATTTATCAATATGTTCGTTACTGCTAACTTCCTAGTCACATTCATCATCTCTTTTTTATTAGCATGTTGCACAGCAACTAATACTCTAGAAAGTAATAAGCTTTTTCGCGTATCAGGCTGATTGCCAAGGGTTTAAGTTATTTCATTAAGCGCAAAATTAAATCCTGCCTAATAGGATTATAAAACGCTTGCGTAATTAGACAAACAATTCCTTTTTACAGTTTAAATTAATCTCAGAGCAACTGTTAAATTTGATGTAATTTTCGTAATCTGTTACAATATTTTATTGTAAGTAGCTATAAATTATAAATCATTTTATTTCTGTAAGTAGATTTGAACAAAAACTTTTACATGTCAATCATGTTTTTAGTCGATGTTTCTTATCTGACAGCTATGAGAAGAAAGGCCGAAACATCGAAATAAGAACAAGATTGGTGCAATTAACAATTTGTAGATATCATAAAGTAGTCATTTAAAACGTATGGGACTTCACGATAGAGTAGATATGGCGTTGTTTTAAACTCTTCACAGTAATTGATAACCGTTTACTTTCATCAATAGCCAAAAGCTACCCCAGCTGATCTAGCAGTAACAACTGCCCTAAAAACAACCTTCTGAACCCTAGAATATTCCGCTATAATTTATTATATATACTACTAGCTTACCGCCCGCGGATATCCCTCGTGAATATCAAATTTTTCTGCGATAAAAGGTAGCCTATGTTCTTTCTCATGGTCTAAAGATTGTCTGTGCCAAATTTCATCAAAATGGGTTGAGAGGTTTAAGCGGGAAAGCGGAACAGACAGATAGACAGAGTTACTTTCGCATTTATAATATTACTAGCTTTCCGCCCGCGGCTTCGCCCGCGTGGAGTTCGGTTATATCGCGCTTTTTAGATTTCCCTGGGGAACATCATATTTTTCCGGGATAAAAGGTAGCCTATGTTCTTTCTCAGGGTCCAAAGATTGTCTGTACCAAATTTCATCAAAATCGGTTGAGAGGTTTAAGCGGGAAAGCGTAACAGACAGACAGACAGACAGAGTTACTTTCGCATTTATAATATTAGTATGGATAGTATGGATTAGACTGTGATATTAGTATGGATATTACGACTCTTAATGCTTAAAGTATATAAAATCTCGCAAAAATGCTACTTTTCGGATATTACTTAATTTATTGGTTAGCTTTCAACCTCGTTACAGAATCATCTCAAGATTCACTCTCACACGTTATAATTATGTTACATGATCCGACAAAAACGTAGTTAATATTTCTCCATCCAACAACGTTTTAGTCGAAATACGACCTCTGTTAGACAGGGCTCCTCTCCATTATTCGCCAAAACTACGGGTTGTATATTATTTTTCTCGTTCATTGTGTCTTGCGGTTCTATTCACTCTCTTCTTTTTTCATGTCGAATCACTGTCATGCCAATCAATATTAACAATTAGGAGCTCTTATTTGGCATTTTAACTAAACGATCGTGAATTGGATTGTATCCTAAAAAATAATTTAATGTCCATCAGATAGATTTTCATTCAAATATTTAGGAAGGTATATTGATTTGAAATGTCGCATGACGTCACGCCGTGGTACAAAATATAATTAGCCCTCACTCCGTAACTTTAATACGCTATATCTCGGTAGTTTTTGGTAATTTCGACAAAATAAAAAATACGGGTCTTAATTTTCTTTATTATCTATAAGACGGACTAATTATTTTTTTGATTTTCGTACCTTGGATACATCCCTGTTTTCAATAATTTTAGTAAATGGTACCCTAATCGCACGTATATAAAAACATTACTGGCCACCCACAACGCTTTCTAATACACGATCCACTTCGATTCAAATTCAGAAACGATTTGGTCCAACTGGCAGTTCTTCGACTAGCATGAGCATCCCACTACCACTTTAGCTTACCAACACGACTTACTTTTAACTTATTCTAGCACTTACACAGTTTAAAAAGTCTATAATGTATCGACACTTTGTTCTTGTACGATAAAAAGTTACATCGTTCTCGTTCGAAACTTTTGAATGATAATACTACTTATTTTAATGGCTCGAGCGAAGCCATAAAATAAACTTTCCATTCAAGTTGATCTGAAACAGATTTGAATAAAAATGTACTGACGGTATACGTAGAATTTGTAGAGATAAGGTTACTCGTAGTTTACAGGAGTTAAAATGACCATCATTAACCTAGTTTTGAAACTACTGAAATTAGCAATTACGAGTACAATGTAGGTTTATTCTGTTTTTATATTAATACACAAAATCCATTTTGTTGATGGTCCTATCGCCGTCAAAACTAAAAGTGTATGGTGTTCGTATAAGAAAGATACCTAGACACAAATAAACTGTTTCGGCAATAAAATATAAACAAATCTAAAAATTTGTAAAATTAGTTTCATCGATTATGTCAATACAACAAAATCTATACTAATAGCTGAATAGTCTGTTTGTTTATTTGTTTGAACGCGCTAATCTCAGGAACTACTAGTACGATTTAAAAAAATCTTTTTGAGCTGGATAGACCATTAATCCAGGAAGGCTTTAAGGTATTTAACATTACGCTGCGACCAATAGGAGTCGCTGGCAGTCGCTAGTAAGGCGTTCTTGCTTTTGCGCTATTTAGGTAAGGCCCATCTCTCATTTCCACATAGGGCTACGAGAACTGCCGATTGTGCCCCACATGACAACACGACATTGTGCCAAGACAAAGATGGGACTGAACGAGCTTGACACCTACGGATAGGCCTGGCCAGCTAGCAAAAGACAGAATTGTGTTGAAGTTCTAAAGATCATAGCACAAAGACTATTCTTAAACCAGTTAAAACCTCTTTAAAATGACTGCCTCGTCGGGATAAAGACGCAACCAGAATTGGTGCTATTAGATTTTCCATTATAAAACTCGCAGTAACCCCGCGCCAACTGGATTTGTACCCAGTTAACAGTAATAAACTTATCCCTTATTATCTTCCTTAACACAGGATAGCAGACGTGATGTGGTTACATTATCTTTTCTTCAATGTTTAAAACAAAACAAAATAACACCTCAAACATAGAGTCCATTTCCCAATTGCTTGGGGAAACTACAAAAATTGTAAAAGGGGTCACATTGTTATCAAAGTCGTCAAGCACAATGACACTTGAGCCCAACCCCACCACAACCCTGCTTGCACGCTATTTAGTTTATTTACTCAAATTTATTGTCGTAATAAAATCATACGACACTTCCTGTAATGGTATAACACGCCTAGATGAAAAATGTTTAAAAGGAAATACTGTTACAATTTTATTTCAAAGCTTTATTAGATGCCGGTGTTGGAGGTATTGTGGCTACAAACTCACTATTCTCTATTTAAGCCCACTATTGTCGACTCATGGATGAATTCCGGCTTTCAAATCTCTACTGGTTCATTTGGTGCAGTGTCTGAGCGATCGACTGCTGAGCCACGTGTCGAGGGTTCGAATCCTGCACGGAACTAATATTTGTATGGCCCGCAGGTAGTTGTTCCAGGTCTGGCTGATTGTGTATGTGAGTTAGTTAATAATAGTTATTTATTATACAAGAGTGCAAAGTTGCTTTTTAACCGCGTGTTCAATTTTGATGACCGAGCAAGCGAAGGATTCTAAAATTGAATCACGAGCGCAGCGAGTGATTAAAAATTAGAATCCTGAGCGTTAGCGAGGGAATCAAAAGGACACGAGGTGAAAAATCTTTGCACTCGAGTGCAACACGTAACTTTTCATTCCACCTCAGCGAGGAAATGACTAAATGCAATAAAAAAATGTTTACAATCACAAGATAGGTACACTTTTATTTCAGTTTAGGTATTAATTACTACATTATGACAGGTAAGTATTACAGAATAATCTTTAAATTATAATAAAATAATACTAAAGTATAATTAAGAAAATTTTAAAGTAACGTTGCAACAGTTATTTATAAAAATTGAGTGTAATATTTTTGTTTGGTACTGTAATATTGGTGTTAGTCACTTGTGTACTGTTTTTCGGTAAACTGTCTGTCATACTTAATAGTTGTACCGATTCATCGGATTCCCTTGGCGTGAATGTTGGAGAGAGAGGGAGATGGTTAGGTGTTTCATAACGGCTTATTTTTGATGTAGAAGGGCCAGTCCAAGTTTCCGATTGAGGCTCTTTCAGTGTAATGGCTCCTACGATGCCTTCACATATTTTAGACTTATTTTGGATGGAATCCTCTATGTATCCCTCTACAACTGCATTGGTCTTCCAGCCTCCGTGGCGCTTAAGGGACAGGAGATCAGCTCCGGAATCAGCCAAAAGTGTGGCTGAAGTTCGTCGGAAACAATGACCCGTGTACAACAGGGGTTCTGGAAGTTCAAGAAATGTTGCTATTTCTCGTGGGATACTGCCAATTTTATTAGTACCCATAGGCTGTCTAACACACTTTCCATTGCGATACTGTAGAAAAAAACGATTGATTGGAGTGTTAGGCGGCCGTAAGGCTTGATATTTCTCAACAATCGTTACGTATTCCTTGCGAATGACAAAGTTGCGGTCTCTTTTTGTCTTTGTATTAGGTAAATTAATTAATAGTAAGTCATCTGAATGTTTCTCAATGTTTTTGACATTAAGTTGTGTTAGTTCATTAGTTCGACATGCTCCGTTTATTCCAATAATAAGAACAACCTGCAATGTAAAGAGTATTGTAGTAGATAAATGAATAAAATTTATATGAACGCATAATTATGCCTATCAACATTTACAAAGTATACTATTTAATTGAGATTAATATATGTACTTAAGTAGATACTGAATGTGCAACTGACTTACTTTTGCCGCCAAATATACGGAATCGGGTGCTTCGTTAAGAAACTTTTCAATATCAGATACTGTGAAAACCTTCGATTTTTTTGGATGATGACCAGATGAGGCTCTTTTTAAAAATGCTACTAATTTAGGATAGGTATCGATATGTATGTCTTTTTTCATCTTTATTGTTGCTTTTAGCATCGAATACGTACTCCATAGAGTGCTTGCTTTCTTGTTCTCGGATAATTCTATAAAATATGCCAGCAAAACGTTTTCTGAGAAAGTTTTGGCTCCTTTTGCTAGTCGCCACGTGTTGAACATATCGTACTGTTTTAAATACTTCTCGCGTGATTGTTGAGGTAGAAAGCTCATTTGCGCATTATTAACAGTTTCAGTCAATTCTGTTGGCGTCAAACAAACTTCCTCGTCGCTAGAATCACTCATTTTAGTTTTTCACTTGTTTTCAAGTTTCTTTTTTTTAATATAAGGTTTAACAATGACGTGAAAAAATGCCGCGTAAAGAACCGCGTACAAAGAAAATTGAAAAAAGAACACCAAGAAGGTTCCGAGTCTGAGTTTTTAACAAATTAAAAAAAAGTTGTATGATATATTCGGCACCATAGAGGTAACAGTAAATAGGTTTAATGTTTTTTTTTAATTTACAAACTTAGTGCACACGATGTTCTAAATTCAATTTACTTTATCCTCTAGAGAATAAAAACGGCTTTTCCAGTCAGATATTGAAGATTAAAAATACAAATAAATTTGAAACCTGTTGTTTTAAATCAAAATAGTAGTCGTCATGTATAAATAAATTTCGACGTTGCCGTCTTTCATGTTCGCCTGTACAGTGTGTTTCTTTTACATGTCAATTTAAAATTCTTATTGAATATTTTCATATTGGAAAAAATTTTAAAACATTTTTGTTTTCGAATGGAAATATTTTTTTTAGCATGTATGTATGCTATACTATTTCGGGTTAACGGGAACGCCCTCTGTTAGTTAACATACTGTAGAACCACACTAATATTATACAGACGAAAGTTTCTGCATGTGTGTGTGTGTGTGTTTGTATATTTGTTAATTCTTCACGCGCTAACGGCTGCAGCATTTTTTATAAAATTGTGTCAACATGATGGTTTATAGCCAGAATGAAAATTTTGTATACTTTTTAATTATCGATATGGACAAGGGACTTGAGCGTGTGAACGCGCGGGTGCATTTAGGATACGGTTAGGTATCCGAAAACCTGCTACTGAAATACGCTCAATATAAAATTCCTACTTGTTAAAATCATCGTCATCAGCCTCCACTCGTCCGCTGTTGGACATAGGCCTCTTCCATGACGCGCCAACAAGCTCGATCCTGGGTAGTTCCAGTTCTCCGCCAGCCACTACCAGCCACCTTTTTGATGTCGTCGCTCCATCTCGCCCAAAGGCGTCCTACGCTACGTTTGCTGAGACGCGGTCTCCACTCGAGGACTCGTTTAACCCATCGGTTGTCAGGGGTTAAACTATGACTTGTTAAAACACTATTTAAATATTCACGCTGATTCTGTTGTTCGCAAACTAAACTAATTTAAGGTTAACTGCATCTTTTTCCCCCTAATTCATTAAGAAAAGGATAGAAGATAACATTTTAATTTAATCCTGTCAAATTAAGATATTTCATAGAGACTTTAATAGCGATATTTTTTTTTACATATTGTAAACCAGCGCTTGACCGCAATCCTGCCTGATGGTAAGCAGTGACGCAATCATTGATGGTAAAGAGCACTAGTTTATTAAGAGCCTATTCACTCTAGCCTTGAAGACACTCAAATTGTAGTCCGACGGAAACACCGCCGCTGGCAAATTGTTCCAGTCCCTCCATGTACGCGGTATAAAGGAGGAGGCGAAACGCTTCGTCCGGATCGTAGTGGTGTTAACAACGTAAGGGTGGAGACCAGCCGTACGACGGGTCGTCCGCTGGTGGAACGGAGATGGGGGAATTAAATCATGCAATTCCCTCGCACACTCCCCGAAATGCATCCTATAGAACATCGAAAGTCTGGCTACTCTACGCCTGTGCTCTAGGCTTTGGAGACCAACTCAGTTAGATCAGGGTCACCAATCAACCTCTTTGCACGTCTCTCCAGTGAATCCAAAGTGGCCAGGTGACACTTGGCAGCACCAGCCCAAATATGGCTGCAGTACTCCACACACGAACGGACCTGTGCTTTGTATAACATTAGAAGCTGCCCAGGTGTGAAGTACTGCCGGACCTTTGCGATAACGCCAAGTTTCCTGGCAGCCACCTTGGCCTTGGACTCAATGAACCGCCCAAAGTTAAGGTTCGAGGAAATCTCAACTCCCAAAAGCTGAAGGCGGTCGGAACACTCCAAGGACACATTTCGAAAAGTAGGAGCCAATGTGAACGGGCTCCTTTTGGCGGTGAAAAGGCACGCCTGTGTTTTGGCGGCATTGAATGCTACAAGATTGGCATTGCGATTATAAACATGGCGACCGAAAATACATCATTTTACGTCAGGCGCGGACTAATCTAACAGGTCTAAACTAACATATGTATTATCCTCTGTCCTTTTTTTAATGAAATATAAAGAAAATGATGCACTGAACTAGAATGTACTTTAGTTTTTTTTTTTTTTTTTTTTTCTCCTTTGGCAAGTCGCTATTTGCGTTGTACTTTAGTTTGTGAAGAAGGGAATCGGGGCCATTCTGATACTAATAAATTTAATTCATATTTCGAGTGATCTAATACCATCAAAACCATCAGATTTTTTCTTATACAATATGTAAAGAAAACCCTGTCCGATCCGTGAAGGTATTGATAGGTATCGATAACTGATTCTACTAATGCCAACAAAGCCGAGCTAAACTTAAAAAAAAAAATCCCCCTTAAAAAATAAATATTATTTCGCAAAAAGAGGTAACTTAAAACATGTGAGGTAGGCCATACATGCGCGGTCGAAGAGGGGCAGGGCACGCGGCACGCGGTCGCATCGCTATTCGCTCAGAATTATACCGACAAAAATAATGTTGTCACTTTTTAAAAATTACCAAATTTTAGGGAAGTTGGAATTAATTCGCGGGAAAATAAGATTATTTCAAAATTCACTAGTATTGTTACCATGATGATTATGTAAAATTTCATATGTTATTTGGTCATGTGTTTACCTAACCTTTATTATCCTTACGGGTCGGACAGGGTTTTCTTAACATATTGTATAATAATACTATGTCATTGATATAATATTAAACAGATATGATATCTTCTTCTTCTTCTCTTCTTCAGCCTATAGATGTCCACTGCTGGACAAAGGCCTCCCCAAGGCTTTCCACGATGACCGTTCTTGTGCTGCCCGCATCCATCGGCATCCCGCGACCTTCACCAGGTCATCGGTCCACCTTGTTGGAGGCCTCCATACGCTGCGTCTTCCAGTACGTGGCCGCCACTCCAGAACCTTACTGCTCCATCGGCCATCGGTTCTACGAGCAATGTGCCCTGCCCACTGCCACTTAAGTTTAGCGACTCGCAGAGCTATGTCGGTGACTTTGGTTCTTCTGCGGATCTCCTCATTTCTGATTCGATCACGCAGAGAAACTCCTAGCATAGCTCTTTCCATTGCTCCATTGCCATTGATATGATATGCTCTAACAAATTAACCAAAATAAATGTGCTGATCGGAGCAGCAGCACACACATGCAATTTTTTTATTCTGCGTACATTTCACACGTTGGCACAGTGTGAGTGAGATGGGGCGCAATCTAAAGCATAGAGAAGAAAAAGATGGCTAGTGTTTGTCGTTTGCGCTTAAATAGAATCGACGAAAACTAAAGCGACTTGCTGGACTTACCTCCTTTTGTACGCTTCATTTTCAGTGCGATAATGACGTATCTACCTTAGTTTAATATTAATCAATTTACTATATAGTGATGACTTACGGAACGGAAACGTGGTCGCTCACAATGGGCCTCATACGAAGGCACACAAAGGGCAATAGAAAGAGCTATGCTCGGAGTTTCTCTGCGTGATCGAATCAGAAATGAGGAGATCCGCAGAAGAACCAAAGTCACCGACATAGCTCTGCGAGTCGCTAAACTTAAGTGGCAGTGGGCAGGGCACATTGCTCGTAGAACCGATGGCCTTGGGGCAGTAAGGTACTGGTGTGGCGGCCACGTACTGGAAGACGCAGCGTAGGGAGGCCTCCAACAAGGTGGACCGATGACCTGGTGAAAGTCGCGGGAAGCCGATGGATGCAGACAGCACAAGACCGGTCAGCGTGGAAAGCCTTCGGGGAGGCCTTTGTCCAGCAGTGGACATCTATAGGCTGAAGAAGAAGAATAATACTAGCTGCTGTCCGCGACTTCGTCCGCGTGAACTTCAGTCTACAGGAGCTCAGTTGATATAAAATAAGCGCCTGTTAAAATAATGGGAGCAATATGTACGCCCGCGTTCACTCCCGTTTTCGCAACATTTTTGTTACTGCTCTGCTCCTATTGGTCATAGCGGGATGTTATATATCCTATGTCCTTTCTCAGGCTCTAGACTATCTGTGTACCAAATTTTATTACAATCGGTTCAGTAGTTTTGGTGTGAAAGCCGGACAGACATACAGACAGACAGAGATACTTTCGCATTCATAATATTGTTGGGTTATGATGAAAAAGTAATTACCCAGGAGATGTTTTAATGAATTTATTTATTAGACGACACCATCGTTCACATGACAACCAGAAGTAAGTGACACACACAGACAATATAGAGAATTATAAAAATATCTAATTACAATCCTCTTTGGTTTGATATTGGCGAAGTTTACATCTCCAACACTAGGCCTTAAACTAAGACAATATCAGTTACCTAACCTTCTAAGTTCTAGGCCTTAATCCAAAGAACACACTATATTGAAAATTAAACAATCATGAAACCTAAGTTACATGTAGGCTCCACTTCCACAAGTCTAATTAAAACAACTCTGTTATACATAGTGCCTCTGACATAAATATTATATAAACAGTACAATAAAAATAGTTTACAGCAGATAAATAAAACACGTAACAAAGAACCTATACTGTTATGTACACATAATCAAAGCGCAACCTATATCCTAGCTTATGTTTAGCATCTTGGATATACACTTCATATGTTTATCTTTACATAACGACTTCGTTAGTACATCTGCCACCATTTCTTCAGTACTTACATAACTAACACTTACAACATTTTTGTTAATTAAATCTTTGACAAAATGATGTCTTATATCTATGTGTTTTGTTCTAGAATGGGATAGAGTGTTACAACAAATCTTTTGAGCTGACTGATTGTCATTGAATAAACTTATGCTACATTCAACACCAGTACACTCCCGAATAAACGTTTGTAAAAACAAACCCTCCTTGCAAGAGTCAGAGATTGCCATGTACTCAGCCTCTGCACTAGACAAGGCTACCGTTCGCTGTTTACGACACTCCCAAGATATAATAGATTTATTAAGAGAAAAACAGTAACCCGTGTATGACCTGCGATCTGACTGATCTCCACCCCAGTCGGCATCTGTATATCCCACTAACTCTAGATTACCCTTTTCAAAAGACAAATGATACCCAGAAGTCCCTTTTAAATACCGCAGTACCCTTTTTGCTGCTTTCCAGTGGCTTTCTGAATTACAATTGTTAAATTGACTGAGGTAGCATACACTATGAGCAATATCAGGCCTGGAACAGACTGCCAAATACATTAAATAACCTATAATACTTCTATAGTTGTTATTATAGTCATTATCTTCTGACTTTTCTAATTTCAAACCAACCTCCATTGGAGTCTGACATGGTTTACAATCTGACATATTAAATTTATCTAAAATTTTCTTAATATAAGACGACTGATCCAAAGTAAACTTTCCATCTAAATTTCTGGTAATTTTCATACCTAAAATGTGATTACTTGGACACAAGTCATTCATCTTAAATTCATCCTTAAGCTGTTTCTTAAAAATGTCTCGTTTTCGAGAATTCTTAATCGAGAACAACAATATGTCATCTACATATAAAGCAATGAAAACTATTTCTCCATCTTGATTATAGACATAAACACATTGTTCAGAAGACAACCTTCGAAAACCTAATTTATTGACTAAAACATTGTTTATCTTTTCATACCAAGCTTTTGCTGCCTGTTTTAGACCATAAATTGCTTTATGTAACAAATAAACTTTTTCCCTGTTTTTCCTATCAATAAAGCCTTCAGGTTGCTCCATATAAACAATTTCTGTTAAGTCACCGTTTAAAAATGCCGTTTTGACATCAAGATGTTCTATCACCATATCATACTGAGCAGCTAAGGCCAATAAAATCCTAATAGTTGAGTATCTAACAACCGGTGAAAATGTCTCATAGTAGTCTACCCCATACCTTTGCGTAAACCCTTTTGCTACGAGGCGAGCTTTATAACGTAATAATTCATTATTTAAATCCCTCTTTTTAGTAAAGATCCATTTACACTTTACAGCTTTATGCCCTTTAGGAAGATCTACTAATGACCAACACTTATTTTGTATAAACGAATCATACTCATCTATCATTGCCTTACGCCAGTGTGCAGCTTCACCACTACTCAATGCCTGCTCTGCCGTGACTGGAAAGTCATCGTCCCCCGTAGTCCCCACGAGCCCCGCAAACTCGACGGATTGATCAGCATCTTCAAATGTCATTGCTGACTCATCAGAATCAATGCTGGAGGAACCTGGAATATATGTAGGATCGGATGAGTGGTCTGTGACCTGAAAATCATCGGTTTCATTCAGACTAAATACAGTTTGCCTGCGAAGATTTCTGTCACCCGACATTTCATCACTCAACGGGACAGATGTGTCCAGCGACTGCTCTCCTGACTCACCAGGAGTCACTGAAGTATTCAACGGTATAGTACTATTTTCCATTGGTATTATACCAATACTGTCAGATACCACTTTATCACCATTTGACACATTTTTGTTTATGAAACTATTCTCGAGAAATACGACGTGCCTAGCCTTTATGCAAGTCTTAGGACAAGAAGGATCTACTAATCTGTAGCCCTTACTAGTATCACAGTATCCTACAAATACATACTTCTTACTTCTCGGATCTAGTTTCCTACACTTATCAGACACAGCGTATGCCAGACAACCAAAGACACGTAAGTGTGCTACGTTTGTCTTCTTTGAAGTCCACGCTTCCTCTGGAGTTAGTCCCATGACGGCTTTGGTGGGTGAGCGATTCTTGAGGTACACGGCTGTGTTTGCCGCCTCAGCCCAAAAATGTTTTTCAAGCCCTGAGTCCTGCAGCATGCACCTAACCTTATCCATGATACATCTGTGGCCTCGCTCAGCAACTCCGTTCTGTGAACTGCATTTGGGTATTGTAGTTTCATGTTTTACCCCACAGTTTTCTAGATACTCTTGAAAAACATGATTGACATATTCACCCCCATTGTCACTCCTAAGGACCTTTAGTTTCTTTCCCGTCTGATTCTCGGCTAAAGCCTTAAATAATTTAAATTTTTCAAAAACCTGAACTTTCCTTTTTAGAAAATAAATAAATGTTTTTCTAGAAAAATCATCTATAAAAGTTACAAAATAACGCATCCCACCTAGCGATGGTACCTGCATAGGTCCACATACATCCGTATGTACAAGCCCTAATAGCTCCTTTGACCTACTATAACTTTTCTTAGAGAACGGCAGCTTAGGTTGTTTGCCCTCAATACATGGAACACAAGGATTAAAAGTAGAAACATCATAATCCATACCTGTGACTAATCCATTCTTCATTAGGTTCATACTTCTGGAGTTGAGATGTGCCAGTCTCCGATGCCAAATCTCCTGACTTACTTTATGTCCGATGCCCCATGCCGCCTCAAGACCACCTTGTAAGCCAGCATCCGGTTCCCCATCCACACAGAAAGAAGTCATGGCCCTCTCTGACTAGACTAGGGTTGCTGAGATCGCTTTTTGGGGTGAAATTGAAGGAGATGGAAGGCATGCAGGCGTACATAACGAGAGTCACAGAGTTAGCACAACAATTGGCTGATATTGGTTCACCTTTAGATGATGAGTTTGTTGCTGTCATTTTATTAAGTGGGCTAACAAGCGATTTTGACCCACTAATAATGGCTCCAGAAAATTCTGACAGTAAGTTGACCAGTGAAGTCGTGAAGTCTAAACTGATGCTGGAACAGTTGCGTAGGGATGACAAAGAGGTACCAGATGTGAGCGCATTGGCTACAAAGAAAGTGTACAAGTGCTTCAGATGCAAGAAGGCAGGCAATTTCAATTTCTTTCACAATTTCACCCCAAAAAGCGATCTCAGCAACCCTAGTCTTCTGCATAGGCCCCTATCTTCATAAGCTTTTTGCAAACATGTCCAAGCTTCATAAGCAGTTTTAGCGTTGCGCACATGCTGCAAAGCAGACGGTCCAACAGACAGACAAATTTTCGCGAGTGCCTTTTGTTTCTTACGTTCATCTTTGCAATCTTCCGATTCAATGGTTTCGTACAGGTCTTCGTGTATTAGGATCATCTTCATAATAAATTTCCAATTATTATAATCCTCCATCCGTTTTAATTTGTCTATTGGAATGCCCACTGAAGATCCTGAAACCCCTGAAGCCATTTTGTTGAAAAACGTAACTGACGTGTAATTTTGAAATAATACTTATTTCCACCAAAACACGCGAAAATAATAATTTCGACGCGAGACTAACGTCCTGGGCCCATAACCTGTTGGGTTATGATGGAAAAAGTAATTACCCAGGAGATGTTTTAATGAATTTATTTATTAGACGACACCATCGTTCACATGACAACCAGAAGTAAGTGACACACACAGACAATATAGAGAATTATAAAAATATCTAATTACAATCCTCTTTGGTTTGATATTGGCGAAGTTTACATCTCCAACAAATATTAGTATGGATTATATTATCAAAAAACTTAGTATAATCGTTCTTTAAGACTACAAGCTGGTAGGAAAGAGAATTTTTGCCCGGGCTATAGACTTTATTTCAATGTAGGTACATACATATTTCTAGAAGTTAAGATCGCTCAATAAAAGTTTATTGCTCAAACATTCGTCGTGTTTTTGCTTAGAATAGTACTTGTTCGGATGCCAGCAGACATATACTGGGATGAGGCACTTTATACAGCATTTTATTTATGCAGTAAAATGTTAATTAATCAAACAAGGCCATCTTTTGTCATATTTTTTGAGAAGAGCATATTTCATTAGAAACGTATATTACGATAAAGTTAAGAATATACTTTGACTAGCGGCCGTCAGCGACTTCGTTCGCGTGGAGTTAGTTATGCTCCGCTCCTATTGGTCGCAGCGTGATGTTATATTGCCTAAAGCCTACCTTAATTAAAAGGCTATCCAACGCAAAAATAATATTACCAATCGGACCCGTGGTTCCTGAGATTAGCGCGTTCAAACCAACAAACAAACAAACTCTTCAGCTTTATATATTAGTATAGATACCGACTACAACTTACTACAATATTAAAGATCAAAATCATCAGTCAACTGTGGTCCCCACGTAATTAATGATTTGGCATATCTTTCAAAATCTCCATCTTTTTTGTATGCCTAAAAACTCACCTCCAAAGTACGTGTAGTTGGAGTTCTTTTTATTAAAGTTTACAAAATTCTAGCTCGATGGCAATCGATATAACTAAACTATGGCGATTTGTCGTGCAATTCCAATATCGAGCTTATAACAGGGAATTTTGCAACCCAATTACACTTTTTGCTTCACGGGACCTCAAAGTCCCTAGTCGTACTTGCTGCCATTTTCTTTTTGTGGATAACTATTGGAACAAATTAAAGACTTTTATAAAACGGTCCATTGAAAAATAATTATGTACTTAAGGCGGAATAAAAGTTTCACTACTGTCGATATTGCAAATAATCGAAACTCAGATTCTAGACCGATTTGAATTTGCAACATTTTGCTGTAAAACTTGATAAAAGGTGTACGAAACGTGGATATCTTGCTTATTATTAGCAATTATCTACAGCGTATTAGAATATTAGCCGTATTAATTGAAGATATTAATCTGGAAACTCCGTGCTGGCAACACCGAAACGATTCAAGACGTGTGATTTTCTTAAGGAAATCTGTCAGGGATAAGTAATGGCAAGCCTTTCTTCTTAATTTATACAGTCGAGTTCGAAGTGTTCGAACGGATAGTTTAATCAGTATTTTATATTTTTGGTACAGACGACTGCACATCAAGCTAATACAATCTGTCAGATTTCTTTATCCGATTTTCAACTTCATCTCTAAAGCATTAAGACTCAAGGTTGATTGGGAATATCTGACAGTTTCGGGTAGCTTGACCTGCTGTCGTCCGTATATCTGTATTAAAATAATAAATTATCAGAATTGTTGTATAAAGTAATAGATACACTGGAGTGAAGCAGTTGAACAGCTGAGTTTTCCAATGATAGATAACTTTAATCAAATAATTCTACCACAAAATTGTCAATTTTTAATGAGCCAAATATCAAACTTGTTTCTCGAATAAGTCATCAGATGTTTATAAAAATCAGCCCTAAGAAATCTGAAGGCCAATAATCTCGTAATTAAAACTATTAATGTCAAAAACTTGTCAAAAATGTAGACAAAATTCAGATATTTTTACGGTATGTTCCTAAAATTACGAAAATTGCTGCTCAGATAAATACTTGCTAAAGAAAATTTGACACGAAAACTTTGGCGACCAATTTAAGGTCGCAACGTTTTTAAATCTACGCACATACTACCACTAAGTGTTGCCTTAACATCTGCAATACTGCATACGAATTTACATATATTACTCTGTGGGTTCTGACTAAATCCCCTTTCCAAACCTATGCGCATACTTCTGTCCGACGCCGACGCCCGTGCTTTGCATTGTGATTCTAAAATTTTGTTGATTACGTAATCCTTTTAGAAATCTACTCCTTCTGAGATTAGGTCAGACTATCCTTAGTTCGTGGAAACATTGATGACCATAAGATGTTTATTTTGTTAACTACGGTTACGTCATCCATCGCTTATCAGAAAGATTTCCACTCCTGTCCTTCTCGGTAGCAACCGAGGGTAATGGGATAGATGGTGATTGTTATGTGAATCATAATAAATTATACAAAGATATTATATTTCATAATATAAAGCCAGATACAGGCTAGCAGGTTTTTGCGGCCGAAAATCTTATCAAGATCTTTCATGAGGTTGAACACAGTTCTAAGAAAGCATAAAGGCAAGCCGTGCATAACAATGGTTAAGTAATTGTAACCTATATCGCATTTAGTCATACAATAAAATCTACATTATTATATGGTGATTCTAGTAAGAGTAACGTTATCCTGGTTAGTTAAATATTACATAATCAGAGCCGTAGAACGTATCGATGAGAGTGATCCGTATGTAGTGTCTTTCTGTCTGTAACGGAGAAGTTTCGTAACGCTCATTAGAACAACAAAGTGGCGTGCCATGATTAATTTATCTTAGCAGCAATCTGCGCGGGCGCTTACAGAAGCACACATTAAGGTGCCGTCAGTTCAAACCATTTCAATCGCCAATGCATTTGTAATTACAATCTCATTTCAACTTGTAGGTAATGCCTGCACGTTCATTAAATGTTTACATAATCAAGTGATTTCTACCATGTGATATCCTATATATACATATATATATATATATAATCCTGACATACATAGATCTTAGATACTAAATAGGTACTTTATAAAAACCCTGAAAAAATGAAGTAAAGAAAAATTCTCATTCTAAATCTTATAATTTTACTGTCTTACTGCAAAATTTTCACACTTATAACACACTTATACCAACTAGCTTTCCGCCCGCGGCTTCGCCCGCGTGGAGTTCGGTTATATCGGGCTTTTTAGATTTCCCTCGGGAACATAAAAATTTTCCGGGATAAAAGGTATATAAGGTAAGCCAATGTTCTTTCTTAGGGTCTAAAGATTGTCTATGCCAAATTTCATCAAAATCGGTTGAGAGGTTTTGGCAGGAAAGCGTAACAGACAAACAGACAGACAGACAGATAGACAGACAGACAGACAGAGTTACTTTCGCATTTATAATATTAGTATGGATTCTTACAACACAGCTCAAAGCTGAAGCTGTATTTATCTGTAGCAGACACGGATTTAAAAATACCATCAGGTAGCAAATCCACTTTCGCTCTCTTCTGAACCTGCGGGCCGGCCGTGTACCTGCAGTTTACTACGTTTCACTAAACGCGAAACGTGAGGCACATACTCACAGACTGCGTGAAAATAAGGCCACAATTACAACCCGCACATAGTACCGCCTAATGAGTGCTGTACAAGAGATAAAAAACATAAAATTAAGAACACTAACTCTCTCGAAACGCCTAATTTTTTATATAAGAATGTGTTGGTTGCCGCTGATGCTCACTCGTATTCGACCTCATTCCGATATGACACGCCATTACATTAATGACTGGTGTTAACATCTTCAAAGCATTGCGAGACCTTGTTTTCAATAGAATATGACCTTCGAAGGTCGCCTCCAAATCATGCGCCGCTTTTCTTCGAACGTTACGCGATACGACTCTCACCAATCATCTAAATTCTAAACATACTCGGCGGTATAAATCCATAAGTTGATCCATCACTATCCTATCCCTAACCAGTTGTTACACCATAAATGCTTCTTAAGAATTATATTATCGTAGCCGACGTTCACTAAGTGACGTCACCGGTGAGTGGTCGCCATACTTCTGGTTATATCCGAACAAATAATGAAATAAAGATGATCCGAATTTAGTATTACCTACCTCATTTTTCGCCTATAAGAGTATAGTTTTGGTATTAATGCCCATAACAACAAAAAAGGCGTTTTACAATGGGTGTTGTGATTTTATATACAATTGAAAATTCAAAAGTGGGGTAACAGGTAACCAAAAGTCAACGTAACCAACCACAAACCGTGCGACCTGAATGACAAATAAATTAAAAGAAAGCCAATGCATACAGTTTTACTGATAGCATGTGGTTTGCAAAAGATGCACGACCATCGAAAATGACAAAATGTCTGCGTCATTACAACTATATTGCAGTATTTTAGGTTAAACAACTAGCTATGTACCTACTGTGACAATCACATCTAATAAACGAAATATACTACTTCATTAATTACTGCCCTATATATTATATCCTAACATTTATGTTTATAGGTCAATTATTTAGATCAAACATAAATGGTAATTTTTCCAACAACTTATCCTGTAACCCTTCACTGCTACATAAATATTTGTTTACTAGCGGCCGCCTGCGACTTCGTTTGCGTGGAGTTAGGTATTTAACCCTATACTTCGCAGAGATTTTTTTTTCGTTTTTTTTTTAAACATTTTAACTTCAAAAGGGTCGGTTTCTATAAATACATTACGAGTAAACACTTCTAGATTATAATTTACAGCAACCATTTTTAAATGTGCAAACTACCAATGTAACTTTTGTACTGTAAGTTATATGTAGGTACCTTCTAAGTACCTATATCTTGGACACCAATGACTGAAGGTGAAGGAAAACATCTTGAGGAGACTTGGACTTAAGTCTGAAATCGCCAACCCGCATTGAGCAAGCGTGGTGATTACGCTCAATCCTTCTCTGTATGAGAGGAGATCTGTGCCCAGCAGTGGGTCGATAATTGGTTGATGATGATGATGATAGGTAAAAAATATATATTAATATAAATTTGCTTTACAGAAATAGATATTCTTGTAACGCTTTTCATTACTCGGGAGTTAATAGGGACACCAAGATCCTCACAGATGTTGTCAACACGCCAGGAGACTTAGTAGGCTTCTGAAAGGTGGTGGGCTGGTTAGAATAACCACCAACGGCCACCATGGCCCATGTATAATGGTCCATGGTCCATGCGATGGTGGTGATGGTGGTATTTGAAGGACTTAGTGCAGAAATCAGACCCGTAACAGAGAATATAGAACTCAGGAGAAAGTACCTTGGGTCAGGGTTGCGGATTGGTTAAAACAGAAACCGTGGCCCTTGCCGTCGCACAGGCAAGTGAAGAAACACGGGTGGGTTTTAGTCAGTAGAAATCTGACACGCCCCTCCGCTCACAGGAGAAAGTACCTTAAAATAAATCTTAGCGAAAATGTCACAGTGCTATTGACATTTTTTTTAATAAATAATCAAATGCTACAGGATAAATTAAAACGGCTTTGAATCCAAATTAATAAATAGATACCATTTTCGTTGTACCCCAGAACATTCCCGTAAGATTCAGCCGTGCTGCCGCAGCGACTGGCGACGTTGCTGACATAGTATGATTAATGGCTCAGAATCAAGAGAGTTACAGTAAACTCAACCTAAATAACTTATAAAATGGAATATCTACTTTTAGTATATCATCACTACTATCGTGAAGGCTTTCGTTAAAGAGCATAATCTATACTAATATACAGTATGTTAACTAACAGAGGGCGTTCCCGTTAACCCGAAATAGTATAGCATACATACATGCTAAAAAAAATATTTCCATTCGAAAACAAAACGTTTTAAAATTTTTTCCAATATGAAAATATTCAATAAAAATTTTAAATTGACATGTAAAAGAAACACACTGTACACGCGAACATGAAAGACGGCAACGTCGCAATTTATTTATACATGACGACTACTATTTTGGTTTAAAACAGGAGGTTTCAAATTTATTTCCAATTAGATTTTTTCTTTATTTGGATTTTTTTATGCTTATTTTTCTATGCTGATAATTTTATTTTAATCTATTAATGATATATATTAACGAGTTTAAAGGAACGCCCTCTGTTATTTAACATACTGTATAAAGCTGAAGAGTTTATTTGTTTGTTTGTTTGAACGCGCTAATCTCAGGAACTACTGGTCTTATTTAAAAAAATTCTTGTTGCGTTGGATAGCCCATTAATCCAGGAAGGTCTTTATAACATCACGCTGCGACCAATAAGAGCGGAGCATAACTAACTCAACGCGAATGAAGTCGCTGGCGGCCGCTAGTAACTTATAAAATAGAATATATACTTTTAGTATATGACTCCTATCGTGAAGGCTTTCGTTAAAAAGCATAAAATTAATATATTTTGCAGGTAAATGCCATTAACATGCTATCTATCGACGCGGCAAGACTCGCTAAACACTTCACCAAAGACATGTTCCGAGGGAATGATAAATGGAAACCTTTGTATACTCATCATCGGTTCTTTCACACGTTTACGTAACGGACTCGCATCCTCCTTACACCCTATTCCAAGAATTAGAAGGAACAGGGACGGAATAATCTGCGAAGGGTCTGTCGGTGTTGAATAATTTATTTAACGTCCAGGATAACCCACGTAGACGGGCCATTCTACTGGACCGGCCGCCGGACGCCGTACGCCGGAAAGCGCGGACACATTACTGCCTCTCATCTCACGCAATAAAAGCAACTGAAAATCGAATTTAGTGAAACCAGAACGGGTTTTACTAAATTCGATTTTCAGTTGCTTTTATTGCGCAACTAGCTATATACCTACTGAGGCAATAACATGTAATAAACGAAATATACTACTTCATTAATTACTGCCCGTAACATTTATGTTTATAGGTCAATTATTTAGATCAAGAATATGGTCATTTTTCCAACAACTTATCCTGTAACCCTTCTCTGCTATGTAAATATTTGTTATTATGCTTTACTGAAATGGATATTCTTGTAACGCTTTTGATTACTCGGGAGTTAATAGAAACACCAAGATCTTCAAAGATGTTGTCAACGTGCCAGGAGACTGGGCTAATTGGAATAACCACCAACGGCCACCATGGCCCATGCACAATTTGCTGCTAGAATTTAATTTATCTTTAGGAAGAGATCGTAATGATTGATCCGCGGATATTACGTTGTAGAAATAAGTCAAACCACTCTTTGGAAGCGTACCAAAAGTTGAGCAGTGAAATGGTTTCCGTGAAGCAACATTACTTTGATACAAGTACACAATAATATCGAAAATTCTGAGCAACTCGATCGCGCCCTAATAAATTATCTTCTGAATTTATTATCCGTCTTTGGTGAACTTATTTTCAGGCTTTGTTTCTTCGGGAATTCCGCTTCAGTTGTTGTTTAAGTTTCTTATTTGTCCACAAAAATAATTACAAGACTTACATATATTTATTTCTATTGAATGTTATGTGTTTTTGGTAAAATTTATTTTCTTCTTCATGAAAATAATTTATTTATATATGAAATGATTTTTTCATGATGAAACGTATGTTATAATTATTTCTAAAAATAGATATGCTGTATAACTCCTTGATCATTACAATCCATCTTATTCAGAAACGTTATTTAAAGTTAACTAGTGATTATATAACCATATAGGAGATGTTTCAGAAATGTATGGAGCCTGGGCCAGCACATTGTACACTTAATGCTAGGTATAGTTACGCTATAGTAACTGTTTTTAATTTTAATGTCCTATATTTTGGCTTAGTTTTTATACATATTCAATTTAACTCGGCCAAGGAGTGCAACACAACTACTAATAAATATGGTGGGACTCAGCAATAAGCGAAATAAGACTTTGACAGTGCCATTTGATTGACGTGTCATGTATCTAAGGCTATCGTATCTATATTATCTACCATATGACTGCGAAAAAAACAAAACATGAATTCCGAACATACGGCCCATTAAATAAACACAATCAACTCAAATCAAAACTCGACACGAACACAACCGGAAAATAGAACTGTCAAAGTCGCCAATCAAACGTCATAAAAATTGTCATGGTTACCTTTAAAAAGGGTTATCTCACTAAAAATAATTAATTGTTATATACCTACTTGTATTTTTATTCAAATTAATTTAGTAGTATTTTTATGTAAATCTATTATTTATTTCCTTTTTTTCTATATACTGTACATAGTGGTGGCCCAAAATGAAACATCTCCTTTTTGGCTATTTAACTTTAATCATCGTTTATGAATATACACCAGTGTTTAAGAGGTGTATTCATAAACGATGATTAAAGTCTGAGTAAAAAGAATGTCGTGGTGGCCTAGTGGTTAAAACACCAGCCTCTCAAGTATGCGTGCGCGGGTTCGATTCCAGGTCAGGCAAGTACCAATGTAACTTTTCTAAAGTTATATGTACTTTCTAAGTATATCTTGGACACCAATGACCGAAGGTGAAGGAAAACATCTTGAGGAAACCTGGACTTTAAGTCTGAAATCGCCAACCCGCATTGAGCAAGTGTGGTGCTTACGCTCAATCCTTCTCTGTATGAGAGGAAACCTGTGCCCAGCAGTGGGACGATAAAAAAAAAGGTTGATGATGATGATTAATTTTAAGTGACGTTAAAAGGTCAAAATATATCTATGGTTATAGAATCGCTAATCACTAGTTAACTTTAAATAACATTTATTAATAAGGAGGTTTATGTACAGTAAGAACTAAAAACACATATTAATACTTTGCAGTATTTTTACGAGCAATAATACAATTAAAAATCATTTACAGTACGCTTAACGACTACATTCGATATTGTGAAACAGCACTGGAACGTGAAAGGTAAAACACCTCATTTTTTAAGTAGTCATTGTCCAAAACTGCCTACATAATCGGCCCGTAATGTTTCCACTGCTGAGACAGACATCTCAGTGAGAGGTAGTGGGCCGTAATCCACTACGTGGTAGGCCCCTGAAGGTTTATAGTACCATCAACATCACAGCGTTAATCCCAGTCACATCCGAAGCCTTTTTTTCAGCTTTTGGAGTCTGGGGTCCGCTTTACCAGTCCAACTGCTGAAATGGCTAAACTTCGACATTTTCCGTGAAGCGACTGCCGTCTGACCTCCACAACCCGAAGGCGACATCGAAGCATTGCAGTTAGACCAATTGTTGGACTTTTGAGGGCTCCAACAACCCGTAACGACTGCCACTAGATGTTTGTATGGCAACCGGGACAAACGGCTTAACGTGCTTTCCGAGGCACGACCAGATCAGTGCAAGTATTCATATTCGCATGAATATGAATACTACCCGCACAGTGCAAGTATTTGTATGCATATACAAATACTTGCACTGTGCGGGGATAGAAACCGCGCCACCTTGCGCAGCGGCCGCGTCCGCTACCGCTACGCCACGGAGGCTGTCCTGAAGGTTTTTAGTACCACATGTCCTTAAATTTTATCGGTATCCTTACAATGTCTACCTTCGTCGCTTTAATAGCATCTGTGATGTAATAACTTACACAAAGTAAAGCGCTAACTGGACTCAAACTTACAAAGTACCCCCCTTATTCATAACCGCTGCTTAAAGTTAACTAGTGATTAGCGATTCTTTATCCATACATTTTTGACCTTTTAACGTCACTTAACTTTAATCATCGTTTATGAATAATCCCCTTAAACACTGAGGTGTTTATTCATAAAGGATGATTTAAGTGATGTTAAAAGGTCAAAAATTGATGGTTAAAGATAACTTTAAGCAGCGTTTCGCTTCTTTCGCTTCGTTTCGCTTCTTTCGCTTCGTTTCGCTTCTTATTTTATAGCGCGTACATCGAGGGACTGGAACAATCATCGGCGGCGGTGTTTCCGTCACTCTACAAATTGATTGTATTCAAGGCTAGAGTGAATAGGCTCTTAATAAACTAGCGCGCTTTACCATCAACGATCGCTCCACTGCTTACCATCAGGCGGGACCGAGGGATTGCGGTCAAGCGCTAGTTTATCCATACTAATATTATAAATGCGAAAGTATCTCTGTCTGTCTGTCTGTCCGGCTTTCACGCCAAAACTACTGAACCGATTGTAATGAAATTTGGTAGCAATACAGCTAGTCTAGAGCCTGAGAAAGGACATAGGCTATTAAACATCTCGCTAAGACCAATAGGAACAGAGCAGGAACAAAAAATGTTGCGGAAACGGGAGCAAACGCGGACGTACTACATATTGCATCCATTATTTTTACAGGCGCTTATTTTATATCAACTGAGCTCATTCGGTTAGAAGCTTACGCGGGTGAAACCGCGGGGCACAGCTAGTAATTTATAAAAAATAATAATAAGAAGGTACATCTCGTAAGTCACCTCTGTCACCACTGCACAGAAAAAAAACAAATAAAAATGCTTATATAATCAACCTTTGTTAATATTATCAACGTAGGTACGTACACACAGACCGCATTAGTAATTTCAGAAGGAGCTGTTATTTTGGGCGATTAAGCCGGAATCCGACGGTAAGTAACCCATCCTTGATTGCGACTGGTCGACTAAATAATTAAACTCTTGAATTACTGAAGCGTATTACCGGGATCTAGACGATTAAATACTACGGTGGATGTATACGAAGCTAGACGAGACTGGTTTACTTTACTACTTTCAGGAGGTCAAAAGGAATAGGTATACCTGAATAAAATACTAATAAAACAAAATGTCTACGTGACTTTAAATTAAATGGAAAACTTGTCACTCTCAGGTTGCGGGTCTTTGTCTTCATGGATGACCGCCGAATTCGCCCGCGTAATACTAATTTTCTTACATTTTTTTGCAAATGTAAATGGGGGGGGGTCCTATAACGTTTGAAAACCATCACGGTTCCTGCGTCAGACAAAGATATGAAGATATGCTATACAGGATGAGTAGCGCTATCCCTTTTTCGCAACGGTTTAATGAAGGTATTAACACGCCATAGTAATACCCTATGTTGTATATTGAATACAATTTGATTTACGAACGTATTAAGCAATTTATATATTTACATAACAGTTCACATAATCTCATTGAACGCCTATTTCATGAAATATCAAACAATTATTTTATATGAACTGGAAGGTACAAACCTTTAAGTTCATATAGGGTGTATCTGACATCATAACGCAAACTTCGCGAAAAGGCTAGACCGCATGCCACTAATAAAATTATGATAGTCATTTATGTCGTTAATGAACGGTTACAGAATACACAGTGTTTAAAAAAAAGTGTCGGCTCGGCTTTTGAATGTTGCAAGCGTGCCGCCGTGCGAGTTTGTAGGTATGACGTTGATCCCTGATGTGAACTCTATTAAATCAGCTGCTAAGATCGTTTTTCAGGTTTTGTTTTCATTGCGCTTTTTATGTAATTAGTGAATAATTTAATTTTGACTTTAAAATCTTATTGGGTTATAAAAGTACAGCAATTGTGAATGGTCTGAAGTGAAAAAAAAACTACATTTATTTTTTTAAATCATGAAAAAGCCGATGAAAAATTCCACCACTGGGGGGTTCAGAATCATGTACTGGATCCATGGTACTCGTTTGTGCGTCGATGTCAGATACACCTTTTATAATCTTATTGATGGCTATACACAATATGTAAAGAAAACCCTGTCCGACCCATAAGGATAATGAAGGTTAGGTAAACACTTGATCAAATATAATATAAAATTTTACATAATCATCATAGTAACAATACTAATGAATTTTGAAATAATCCTTTTTTCCCGGGAATTAATTCCATTTTCCCCGAAATTTGGTAATTTTTAAAAAGGTGACAACACCTGTATTATTCTAAGCTAATAGCGACGCGACCACGTCACAGGTGCCGCGTGCCCTGCCCCCCGCCGCCCGCGGAAGGGGTTGCTACAGCACATGTATTAAGTTACCTCTTTTTGCGAAATAATATTTATTTTTTCAGGGGTTTTTTTTTTAAGTGTAGCCCGGCTTTGTAGCCATTAGTAGAATCAGTTATCGATACCTAACAATACCTTCACGGATCGGACAGGGTTTTCTTTACATATTGTATAATGATTTTTCTTACCACAATTCCTGAAAAGGCATTTTTGTTTATGAATTCCGCGGGCACACCTTCCCTAAAATGTTTGCTATCATCATCATTTAAGTAGAAAGATGTCCACTGCTGCACATAAATCCCGAGAGCAGCCCAGCCGAGTTGGATTCGACGATTGACCTCTTTCTCGAAGTTGGACCTTCCTAACTGGATAGTTTGTCCCAGGTACACGTAACTGTCAACAACTTCGAGAACAGACTCTCCAATCTTTATAGGAGTCGGTACAACATGGGCATTAGACATGACTTTCGTTTTGTCTCTACTGAGGTCTTCGAGCATTGTACTCAGGTCCTCCGCGGTCTCAGCCATGTTTGCTATACGTGCAGGTACCTAAATATGGAAAACACAATGACTGTGATAGAAATAAAGCGCAAATCGCTTAGAAGAACACAAAACTTTGAACCTTTTATTGCTCCAGTACACACAGAGACGAAGCAATACTGAACAAAAGTCGCCCTCCCGATTACAAAGGAAAATAGCTCAATGAAGAATGTATGATAAAGCAGTTCTCACATTAAACTAAGATACAGCTGCAGTCAGTGAACACGAGCGAGAGGTGTGAAGGCCTTATTACATGCTTGTTGGTATCTGATTTATAATTCAAGGTAGTGTTAAGAGCACTCTCACTAAGTGATGATTCATGGCAGACTTGAGAATGCTCCTCAGGACCTCGTTCTCGGCAACAACGTCGACAGTTACCACATTACAACACACGCCTCAACCAATTTCGAATACCTAGAACCTATTTAGGATTTTGAAACATTAGGTAGATTTTGAAATCAATTGAACGCAATATTCGAACTTTATATTGTAAATGCAATCCAAACGGAAAGCTTGATCTCGTGCCCGATTGGTTGAACTAATCTAAATCATGACACATTGTTCGTTGTTCATGTCTGTAATAAAAAAAAACTGTTTATCACTACGGACGTTATACCGAGACAATATTTCTTAATCCTATATTACAGCAATTTAATAGCCCAATAAAACGTAAGAACTTTGAACAACGGAACATTTAATAGCGCTTGAGCGTTTACCGCGACAGTTACGATCATGCGAAGACGCGCCATTTCCTTTCACTTAATTTCAATGGACGATAGGTTCTAAATAGCGATTTAGTTCAAACAGTAAACACTCTAAACTAAAATACCCGATACTGGAATGATTTTGTTTACCAAAAGATACTTAATAGTTATTTAAAAACAGATGTTTCATCAGTAATGTGTTAGTCATTGTTTTAAACAGAGCGTCAAGACTGTATTACAGTGGCACAATGGCATTTGCATCTAGCCGTTCACTTCCCTGCACATCGCAGCTCTGTAGGTTTTAACAAATTATCACTTAATTATCTGCCTTAATTAATTGGTAGTACATACTCCATGGACGTTACGTAAGCGTGTTCTCATGGGGCTCGCGATCCGATGCAGCGATACTGAGATATTTACGGCGGTTTAACAGCATGGGTTAATCTTTTTTTATTGAAGTGAATTTAACCAGTTTGATAGTTAAATGTATGGCGTCATAATGCTATGTTTTACGTCCGGTTGGATTGTAAAAGAGTGGACGTCGCTGCGGTCAAGCGGCGATCGAACAGCGCTCCACCGTGTGAGAGCACTCGTAAAATGATTGCATAAGAATACTTGATGCGAACACGTGGTATACTTACATGCAAGCGAGGAAGTTGTGAAGCAATCCTTTTGTTTATACCATCACTTTTTATCATTATAACTTCTCTAAATTGGTGCAATAGTGCAATACGGTTTGCCAATTGCAGTTACGATACGTTTGTAGAATGGTTCCGTAGTTTTATCACTATATCAATATCTTAATGTAACATATTAATGAAAAAGCAATTAGGTTCAATTTTAGGCCGTGTGCAGACGCTGCAAGTTAATTATGGACCGTCAGCGACAGGCTGGCTGACAACTACTTGTTATTAAGTGTTCATTACAGATTCCGGCGACATATACGAGAGACGATATCATAAATAATTTTGGTAGCGATAGGATTTACGAAGTCGACTGCGCTTAACGTGACAAAATGCAATATGTAACCATAACGTTACACCATAAAGCACCTTTTTTTCTATAAACCCAGGTGAGAGCACCTAATTATTTATCCACATGTGGATTACTTGCCGCAATGTTTGGTTCTCATTATCTGCTTATACTCACACGTAGTTAAGCCAGTACACGCCCGCTAGCCATAAGCCTTTAGTTTCCTCTCATGACCCTCGCTGAAAATAAAGGGTTGACCTAATTTAAACCACAACACAGAAATAAGCTGGGAAATCATGTGATTAGCTGCCTGTCTAACGACCCATTTATTATTATAATCTTCTTATTTCTTGGAATGTTTCGGACCTAATGCAATAGGTATAATCTGCAAATGGACGGCTGTAATCTCATTATGTAAAGTAAATAAAGGGATCACTTTTCTACGAAACAACTGATTTCTCTTGTGATAATTGACGAAAGATTTCTACGCTTGGAGGGTTTAGTGCTGAATTCACGGTTGCAGTTTGCGCGTCGCGATCCCCGCCACCCAATGCAATCCAATGCATGCTACGCAACGTATACAATGCAATATATGCTACGTAACGTATGCAATGCAATAAATGCAATGCAATGTATGCCATGCAACGTACGCAATGCAATGTATGGAATCATGTAAGGTACCCTAAAAATTAAGTATGTCGTTAAAAGCTACATTATTAGCGTAGGAGATTATCAATTTCAAAACAAACATTCTGTACAAAGCTAATCATCATATCTAATAAATATTTCAAAGAAATTTCTTAAAAATAGAAAATATGTATAGAAAATATCTATAGGTATTGAATATATATAGGTGTTGTGAACTCAAGTCGACTCCAAATCTGAAAAAGCTTCGGATGTGACTGGGATTAACGCTGAGATGATGATGATGTTTTTGTGAACACAATATTTTATGGGAAAGATATTAAGTAACATATTTATTATAACGTAAACCTATATAAATAGCCGCATTGCAAACCACTGAAGACGTACGTTCTCGAAACAAAATTAATTTTGCGATAGTGCAATTTAATATTCGAATACTAATATTCGACTCGAATTAAAAATCGATTAACATTCGATATCAATTAACGTGACAATGTGAAAAAACATGCATCGGCGGTATAATCTTTTACAGCTATGATTAATGGTGTCTATACCATCAGGACTATTCCCATGACGTCACTATACAATCGATCCTATGAGCATCATCCATTATTTTTTATGGTTCTGTAGGATAAAATCCGCGCCTTCCCACATCAGCCTGTATTTATATTTATTCCATTTAAAATAAAAAAAAAAAACAATTAGACAAGGACGCCTTATAAAATCATCAGATGAGAGGCATTGTGAATAAATAAAATAACAACTATCTCGAATTTTGACATACCGACTTAATTTTTTGTCGACTTATATCTGCTACATTTTTTTGAAATGTATCAAATTTTTTTTATTTGCATACAATACAGCAATGCAATACTGAACCCTTTACAGTGAAGACTTGAAGAAGTAAGCGTGGAATGAATTTGTCGTCCTCCGTGGCGCAGCGGTCAACACGCCTTCCTGCGACGTGGAGGCCCCGGGTTCGAACCCCGGCCAGGTCATGATGGGAAACGATCTTTTCCTGATTGGCCTGGGTCTTGGATGTTTATCTATATACCTATGTGTCTCCTATAAATATAGTATCGTTGAGTTAGTATCCCGTAACACAAGTCTCGCTACTTACTTTGGGGCTAGCTCAATCTGTGTGATTTGTCCGTATATATTTATTTATTTAATGAACTCTCATCCAACTTATGTTAAGAGATTGACACTATTGAAAGCTTTAAGCCCTTTAAGCTTACTTCACACAACTTTTCACCGTAAGAATTTTACAGAATTATCAATCGACTTCTACAATGTTATCGTTTTTATATGAATCCTGAATATAGTTTCTTCAGCATAAGCAACTGAATCGATTCCAATCATTTTTACATCATGTTATATTTTTTTCCAAATTGTTGCAGTGTGGTTACCGAGAGCACAACACAATAATTCTCGGCAGATCCGGTGTGTCTAGTATAGTATATTGTAGTGGTTAAAGTGGTTCTAGGCGTGTCCTCGCAGTGGGACGAGGCCGCCGTCTGGTTGTGCAGGGATAACGTTTTAAGTAAAACTAACATCATCATTTCAGCCGAAAGACGTCCACTGCTGGACATAGGCCTCCCCCAAAGTTCTCCACGACGACCGGTCCTGCGCCTCCCGCATCCAGCGGTTTCCCGCGACCTTCACCAGGTCGTCGGTCCACCTTGTCGGGGGCCTACCCACGCTACTTCTTCCGGTGCGTGGTCGCCACTCGAGAACCCGTCGGCCCCATCGGGCATCGGTCCTACGGGAAATGTGCCCAGCCCACTGCCACTTTAGTGTTGCAATTCTTAGGGCTATGTCGGTTACTCTCGTTCCTCTGCGGATCTCCTCATTCCTGATCCGATCGCGCCGTGAAACCCCAAGCATAGCCCTCTCCATTGCCCTTTGAGTGACTTTGAGCCTTCTTATAAGGCCCATTGTTAGCGACCACTACGAAAAAGCCTTTGATTCGATCGAGACAAATCTAACATGTTTAAAAGTAAATTATACTACTTACATTTTATTTTATCACTTACGGCTGGTTAAGCACACACAGCTGGTTTTTTTGGTTACGACAGTCTAAAGCCTGCAAGTGTGAAGGAAAATTTTATCACTAGTTAATTACAATACAAACAGAAATTATCGTCAATAAACGCAAGACGCGACGCCGCTGTGGGCGCGGACGGGCGAGCGGCGTGATGGCCATATTTTTGTAGGGACAACCGGGTAACATAACAAGCTCATAACTTTGTGATTTTTATGATAGCTTTTTCAAATTTTGTACATAAAAATACTGGACATGTGTTTTGTACAAAAAATAAGGTTCTATAAGCATAATATGATGTGATACGGAGGAATGAGAGGCATCTCGAGAGAGTTTAGAATATGATAATGAGTGAGATCGTGAACACTTACCTGAATGGAACCTATTCAATATATAGTTGAAGATTCAAAGTTATATACCTAACGAGAAATGCAGTTTCCACTACTTATTTATTCATTTTAGTGGTTTACCAACAACAGTTTGCTCAGGTTCTATGCTAAAGGTAGATAATATGGGAAAGTGGGCATGCAAAAGCTAAATGATAATTGAATTATTTTCTGTTTGTAAAAACACTTTTACAAGTCAGTCAAATGTTCTTTTTTTAAACTACTTACATGATTTTGGCGTTTCCACTCTAAGAAAAAAGGCTGTAGCATACTCAGAGGTTACAGTCTCAAAAGCTATATCAATGACTAGCTACGCCACACGGTTTCACCCGCGTTTTTTTTTATATGCCCCGCTCCTATTGGTCGTAGCGTGATGTTAGCCTAAAGCCTTCCCGGATTAATGCGCTATCCAATGCAAAAAGATTTTTTCAAATCGGACCAGTAGTTCCTGAGATTAGCGCGCACAAACAAACTAACAAACTCTTCAGCTTTATATATTAGTATAGATTATTCTATTTTTTTATAGTGTTATAAAGACAATAAGAAAATAGCTTAACAATATATGTAGAGTTCTTCTAGGTCACACAGCAGCTATTTATAACCTAGCATTGATTTTAAAACCGCACTTTCTCCGGTGGCCCCCTAAGGACCGTAAAGAAACCTTGAGCGAGCGCGGATATTAAAAGTGTAACACGTATACACGTGTTAACCACTAAAAACCACGCATTAAATACCTTAAAGACTGATTTACACGGTGCAATATAATTGCCTATGGCATACATTAAAATTGATTCAACAAATGACTTGCATAGTCTAAATGATGTATAAACAATGCAACTTTTATTGTTTCTTCAACTTAATAAAGCCATAGGCAATTAAATTGCACCGTTAAATCAGTCTTTAGCCATGAACCTTTCTAATCCAAAAAAGGTTCAGGATTTATAGAAATAGAAACGGAGTCAAGATTGTATTCAAATGTTTCGTAGAAGAGCGTTTCCGTCATGAAAATCTGCCATTATCACCAGTATTGTAACTTATGAGTTTATGTGACAGTTATCGCTCCAGACAACCATGGCTTTGTGTGTTGTAGTGCCTTAGTATTGTATACTAACCGCCTCTCACACATGCATAGCATATACCCTCTGTAAACTAGGATCTAAAATAGCCAGCAATAAAACGGGCAGTTACGCCCCATAAGTCTCAGTAAATTGATTTAACTGTTTCTGGATCCGCAAAAGTTTCGAGACCCGCAACATCATTGGCCGAATTACAATGAATGTTCATTTAAACTAATGAAGTGAAGTGACTTTTAAGTTGATTAAGAGTACGTGGTCGTAAAATGCAAAAACTATTTCAGTAAATTCTAATATAGTTCTTGGGACAACTCAATTACCTATTTTTCCGTTTCGTTTAGCCTTGCCGTCTTGGACTCGACGATTCAATCACTAGTTCAGGAACGATAGAATTGTAGAGGTGAGCGCTTCGCGTTAGCCATTTGCGGGTCTGTACACAACACATCCTAGATTTATTAAGGCTGGCTGCAATTCCAGTCAATATACTCTCGACAACAATTGGAAGCTCTTCATTTTGTCCCTTTACTAGCTGCGATATGTTTTTATATGCTTCGCTCCTTACTAAAACCTTCCTGAATTATTCGGCTATCCAACGCAAAAACAACTTTTCAAATCGGACCAGTAGTTCCTGAGATTAGCGCGTTCAAACAAACAAACAAACTCTTCAGCTTTATATATTAATAATAATAATAATAATAAAGCTTTATTTAATTCCACATTCCACATTTTGCTTAATAACTAATTTATACAGTTTTTTTTTTGTCTTTTTAACGTGGCTTATATGGACCCCCTTCGGGTAAAAGCCTCCTCCAAGGACTTCCATTGATCCTTATTTTTAGCCATGGATACCCAGTTTTCTCCTGCTACTTTTACTAGGTCATCTGTCCATCTAACGGCTGGGCGGCCTCTAGCCCTATGACCTCTAGGACCTTGCCATTTCACAGCTCTTATGGTCCACCTGTCATCTTCGTAACGGGCTACGTGGCCCGCCCATCTCCATTTCATTTCTAGCGAGAAGATCAAAGCGTCGGTTAATTTGGTTTTATTACGAATGACCTTGTTTTTAATCCGGTCCCTTAACTTTACACCCAATAAACTTCTTTCCATTCTTCGTTGTGTAGTTTGTATTTTGTTTCTAGTTTTTAGGTCGAACGTCCAAGTTTGGGAACCGTAGGTTAGGCACGGTAAAATAACTGAGTCCATAACTATTTTCTTGATAGACGGTTTGAGTTGTGATTTAAATATTTCTTTGTGTGCCCAGTACCTCTTCCAGGTTATTGATATTCTGCGGTCTATTTCCTCTATGTTTCTGTCCTTTCTAAAAGAAATCTGTTTGCCCAAATAAACATAACTTTCTACAAATTCTAGTGGAATTTTGTTTACGAAGATGGGTGCGGTGTGGTGATTAGTCATTATCTTCGTTTTGTCGAGATTCATCTCCAGACCAACCGTAACGCTAGCACTATTTAGATCGTTAATCATATTATTTAGCTGTGTAGAGCTCTCGGAGAGTAGAATTATATCATCGGCGAAGCGGAGATGGCTTAGGTATTCTCCGTTTATATTTAACCCCTTCTCAGACCATTGCAGATTTTTCATCAGGTGTTGTAGTACAGCTATGAATAGTTTTGGTGAGAGCGGGTCGCCCTGTCTCACGCCTCTATTTATATTAATTCTTGTACCCAATCTGTCTAGTTTTATTCTGCTTGTACTTCTCTCATATAAGTTTTTCAAAATGTTTATGTACTTGTCTTCGATGTTTATTGACTCTAGAGCTTCCCAGATACTTTCATGCGATATTGTGTCGAAAGCTTTTTTGTAGTCAATAAAAGCTACATACAATGGCCTGCGGAACTCCGTATATTTTTCGATTGCCTGGTCTAGAACGTGGATATGGTCGTGTGTGCTGAAGCCTGACCTGAAGCCAGCTTGTTCTATTGGTTGATGTGCGTCGATCTCTGGAGATATTCTTGCGAGCAGACAGGAAGCAAACAGTTTGTAGAGGCACGACATCAGACTTATTGGACGATAGTTTCCTATATCCATTGGGTTACCTTTTTTATACAATAAGATTATATGCGATTCCGTCCATGAATGTGGCACGACCTCCTCGTCTAATATTTTATTGAATAGTATAGTAATAGGCTTCAATAACAGGGTTCTAGCTATTTTAATATATTCATTTGAGATTCCATCTTGGCCTTGACTTTTTTCAGATTTAAGCTTATTGATTTGAGTTAAGCTTTCGAGATCAGTAAATATGGTAGTTGGGGATAAATTCTTGGTTTGGTTAGTAATTTTCCTATGATGTATACTATTAGGCTGGCTATAGAGATCCGCATAAAAATCTGTGGCAACCTTTATAATGTCCATCCGAGTAGTAGCCTTCTTCGAGTTCGAATGTAGACATGTGATCCAATCCTTTGTTTTATTTAGTTCTTTAAACGCCTTTTTTGCTGACCTTGACTTGTCAATGTGTTTCTTTATAGTATTTGCTCTGTACGTATCGTAGCATCTCTTTATTTCTTTGTTTGTAATTTTGTAGAGCATTTTTAATTTATCTTTGTCGCTCCTGCTTAATTTTCGTTTGCTTTGTAGTTCGTTACGTTCTTTCATTAGTTGTAGTGCCTTATCAGATAGTATTCTATTTTATCGGTTTGTTTTTATGTTTTTAAGACTATTCGATATACAATGCTCGATTTTCTGGCAGTATTCGTTGGCGTTGTAATTAGTGTTTGTCGATACAAGTTCAGGCATATAACATATTAGGTTTTCTAGGTAAGTGTCTTGCTCTTTTGATGTTTTTAGAGTGATTGCTGGGTTGGAAAAGTTGCATCTGTTTTTCTTTATTACGTTCAAGTTTAATGTGGCTCGCAGCATTCTATGGTCTGAAGCGAAAGGTACTGATGACAGTACCTCGTACTTAGAAATAAGTTTTGGTTTTGTTGTCATGATATAATCGATTTCATTTTTTGTATTTTTGTCTGGAGATGTCCATGTCCATCTCCTGTGTTCCTTCAAATTGAACATGGTATTTGCAATTTTTAAATTGTTTTCATATGCATACTGAATCAGTCTCTCTCCGCGAATGCTTCTGGTTCCGTATCCGTATTGCCCAGTTACCAAGTGATCGTGCTGTTTCGGTTTCCCAATTTGTGCGTTGAAGTCGCCCATAGAAATTATGTTTTCGGCCGAGATAGAGTCGTGAGCTTTAGCGAGGTCTTCATAGAATGTGTCGATATCCTCCTTCGACGAGCCTTCAGTAGGTGCATGTGCTTGAATTATGGCGAAAGGTAGATTTTCCAGAATAATTTCCAAAACACACACTCGATCTGATATTCCGATAAAAGTTTTAATGTTTGCTTTGTACTTTTTCTTAATTAAAAAACCCACGCCTAACTGGCCTTTTGTTATACCGAGGTAGTACATAACGTAATCTTCGTCTTCAATAATATTTTCTCCCAGTCTGCGGATTTCGCACAGGCCCAGTATGTCATGGTTTATGTTTTTTAAAGCGGCTTTTAACTCTATAAGTTTTGCTGCGGATGAGAGTGATCGAACATTAAAGGAGCAAATATTGTATTTTATTATATTTCTTGCTTTCCTTGGAGGGTTTTGGTCGTATTCTCCCACGGTGACCAGCCCTGTTGGGAGATTGGAGACGGGTAGAGGGCCCACCTGTAGTTGCTATACATTATTGCTTTGTGATGTAATCTTCGAATATTTATTACTGCTGTCTGTCTGAGGGAGGGCTAGTTTAGGTTTTTGTATTACGTAGTTTTTCAAGTTAGCTAACTTGTTTTTCTTCGATGGTTGTCTAGTGACGTTATTAGTGGGCTGGTCACTATGGGTTATCTCTGGCGATTCTGACAAGTTCCTCTTGTTTAGCTGGTTGCTCGTAGAGTTTTTATTATTTTGCAGTACGATAAGTGTGTCGTATTTAATGAATGCAGTATTGCCAGCTTCCTTTTCTTTCTGCAGTTGGGACTGTAATTCTCTACGCTTGTTGAGGACTTCTATGGGATAATCTTCTTTAATATAGTATTGTGTATCTTGTAGAGCTTTTTTGTTTTTTTGAATCTCGATTTTGAGGCCCATAGTAGTAAACGTTATAATAACCGGCCTAGGCTTTTCGCCTTTCTTTCCTACTCTCCTGACAGCTTCAATGTTGTTTTTATCGCATGAGACTTTGAAATGCGTATTTATTATTGTTATGATTATATTTACTAGTTCTTCGTAAGATTTTTCTTTATCTTCGACTCCGAACAATACTAAGTTCTTGCGTCTGATATGACGTTCCAAATTATTTATCTTTTTATTCTGTTGTTCTAACTTTTTTTCGAAAAAATCATTTTTTAATTCAAGGTTTTTAAATTTTTCATTAATATTGCTGTTTATAGTGTTTTTTATGTCTTCCTTCATGTCAAGCATGTCTTGTTTATGCTGTTTAAGTTCTTGTTGCATGTTTATCAACATGCTTTTAATTTCCTCCATAATGTTGCGGATGTGACACCTAGCGCCCTCTAATAGTTTTGTGTTGTACAGATTTGTTGTTTCAGCTAGATGAGACTTACGATGAATATTGTAAGTGAGCAATTATCAAGTATGTGATGTTCGCTATTATCTCTAGATGACGTTGATAAGTAATGAATAAGTTGAATTTTAACGGGTAGATATTAATTTTGTCAGGTCGAATTATGAATAATTATATTGCATTTTTTAGTTTACTACAGTTGTTTTTGTTGTTTGTCACTATTAACTGTTTAGTTCGGAATGAAAAGTTCGTTTGCACTGTCAACACACGTATTCTGCACTTAACATTTCCATAATTTCACTTTCGGTTTAGTTTTTACTGGCAGTTATTGAAAGTATTTGTTTTGCACTTTTCGCTAGTTTCACTCGGTAAAAATGTTGTTCTGCATATTTTCCGCTTGAAACTTTGCACTAGTTATGAAATGTAACTGTTTTTTCTACTTTTTATGCACTTGATTATTTTAAAAGTGATTGTAAATGGGACTACGATGTCAACAGTGGCACAGTGGCGCCCTCTTCCAATATATATATTAGTATAGATAAAATAAAAATTTTCTTCTTTACAAAATATTTCAAGGAACAATTACCGTATTGTTTCTTCGAATAATTTAGATAAAAAGGACGGAAGGTAAAATACTAGCTTTGTGCTGTCAAATTAAGATATTCCATAGACAGTTTAGTCGTAATTAAAAATATGGTGACCAAAAATACTTCAATTCACGTGAGATAAAAAATAATTTGACAAAACGAAAATAATATTATTTATCTGCTGTTCTTTTCTTGACTTGATAAAAAGAATGAGATACACTGAACTTAAATTTAGTTTCATCATCATCATCAACCTTTTAACGTCCCACTGCTGGGCACAGGTCTCCTCTCATACAGGGAAGGATTGAGCGTAATCACCACGCTTGCTCAATACGGGTTGGCGATTTCAGACTTATAAAGTCCAGGTTTCCTCAAGATGTTTTCCTTCACCTCCAGTCTTTGGTGTCCAAGATATACTTAGAAAGTACCTAGAAAACAACAAGTAACTTTAGAAAAGTTACATTGGTACTTGCCTGACCTGGAATCGAACCCGCA
Organism: Sesamia nonagrioides; assembly: GCA_017933935.1. Taxonomy (NCBI): domain Eukaryota; kingdom Metazoa; phylum Arthropoda; class Insecta; order Lepidoptera; family Noctuidae; genus Sesamia; species Sesamia nonagrioides. The sequence continues at coordinate 593,258 of JADWQK010002215.1, forward strand.
CACTCATACTTGAGAAGCCGGTGTTTTAACCACTAGGCCACCACGAGCTGTAAATTTAGTTTAATTTATGAAAAAGGGAGTTGAGGCCTTATCTACTTACAGCAATAACACACCAATAGTGGTTCACACCTTCTTTAAGCTGGTAATCCTATAATTCCACGTACTCAGGTTATGTGGAAATATAAAATGGATCTTAAACCTCTTCCGGGATTATAGTAGGCAGTGTAAAACCAACGAATTTATGTGAAAAGATTGCCAAAACAGATGTCCTATTCAACTTCATCAGCTCGAAACGCTGCCGACATCATAAATATGTACCTAGTATACTTAGGAGCTAACAAAAATATATTTTTCCACAGTCTGTAACATTATACAAGAACAGTAAAAATACTTAGGTATTTTTGCATAACAATTTACATAATAACATCATTTTGTAATATGGAAGTATGCGGTCCAGCTTAATTTCTGTTTTACATTTAAAATATTGCCTATACTATTATTATACATAATATATTTACATAGGAAAGTAAAAGTTGGCACATACATCCTGATTTCGTAACGTGGTCGTAGATGCCTCCCTGTGATGTTAAAATGACCTTCCATTCTCTGCTATTCAAATTTAGAAAATTAGGCGTATCGATGTAATATAATCATACCGTTTTAAGAGGGGACTTTAGTGCCAAGGAATTTGGAAAATAGATATTTGAAGAAACTATTGCCGTAACGCTGCTTCCAACCTCTCCCGGTAAAGTGCGAAAAAGACAGTTGCAGCTCAAGCTGATTTAACCTACAAAAACGTTGACCAAAAGACCTTTCGTATTCCGCTGTTTTCTTTTTCAAAACACGACAAATCTCAAACTTTCTTTTCTGTCAAAAACTTATTACGTTTGTCTAATAGTCATCTAAACATCACTGTAAAAATGGATTTTTAAGTATCGTATTTCTTTTATTAATTAAATTTCGGGAAAATCAAATGATACGGGCGTATAATCACAGATAAAAAATTGTAGAAAAAGAAATTGCTCTAAAAGCATTATCCACGAAGAAAACAGCGGAATACGTTTGTATAGAGAAAGCACCACTAGAGTTCCCTCTTAATGAAGGCTCAAGTTTTTAAATTGGAGTTATAAAATAATCTAAGTATGGCATCGATTAAGAAATACCTAAAGGAATATGGACGAGTGACTTTGGCATCTCCTGAAAGGAAGTTTCATCAGTCGACAGCTGCTCTTTATTAGACACGAACTGTCACCTTGACTTCGCCTTCGTGGTAACGATTATTGATTATCTTAATCTTAAGACAGATGTGCACATCGGCTAATGACATTGTTACATAATGAACATTGGTTTTTAAGTCTAACTTGTATTATGTTACATAGGACATGGAGTTTCTTGCCCGTTCTTCTCCATAGGTATGGGCGACTAACTTCATCTTATTGACTGACCGACCTTCTGACAATTCAAAAGTGCCTGTAACTGGTTTATTTGAAATAAATGCTTTGATTTTGATTTAGGTATAATAAAGCTGAACAATTTGTTCGTTTGATCGCCCTAAACTCTGGATCTGCCAGGCAGATTCGAATCAATTTTTTTTTTTTTTGTATTTATGGCATGTGTTCTTCTTCTTCTTTTTTCAAGGTGAGATTCAACCTCAACTCTTGATCAATGGCCTCTGTGGAATAGATACCACAATTTTGCCAATAACACGTGTAACTAATTATAGAAATTTGTTGAAAATTTTAGTTCATAATGATGGCGGATATCGCTAATGACAGTTGAAAAGGCAAGTGAATCCGATGTCGATTATTCTGCAAATTTCAAAAGTTATTTTTCTATTTCATAGCTATATTTAATATCACACAGGACTCTTAGGTTGAGCTAAAAGAAATAAGAGACGTTAAACGAAGACGCGTTATAGCACCGCATAACAAATTTAACACCATAAAATTGTCGGTACCTGTTTTTATATGCAGCGAAAGCGTTATTTTAGGAAGATTATACTATATATACACCGTCATTTTTTCTTTATACGAAACCAGAATATAGTTGATTCCAATAATTTTTACACCATGTTATATTTTTTCCCGAATATATTTAAAAAATGATGCACTGTGGTTACCGAGCGCACGACACAGTTCACAGCGGATCATAGTGTCCTAGGTCCGTGGTCCTAGCACCCGCGCCGTGCCGCGCCGCAGTAGGCGCGACCGGGCGAGCGGCACGGCGCATTGACCATATTTTTGTAGAGACAACCAAGTAACATATCAAGCTCATAACTTTGTGATATTGAATGATAGCTTTTTGAAATTTTGTACATAAAAATACTGGACACGTGTTTCGGGTTTGGCATATACAAAAAATATCGTTGTATAGCTCAGCAGCCGTACCACGCCACTCTTCAATAAAACATAGCAAAACTACAGGCTAACTGCGTAACACACTATTAATAGCAATGGAAATGGAAAATGTTACTTACCTTGGTAAATCAACAGCAACAGCAGGCAAGAAACTTCAAAACCATTCAGATTTAAATTGACAGTGTAGGGATTACGCAATTTAGGGTGCTAATGTTGCAGGAACTAAACTAAACAATACACACACTAATCAAAAAGTTAAGAGGACGCTCTCGGTTGAGTTCGGCTTGTTCAGCCACGTTATCACAGCATTCATATTAAAATATTACTAAATAAGGTTTGATATAATGTAAATTAATAGTATTATACAATAATAAATAACAGACAGCCTCCGTGGCGTAGCGGTAGCGGACGCGGCCGCTGCGCAAGGTGGCGCGGGTTCGATCCCCGCACAGTGCAAGTATTTGTATGCATGAATATGAATATTTGCACTGGTCTGGTCGTGCCTCGGGAAGCACGTTAAGCCGTTGGTCCCGGTTACCATACGAACATCTAGTGGCAGTCGTTACGGGTTGTTGGAGCCCCTAAAAATCCAACAATTCGTCTAACTGCAATGCTTCGATGTCGCCTTCGGGTTGTGGAGCTCAGACGGTAGTCGCTTCACGGAAAATGTCGAAGTTTAGCCATATTAGCAGTTAGACTGGTAAAGCGGACCCCAGACTCCAAAGCTGAAAAAGGCTTCGGATGCGACTGGGATTAACGCTGGGATGATAATGATGATACAATAATAAATAAATAAATACGGACAAATTACACAGATTGAGCTAGCCCCAAAGTAAGTTCAAGACTTGTGTTATGGGATACTAACTCAACGATACTATATTTTATAATAGATACATATATAGCTAAACATCCAAGACCCAGGCCAATCAGGAAAAGTTCGTTTTCCATCATGACCTGGCCGGGATCGAACCCGGAGCCTACATATGTACAATATGTAAAGAAAACCCCGTCTGACCCATAAGGATAATAAAGGTTAGATAAACACATGAACAAATATAATACAAATTTTTCGTAATCATCATAGTAACATTCCTAATGAATTTTGAAATAATCTTTTTTTCCCGCGAATTAATTCCAACTACCCTGAAATTTGGTAATTTATAAAAAAGTGATAACACAATTTTGACGGTATTATTATAAGCGATGCGACCATGTGCCGCTTGCCCTGCCCCCGTCGCCCGCGCATGTATTGCCTATCGCACATGTATTAAGTTACCTCTTTTTGCGAAAAAATATTTATTTTCTGGGGGGATTTTTTTTAAGTTGAGCCCGGCTTTGTGGGCATTAGTAGAATCGGTTATCGATACCTAACAATACCTTCACGGATCGGACAGGTTTTTCTTTACATATTGTATATTATTAGGCCACGCTACTTATAGCACACGCTTAAACAATATTTTATCCTTGAAATATTATAAGCAATGAATGGAAAACTTGATTGATGCGTCTTATTATTATGGTCTGCCTAAAGTACCATTGAAAATGGATGAGTCAATCAATCAACTTGGCCTACCGCTGTCCACTGTTGGACATAGGTTACCCAGGCCACCTTCAGGTCGACTGCCCTTCTAACTGGGGGGCGCCAACACTACGCGGGAGACTCTGCTTCACCGGCTTCACTCACCGGCTTCCACTTCAGTTTGCTTACCCTGAAAGTTATGTACCTATTCCGGTAACTCCAGTTACACCTATAAATTAAAGAACATGGAAACGCTGCCTGATTTTTTGACACGTGTTTACAAAGCGACAGAAAATTGTCCTTTTGTTTTTATACAGCAGAAATATACAGGCTTCGAAGAAGAAATATGCAGGAAAAGGCTAGACCGCATGCCACTAATAAAATTATGATAGTCATTTATGTCGTTAATAAACAGTTACAGAATTCACAGTGTTTAAATAAAAGTATTGAGGAGTTTTGGCGGGAAGCTAAGATGAGTGCCACGCTCATTTTTCATTGGACTTTTAAATTATTTATAGCGTCGTTTACTAAATAAAAACGCGTGATTTATGTAGTAAAAAGTGCATTCAGTGAATAATTCATAAAGAACAGTGAAATATTGTAGCATAGTGGCCACATCATGGCTTTGAACCAAATCTTCCTCCGTGTTCGGTCCGCGCGGCCGTCTTTTTCGACATGAAAAAGACATTGGCTAAATGCACAAACCGTGCGAAGCCATAAGAGAAAGAAAGAAGAACTTTTGAAGATTTTTATTTTACTTGACATTGGCACAAAGTAATAACTAGTGCCACACTACAAAAAAAAAAAAAAAAAAAGTATCGGCTCGGCCTTTGAACGTTGCAAGCGTGCCGCTGTGCGGGTTTGTAGTTATGACTTTGATCCTTGGTGTGAACTCTATTAAATCAGATGACGAGAAAGTTTGTCGAGTTTTGTTTTCATTGCGGTTTTTTGTGTAATTAACGAATTAATTAATTTTTATTGAAAAATCTTATTGGGTTATAAAAGTATAGCAATTATGAACGGTCTAAAGTGAAAAAAACTAAAATTTTTTACATGTAGGTACTGGATCCATGGTACTCGTTTGTGCGTCGATGTCAGATACACCCTTTATAATTCTAGAACAGTACATACGGGAAATTGTAACACCTCCACCAAAACCTCTAAATTTCCTGTCTCTTCCATTTCTGTCAAAAAAATTATTGCACGGAAATAATTATTTTGTAAATTCGGCTCGGGCACTTAAAATGTAGCTATTAATTTCAGCGCCTTCGAAAGATATTTTTATACTTGAGGTACAATTATGACATTGTTTTCATTTCAGAGTAGGTATACCTATTAAGGACGATAGATTGGTAACCTTTACTGTCCATAGCTTTTATTCCGTCAAGGTAAGACACTTAAACAAATGTAAAGAACTATTTCTTTTTAGGGTTCCGTAGCCAAATGGCAAAAAACGGAACCCTTATAGATTCGTCATGTCTGTCTGTCTGTCCGTCCGTATGTCTCAGCCAATTTTTTCCGAAACTATAAGAGCTATACCTACTGTTGAAACTTGGTAGGTAGATGTATTCTGCGAACCGCATTAAGATAATGCTGCAAAAATAAAAAAATAATAATTAATATTGGGGGCTCCCCATACTTAGAATTGAAACTCAAAAATTTATTTTTCATCAAACACATACGTGTGGGGTATCAATGGATAGGTCTTCAAAAATTATATCGAGGTTTCTAAAATATTTTTTGTAAGCCGAATAGTTTGCGTGACAGACGCTTCCAAAGTGGAAAAAAGTTAACACCCCCTAACTTCTAAAATAAGAAAATGAAAATCTAAAAAAAACATTTGATGTAGGTACATTACTATAAAAACTACCAACGAAAATTGTTTTGAACGAGATCTAGTACGTAGTTTTTTTAATACCTCGTAAATCGTAAACCGCTTATTACCTCGTAATCTTTCATACAAATAACTTAAATCCTTTAATTTCATAAATCAATGGTACGGAACCCGTTGTGCGTGAGTCCGAACCGCGCTTTTTTTTTTTTTAATTAGAAATGTATTGAAAATGCACTAGATATCACAAGTGTGAAAGACAATGGCGCCGACTCTGTTGTTCACAAACTAAACTAATTTTAAGTTAAGTATGTCCTGCTTTTTCTTTCTAATTCAATAAGAAAAGGATAGAAGATAACTTTTAAGTTTAATCCTGTCAAATCGAGATATTCCATAGCTTTTTTTTGTTTGTTTGTTTTTTTTTTTTTTTTTGTAGTGTGGCACTAGTTATGACTTTCTGCCAATTTCATGTAAAATAAAAATCTTCAAAAGTTCATCTTTCTTTCTCTTATGGCTTCGCACGGTTTGTGCATTTAGCCAATGACACGTAATGAATTATTCATGTCGAAAAAGACGGCCGCGCGACCGAACACTAGGAGAAAGATTTGGTACAAAGCCATGATGTGGCCACTATGCTACAATATTTCACTTTTCTTTATGAATTATTCACTGAATGCACTTTTTCTACATAAATCACGCGTTTTTATTTAGTAAACGACACTATAAATAATTTAAAAGTCCAATGAAACATGAGCGTGGCACTCATGAAACTATGGAATAGAGGGTTTTTGGCGGGAACCTACCGCCAAAAACCCTCTATTCCATAGTTTAGACTAGATTATAAACATGGGGATTAAAAATACGCGAGTTTACGTCAGGGCGCACTAACTTGACAGGTCTAAACTGACATTTTATCTTCTGTCCTTTTCATAACGAAATAGAAGAAAAAGATACACGTAACTTAAAATTAGTTTAGTTTGTGAACAACAGAATCAGCGCCATTGTGTCATTTGTAACTTTACAGTTAATCAACGAT